>CP050229.2:7334988-7715929 GCA_012066045.3 Morus alba | reverse complement strand
CATATTTGTATATCTAATCTGATATTTCTTTGAAGAAGAAGAGGAAGATGGGTGTCGATTTAGAATCGATATCAGAGGCCACTTCTGGAGCAATAGGATCGCTTTTGAGCACCACCATCTTATACCCACTTGACACCTGCAAGACCAGGTACCAAGCCGAGGTCCGAGCCGACGGCCGCCAAAAATACAGGTCTTGACTTTTCCGATTCTTTTTTTTTTTGTTTGTTTTTGTTTTTCTTGATCTGGGTTTCTGTTGTTTTCAGTTTTTGTTTGTTGGGTTCCTTTTAATTTAAGACTCTATAAACATGATTGGGTTGGAAAAAATTTTGGGTTCGAATCGGTTAGTTTTTGAGAGGGTTTATTGGTGAAACATGATTGTTTGTTTCCTGGGAAAGCCATCACCAGGACAAGAAGAGCTGTAAGTTTCGGTTGGATTTTGACTTTACTGTTTATAGTCCATTTTTGTTCTTTTATTATTTTTTTCCCCAGATTTTTTTTCTTGGTTTAGAATAGACTTTTATATAGAGTGCAAGAGACCAGAGCAAAATAATAGCAAAAAAAAAAAAAAAAAAAATAGAGTAAGGACAGTACAGAAAGCATTTATATCAAATTCATTCATTTCTTAAGCGCTTTAAACAGCATATAGGGTAATGAATAGATATTTAGACAAAATTATGACCATAATTTGGGATGCTGTTAATGGCAATAAAAGTTGCGACTAGAAGTTTTTGTTAGGGAAATAAGAAGGTTTAAAAGTTTATAGGAATTACTAGAAGATGGTTTGATATGTTATGGCTCTGTTCATTTCAACGATTCGAGTTTTACTACAGTAAAAAGTTCTCAGAAACAATCACATCTAATTAAAGTCACATCTCAACTCGAATTAAACGCTCAAATCAACGAACTAAATAGGCATATATATCTTTGTGATATGAGATAAGTAGACCAAAAAGTTTAGAGCTTGTCTAGTTCTAAAGGGCATAAGATGGCTTTTTTAATTTGGATTTCTCTTTATGTGACACTTGAGTTTTTTTGGACTGTGTAGGAACTTTTCGGATGTGTTGTGGGAAGCTATATCCACCCGTCAGGTCCTTTCTCTGTATCAAGGACTAGGGACAAAAAAACTTGCAATCTTTCATTGCGCAGTTCATCTACTTTTATGGGTACAACTATTTCAAAAGATTGTATCTGGAAAAGAGTGGTTCCAAAAGGATTGGAACCAAGGCAAACTTGGCAATAGCTGCTGCTGCGGGGCTTGTACTGCGATTGTGACGCAGGTAAGCCATTGCCTTGCTTGTTCCAAATTTCAATGTTTGTGCTTAAATGTTGTATATCTTGTCATGCCATCATTTATGGATCCTAAACTGTTCTTTCCCTGCATGGGAAAAAGTGATTGCTAATGTTGAGTGCGTCGAGTTTTGAAGTGTATTGAGATACTTTTGGCAGTGGAATTCTAAATATGGAATTGGAATGCAAGTATAATTTCCATCTTTGATTGAAAATACTATGTTCTTTTCTCTTGTATCATTATAATGATGTCTTTTTGATTGTCAATAGAAAGTAATGGAGCAGTTACTATTTTCATGTTCCTCGCATAAGCTTTCTACTCTCTTTCCTTTCATTTCTATATCATGGACCTATCGTGAAGTTTAAAATCAGACTAACTGAAATGAATTACCATTTTACCTTTGTGCAGCCCCTTGATACAGCCTCCTCAAGGATGCAGACGACTGCCTTTGGAAAATCCAAGGGATTGTGGAATACCCTTACAGAGGGAAGTTGGAGTGATGCTTTTGATGGACTTGGAATCTCGCTGTTGCTTACGTCGAACCCGGCAATTCAGGTAGTTATCCTCGCCTTATTTAACCTAAAAGATTTTTTTGTTTAAAAAAAAAAAATTAATGATTTGATTCAGTTTTTGAAGCTTTAACACTCTTGTTAAGTTACCTTTAAAGACTGATATTTGATATGTATACATTTCAGTATACAGTGTTTGATCAGCTAAAACAAAGACTCCTGAAGCAAAAGTTGGATAAACGCCACAAGGGTTCATCCCCTGAAGCTCTTTCTGCCTTTTCCGCATTTGTATTAGGGGCAGCCTCGAAGAGTGTTGCTACCTTTCTGACTTATCCTGCAATCAGGTTTATACTTGTGCTCTCAAATTCTGCACGTGAGTTTTGAGCTTGATTTATGAATGTTACTAAAATGTTTACTCATTACAGGTGCAAGGTCATGATACAAGCAGCAGAACCGGATGACGATGACGACGGAATCAAAAAACCGCGGCCAAAGTCTCAGAAAACGGTGCTTGGTGTTCTCTACTCTATATGGAAATCTGAAGGGGTACTCGGCTTCTTCAAGGGACTGCAGGCTCAGATCTTGAAGACTGTTCTGAGCTCAGCATTGCTCTTGATGATCAAGGAGAAAATCACCCATACTACGTGGGTTCTTATACTTGCAATCAGAAGGTATCTTTTGCTAACAAGGGGAAGGCTAAAAAGTGCTTAGAGCTTGTTCGGCAGGAGAGAAAAGTGGAAGGAGTGAGAAGGGACAGGGAACGGTGGAAGGATTTTGTTACCCGTAATTGTTTGGTCAGAGAGAAACGAGATGGGAATAAATTGTGCGAGGATTTCAAATCCTTCAAAGTGGGCCAATTTCAGACTCTCCAAATATAAAGCGATGAGTATTTGGAGAGATTAGAGGATGGAGTCCACACAAAATACAATAAGAGAAAGGTCGTCTCCTTTCTCTCTGTTTTCCTTACATGGGTTATATGCATTTCTTTCCTTTCTATTTTTTTTTTCCTCTTAGCAAACGTAGTCTTAATGACACTCGCCGCCTCCCCAGGAATATGCTTGAACGACATGTAAATTAAATAGGTGTGAGCTTATTTAATAATTTGGATTAGATCTCTTTAGAGTTCAGAGACCAATTTCCAGAGGAAGATTTTCATTTGTGATAAATGATGTTCCCCATAAGGCATGGGGAACATGCCAATTTGTTGGAGCTCATCCTTGGAGACAATTTTATTTTAGAGAAATAATGTAGCGTGGAAATTTTTTTTCCTGCAAAAACATTGATCAATTCACATGTAAAATTTTTATCCAATAATGTTCTGACATAAAGATTTCTTTATTTCCTCTTTACAGTAGGCTTCTTTACATTACAGGTAACTTCTTATTGGTGTTGTTTTTGCTATTGTATGTGATTAGGAAAAATTCTTGATCTTGATGCCTGAAATTCATATGATTAAATTCATGGCAGGTCCCTCAATTACTTTTTCTTTAGAAATCGTCCCTGTACTGGAAAAAAAAATGTCATTGGAGGTCTACATGTTAAAATTTTTAAAATTTTGGACGGAAGACGTGTTGTGTGCTCCTGGAAAAAATACATGGAAGCTTTTTTAAATATAAAAGTGGTCCTTAGCTTTAAAAGTGGAAAGGCACTGGTTTTCTAAATGAAGCTCTTCCTCGTGGCCATGGGCCATGAAATGATGTAGTACTACAAATGTGGTTGATTGACATTGTTGATCAGAAGGAAAAATAAACAAAAAAAAAAAAAAGAACAATATAAGAGATGATAAAAGCAAGGAAATTGTGGGGATCAATTTCCGCCTACACAGCTTAATGAACAATATTATAAATTATGGGTAGTGCTCAGCATTTTTCACTAATATAAGAGAGTTTTGCGGTGTGAATAGAGCAAATTACCCATTAATAAAAATAGATAGAATTTATTTTTTTTATTAATGGTGATGCTTAATATTGGTCATGTCTCTGAGTATTTTTCCATGTTAAACCACTCCCAAAGACAAGGAAGGTTACCTTTCTTGTCTTTCTATTTGATGATGATTAAGACAAAAGTAGTTCAACAAGACAATGGTGGTGAGAGCCAAGAAAGAGAGGGAGGGGAGGTGCAAAAGAAGAGTCTAGACGTGAACCAAATTATCATCTTTGTTCCTAAGTTGATATTTAAGAGGATTGAACTTTTCTTCTATACGTATCATGATTAGTTATAATTTATTAAAAAAAAAACTACTATCACTTTTTTTGTTACTATTTTTGTCACTTTTTACATTAGTGGAATCTACGTATCAAATTATAGATGTAGAACTCGACAAATAAAGTGATAAAAAAAATAATGCTAACATGTTTTTTCATTAAAATCAAGAACATTAAGAGACACACAATCACTCAATCAAGATGGTCTCATACTCAGTATATATCCTCACTATTGCCTAACATTTGGGTTCTTATAGATGCTACTAACCCAAAAGTGCGTTTGGTTGCAGTGAGAGAATGATAATGAGATGAAAATGAGAATGGTAATAAAATAGAAAGGAAATATGATTCATTTATTTAGTTCTACTTTTACAAATGCAATGAAATGGGATATGAATATTTTCATGTTGGTAAAATTACACCTCATGTTAATATAACTAATATCATATATTGATATAATAATTTAATAACTAATATTATATATATATATAATTACTAGGTTATAATATCTATAATTATAATTATATAATTATTTATTATTATAATACAATCATAATATATATAATATAATAAAATAATGATATTGTGATTATTTTATATTATAATGTTACAACTCTATTATATTATATTATTAGAAATATAGTATAATTATAAAATGTAATAATATAATATAATATAACATATTATAATTATAATATATAATATAGTATATAATCTTCTAATTATAGTATTTATCTATTATCTATTATAATATAAATTTATATTGTCATTATATAAATACTTAATTATAATATTATAAAATATAATATATGATTATAACTATAATATTATATATTTAAAATACTAAAATCCTAATTTTTTATTATAACTATCATATTAACATCACATCTATATCATATAATGTAATTTAATATAATAATATTATTTATAAAATATATAATTATTATATTTAATTTTACAGAAAATACTATTATCCCAATTATTGTTATAATTATTAATTACAATATCACAACTATATTATATTATATTATCTTATAATGATAAATATAAATATAATAATTATGATTAATTACACTATCACAATTATATTGTATATTATATTATATTTATATTGATAAATATAATTATATAATACATTATATAAGATATTATTATAATATTGAATATGATATATTATAATATACGTATATAATTATGATATATTATATTATATGTAATAAGATATAATTACATTATAATATAATATTAATTATATTATAAATATTAATATAATAATATTTATAATTATAATATTCAAGGGTAATGGTGAAAAAGAAAATTATGGAATGGGCACTCATCTCATGTGAGGAAGAAATAGTGATTCACTGAAAAAAATCATTTCATTTTAAATAACCATTCTTTTTTCTAAAACTAACTAAATATGAGAATGAACTTAGAATCATCTACATTTCTTTCCATTCCTCGAACCAACCACACAAGGAGTAATTAATGACTGTCTAGAGAGTGACAAAACAAGCCTAGTCGTTACTTTTTTTTTTTTTTTTTTTTCTCAATGCAAGAAGACACCCACATTTTGATGTATGTTAATCATTTAAATTCAGATTGTTAGTAATAATTTAGGGTTGTTCTTTTGGAGTATAACTTGAGTGTAGTTTTTGAGTTGAATTTGAGTTATAATTTGAGTTGAAGTTAGAACTTGAATAAAGTTGAGTAAAATTGAGTGAAGTTAAAACTTAAAAGAACGTGAACTTAAATAAAGTTGAAACTTGAGTTGTCTTTTTTTAAGTTTTATGTGTAAAAGAACATGTTAATTTATTAGGTTTTGTTTTATTATGACATTATTTCAGTACAAATTTTTACTTGAAAAATCTAAAAGACCGATTTACTTAAAAAATAATTTTGTAAGATGTGATCTATTAATATTCTAATAAGTTGTAACTTTTCAGACGTAAATTAACTTTGGAGGAATTCAAAGTTGAGTTTATATTTTGTTTTGATATTGCACCTAAGTTATTTCCTATTTTCCTTCTGAATTTGGTCCAATAATAGCATATGTGAGCTTGTGGAATACCACTTCTATGAGATTGGTTTACGAATACACTTTGTGGAAAAATTTGTGAAATAAATATGTTAAAAGAACAAAAGTAGAAAAATGTTTATACCTAGAGTTCTCTCTCTCTCTCTCTCTCTCTCTCTCTCTTGTTCTCTCTCTCTCTGATCTCCGTCAATCTCTCTCTTCTTATCGCCGGACAGCGCGGACCCTCACCTCATTCACCATTTCTCCTTTCATCCACAAAATCGTTGCACAATCGACCTCAATCCATGTGCGAAGTCGCCGTAAAATCCCATCCCTCCCCTCACATTGCCGTGTCCAATCCTCCTCCTTCCCATGCTACACCTACGCCACCATCCAGCCCCTCCCTCCCTAGGCAAAATCACGGTGGGTCACTTATATGAAGGGGTTGTTTTTTTATATTTTTAAATTTGAGTGACTTGAGTGATGAATTTGAGTTGAATTTGAGTTATAACTTAAGTTGAAATTATAACTTGAGTTTGTATTTGAATGTACACATTTGAGTTATTATTTGAATTGAGAATTTTTTTTGAGTTTGTGTTTGGATTAGTCAAAACTTAAATTTATATTTAAATAATATTTTAATAAAAATTCAATGGTGTGAAAAATTTTAATAGGGTATATGGGTGAGTTTTATTCGTCTTTTCGTTGTGAATGTATAGAAAAAAAATCATCTCAACCAGACTTAAAACGAAAGAGTTATGACATTTTTAAGAATATAAAAAATGCTGTTCATTAACTTAAGTTCAAGTTTATGAACTCAAGTTAAAAGGGAAACTTGAATTTGAGTTTAGCCCCAAACTCGAGTTCAAACTCAAATTTTACAAAAGAACATGAACTTAAATAAAGTTATAACTCGAGTTCAAACTTTTTTTGAGTTTCGTAGGCTCGTTCATTTCACCGATTTGAGTTTTCAATTTTAGGTTTTTACAGTTAAAAGTTATCAGAAAATGTCACATCTAACTTTTTTTGCTATAGTTAAAAGCTCTCAGGTTTCTACAGTTAAAAGCTTTCAAAAAATGTCACATCTAACTTTTTCTGATATAGTTAAAAAACTTTAAAAAAATATCACATCTCAACTCGAATCTGCAAAGTGAATGATACAATCCCAAAGTAACTCAAATTCTGAAATCAAGCCTCCTATGTTTAAGATTTTAAATCAAAATATACGACATTTTTTTAAACTCAAACTCACACCTCTTATCTCATAAAAAAAAAAACATATTTTATTTTTTAAAACATCAAAAAAGCATCTTTTAATTACACATTCATTACACAGTTTTAGATCTTATTCCATTTTCAAACTACACTTCAATATCTAAATATCATCTTGAACTACAAGCTCAAACCACACTTGTCAAACTTATATTTAAACCCTTCCTTTACAAATTTACCCTATAATGTAATTTTTACATTCAAACACCACTTCTCCTTCGAGCTCTTTACACATATATATCAAAATTGATAGCGAAATTGATTATGTCAATTTGTTAAATTTAAACTGAATGTGTGAAAGTTTGTCCTTTCCAAAAAAAAAAAAAAAAAAAAAAAAAAAAAAAAGTTTCCCTTATGGTGGTGTAATTATCTCCTCGTCAAAAAGTGATGTCTGATGAGGAAAAATGAGACAAATAAATACCTCTCAAAATGTATTAATTTAAATTTATACTATTTATATTTTATTAATACTTTTTAATTAAAAACTATATTAATTAAAAATGAGTATGAGGTATGAAAAAATTATAAAATTTATCTTTTAAAAGTATATAATTTTAAATTTTTTTCTCTTATTATTGATTAATATATTTTTATTAATAATTATTTAACTAAAAAAATAAAAATCTTGATCTAAGGGTAAGGGGTGTTTGTCTTAATGGTACTAATCAAAAGGCGCAATCACCAATTTTCTCGTCTCATGAGCCATGGATGAAGTCCATATCAGGTTCATTTTGTAAGCCCGGCCCACTTTACTCTCTTGTTCGAGTGTTGCTTGACGAGGACTTCTTCCCCTTCGAATAATGCAATAGACAAGACAAAAACCCCAAAACCCAAAATAAAAACAAAAATAAAAATAAAAATAAAAATAAAAACAAAATCCACGCGGTGAACAGAGAAGAAGATCGAGAAGAGAGGAGAGACAGATCTTTGGGTTTTGGAGAGCAGAGAAAGAATTAGCACAAGGACACGACGACGAACAAGATGATGTCCGGCGGCAAATACACCTCCATTGATAATCAAAACGTCTCTGGATCTGTTCCTGTGAGTTCTTTAATCTTTGATTTTAATCATTCGTAGCATTTCCTAATTCACTAATGAAATTTTTTTTTTTGGTCTTTGTTAGGCTGTGCCAGATCCAGGTCACGTCGAAGTCAAATTCCAAGGTATTAATTCGTTTGATTTCATTTGATTGGAGTTTCGTTAGATTTTAATACTGAAAAAAAAGAGGGAATTATTCGGATCTCATTGGATTACACGAAATAATGAGCTGATATGGTTTTTGTATTGCCATTTGCTAGCTGATGTTCTGTGTAATGTATGAACTAATGAAGGAAATTTATTGTGATTTTTTTTTTTTGAATTTTACAATTTAGATCAATGAAGTTAGAGTTATTTTATCCCCTCTTTCTGGGATCATCTAATTTTGATTTAGTTTTTTGAATTCATGTATATCCAGCTTCGTTGCTAACTTTTTTTTTCCTCGTGCCCTTTTTTGGTGATATCTTAGATGCTAGCTTTTAATAATTTCCATTTTCCAATGCTGATACAAGATGCAAGTCTGCAAAATGTTATTGTTGCTTTTTCCTCTTCAATTTTCTGCTTGTTTTATTGGCTGTAATCGTGATGATGGGTTTCTCTTGCAGATTCGAACCTTCAGACATTTCCTCCATCGGAAGCACAAGGGAAGATCTCTGCTAGTATCCGCCCTCCACGTGATGCTGATGGTATGTGCAATATTTATCTTATTGATTAAATTGTTTTTCATGCTTAAGATGTATATGTGAAGTGTGAACTCGGTTTCATGTGATCCTTTTCTGTTACATCGTTGTATTGCGTATTCATAGTCCAATCTTTACATAGTGTCTTTGGATCCTGGGTTTAAAGATGCCTATGTGCATTTTAGAATGTATAGACTACAAGTTAGATGAACAAAAATATGATATTCTTTTGCTATGATGGAGGGTGGGATTATTTATTTTTTTTCATTGTATCTGACAATTCTTAAGTTCATCATGCCCACCTTAGGCTTTAGATTTTAGACTATGAATATAGTGGACAGGTTGATTTAGAGCTAGGTGGAAAAGGTAAGAGCATATCTTTTCATTTGATTGAAATGCTTGGAAAGGTGGGTGCTGGGTGATATAATTGAATTATAGTACAAATATTTGGAGGCCACAACTTGTGGGTTTCGTTAATTTAATAAAAGTTAATAATTATGAGATTTCGTGCTTTTAGATATACTGGATTTATGGATTTTATGGATTCATTCGAGTTGGATGAGCAATTTGCAAGAGGAAAATTGATAGTATTAATAACTCATAAAGTATTGACTTTTCATTTTCTTTTTTCCTTTTCTTTTTCTTTTAATCAAACAGGAACAATACTTGGGGAGGGTTGAGTTCTGATTTAGTGCTTTTATACAGATTGGTTGTTCTGAGCATAGTCTAGAAAGAACTAAGACAGATGAATTTATTTGGTTGCGTCTAGCAAAGTCGATAATATGTAGGCGAAAGAGGTGTTAATGTAATACAACATTGGGTTGTGAAGTCTGATGCTATTAACTTCCTATAGGATTGCCAATATTTATTGTTGTTTGTAATAATTGTTGATGATAAATATATTTTCTTGTCACAGATACTTTTTCGAAACCTGCATCGAGTCCTGATGAAACCCAGGAGAGTGGTTGGTTTCGGACCTTTTCTGTAGCTGCTTACAAGCCGTACTTTGATGTTGATACTTCCGATGTTGTATCTAGAATTAAGGACACGCTCTTTCCCTTCAATGGAGCCTTTAATGAAAAGACAGATGGCAACCCAGATTTGTAAGTTGTTTCTGTATGTTTTTCTTATGCTTCTCCTTTTTATGCTGAAGGCTGAGCTTACAATATGATAAAATTATTTGTGGGCAGGTATGGTCCTTTCTGGATATGCACTACTCTTATTTTTGTAGCTGCTTCTATTGGCACATTTGTGACGTATGTAGCGCACAAGCTGAAGAAGAAAGAATGGAACTATGACATTAATCTTGTAACTTGGTCTGCTGGCTTGTTCTATGGCTATGTCACTGTTGTTCCTCTCGTATTGTATGTAATCCTTAAATACTTCTCAGCACCATCGGGTCTTGTTCAACTCTTCTGTCTTTATGGCTATTCCCTATTCGTCTTCATTCCAGCACTGGTAAGTCCCTTGTTATCAAATTTCACTTTTAACAATAGAACCGGATTACATGCTTTCTTCTTCTTTTTTTTTTTTTTTCTTTAAAAAAAAAAAAAAAGAATATGTCTAATTAATGCGTAAAGAAATTTTTTTCCTCTTCTTTAAGCTATTGCCTTTCACATTAAAACTAATTGTCAGTTTGTGAATGTTGCGGCTTTTGAAAATGTTCCTCAGGTTCTGTGTGAATTGCCTTTCAAATGCAAGTTCTTACCTTCTTCAATGTGTATCAGATTTTGTGCCAATCACTTTGCATTGCTTTAGCCAAACATGTTTACACTTAAAACTTTATGCAAAGGTGATTCTAGAGGCTAGAGAATCAATCACAAATGGCCCGACATTTAGATATTATTTTCTAGATATCCTAATTGAGTTTTAAGTTTTACTAAAATGAAGATGTGTGTGACTGCTTTGGGGTCGGTGTTCAATTTACCAAATTAAGCAATCAACGTGGTTCGTTGACTTTAGATATAGATTAACCTTCTGAGGGGATCTAATCTTCATGCAAGTATGGAGAAAGCTTTTCTCAACTAAATTGACCTGTGTCTCTATAGTCCAATTGTGATAGCACTGGCCATCAGTGTATCTTAATGGGCCACTAGTAATTTGTACTAATATAGGGCGAGCTAGAGAATACTGTATTAGATTCCAAGTGGAGACCATTGCACGGTTATAGTTCCTACCCTGAGATACTATTGGCTAGCTGAATTAGTTCCATATTGTGTGGTTGCAGTGTCTCTCTGTCGTTCCCTTCGAAATCTTCAGATGGGTCGTAGCAGGTGTGGCCGGGTTCATGTCAGCAACCTTTGTGGCAAGCAACCTTCGAGCTCACATCGAATCAGCAGGTCGAAGGTGGTTCTTGATTGTTGCTGGGATCTTCCTCTTGCAACTGGCTCTTGCTTTCGTACTGAAACTTTACTTGTTTACTGTCAAAGTATAAGACTAAAAACTTTCCTACAGTGGATGAATACCTTGTAGATTACCCCAAACAGCTTTTTTGATCCATTACCTTGTATTGTTTCAACTCATAGAAGAAATATCATTCATCAACTGAAAACTTCCTGTATTCGTTCATTTGTCGCAATATGTATTCATGACTGAAACTTTGATCTTGTTTTCTTCCCTATTTGAACTGACTTCTACATCTGTAGTCCCGAAATTTGTCTCCTAATTTTGGACTTGCTAACATCTATTGGAACTCAACTCATTCAAGGAGGAGCAGAACTATTGGGTACTGTAGAGCTCAGCTCGGTTCTCTCAAGGGGCGGGTGGGACCCACTCCACAATTTGTGAGAGATCGAGCTCAGCACCACAATGCCAATCAGCATTTTCTTGAAGCATGGCTGGTATAATGTTGCAAAAGTAAAGCATCAAACATCAAGGAAATTTTACTGTAATTAATCCTATTATTACAAGTCAGAAAAAGTTTATAAGATAGGCATTTGCAGCCTCTTACCTTATGATTTTGTTTACCGTTTGTAAGGTTTATGGTTACTGTTTACTAGAAGATTGGTACTTTTTGCAGCTTCTTACTTTATGAAACTTTGCTATCTGCTCTTTTTATTTTGTTTGATCAATTCTGGCTTAGTGAAAAGACCGATTTCTAGTACTGAACTTCCCTTTTTATTTATTTATTTATTTATTGCAAAAGAAGTTCAGGGGAGGCGTATTTGGGGTTGAGAGATTTCAAAGATGCAATATGAACAATTTTCACATATCCAATGAAAGTTACGGATATATGGATTATGATTGGAAATTGGTAATGGCTGTTCAAGCCATTAATTATGTTTTTTATCTGTAGGGAAAATTACATTCTGAGTCAAAACATGTGGGCTTACAATTTCTCCTATGGGTACTTAAATTCAATGCTCATATTTGAGGCAGTTCTTGAACTAGTTTTCCATGGCCATGCATACACTTAATACGATTGTCAACTTAATCATCATATCTGACTTGGAGTAAAAGGGTCGGCATCTTTTTACACTTAATCAAGCATTAAGCATTGGTCGGTCAGTTTGTTGACCTTGTTTGGTTGGATGCAAAATGTTGAACCTAGAAAGTGGGGATTGAAAAGGGTCATTAAAAAAAAAAAAAAAACCCTAAAGGTTTTGTTTTTGTTTTTTTTTTTAATCATTTATCAGTTTCGGTTTTTGTTAATTTTACATAATTTTTCTCTTTGATTTGATTTTGATGAGATTTAATATTTAGAGACATGCATTACCGTACTGGTAGAGATATCGGTAGTGTTTAAAGCTCCTGAAATAAATAAACAAAAGAAACTATGGGCCCGTTTAGTTCGCTGATTCGAGTTTTTAATTCGAGTTGAGATTTGATTTTATGTGAGAGCTTTTTACTGTAGTAAAAAAGTTAGATGTGATTGTTTATGAGAGCTTTTTACTGTAGCAAAATTCAAATTCTAAATTTGAATAAGCGAAATGAACGGGGCTATATATTTGCAAAGTGGTTCACTAGCTACTGGTTCTATCGTATTGGTCTTTTCTTCAATGCCTGATTTATCAATAAAACAAGACAAACCAAGGCGTGACATCTTCTGTTTGCTAATTGCCCAACACTAGGGTCCATCTGAATAAATGTATAGGCCCCAAAACACACCATCACCGACGTACCATATTGTCACAATGTGGAAAACTAACTGTGTTATCAAGAGGGGTTAAAGTGGAAGATTAAAAACTTGGGAAAACAATGACAGAGAAGAAGTGAAAGGACAAGAAAGATAAGGGTTCAATCATACTTTAGAAAGGATCCAGAATCATGATATACATCCAAGTCCAACAGTACGCGGAAAGAAGGACTTCCCATAACAAATATTTATGGTAGGCCTTAAAAAACAAAAAATGCCATTCAGTCTCTGTTTTAAGTTTACATACGTGTAAAATACTATCTATTTTGTCCACTTTTTTAGTTTAAATGTGATGAGATTTAATAATCAAAAACTTAGGCTCCGTTCACTTCACCGATTTGAGTTTAGAATTCGAGTTTTGCTACAGTAAAAAGCTCTCACAAACAATCACATCTAACTTTTTTGCTACAGTAAAAAGCTCTCACATAAAATCACATCTCAACTCGAATTAAAAACTCGAATCAGCGAACTAAACGGGCCCTATATTACCAGTAAGAACTCCTATTGTAGAAGGACCTTACACGTGTAGATTTTTTTTTTCCCCATTAAGAAATACCAACAAAAGGGAAGGCCTACTTCTCTAGTTGTTGCCACGGCAAGTACAAGAGAATTTGGCTAATATTTTAATGTACTAAAAGTTTAGAATCAGATCCAAACTAGACTTACAGAAGATATTGTTAGGATTCCTCCCTACATTTCGGGCACTGATTTTGACTTTTTAGCAGCTTATAGCCAGTCCAATGTTTGTGCATTTGTAAATCAATACAACAATATCATCATATATTTTAAGCCAGCCAATGAGAATCATACTAATTTGTGGCTAAGAAAAACATGAGCGATATACACATCTCGCACATATAATATTCTTTTCTGCTACTATTCATTTCAATGAAGAAAATTTCCCTCGCAAAGAAAAAAAAAAAGAATAGTTTGAAATATTGCCAATTGGAGTGAGTCGGGATGTTCATATCAATTATACAATCACATGTTACAGTGACATCCTAAAAATTATACTAATGATGCATTTAGTAGATGAATTCAAAATTATGATTTTAGATCCTAGTTTAGAATCAGTGTTTGTTTAAAGTGATTTTCAATCATAATTCAGAATCAGTATGTAGTTTGGATTATTCAGAATCTGATGTGATGTTTTAAACTAGCTCAAATCATGATTCTAAAACCAAACCCTCTCTTGATTCAAGGTGATTCAAATCCCTGATTTTAAATTATGGTTTCATAATCATGATTTGAACCCAAAATTATAAATCATAGTTGTGGTTTTAGAATCATGATTAGAATTACCTTGGCTTGAATCTTCGTACCAAACGAACTATAAGAATTCTCACACATAGTATAACTATTCTTTTTAAATTATTGATTAGTATGGGTCTCACCAATAAAAAATGATTAGACGCTACTACCTCAAACATGACTCACACAGTAAGGACTTTTGTTTTGTTGGTTTGAACTTTGTCCCTTAAACTATGATGGAAGACACATGATACACAATCATATTTTGTTTTGTTATCCATACATTTGGCTGAAACTTTCACATGAGAAGTCATGCATGACTATATATATATTTTCCTCCAATTTGGGTCTCAAAGTTTTCACTTATCTCGTTGTACTTTCACAATTTGTCTGGTTTACTGTTTTAGGCCCGAATCTGGGCCAGATCTTATTGTCTTGTCATAGCCAAATTCAGATCAGAATGGAATTGAACATCCACTAGTCTATTGAAGCAAATAATTGAGTCACAAGACCTAAATAGAAGTAAAAGAGAGCAGGTAGGATATTAAGAAAAGAGTTCATCTTATTTTTAGTTCTAAACTATATGCTAAATCCCATTTTAATTCTTAGCTTTTATAACGATCCAAAATGAATACTTGGTAGGTTTATTTAAAGAAAAAAATAGTGTTTTTTAAGTGAATTTAACAGATAACTAATTTAAGATAACTTGATTGATTGCGGTCTCATTTTATGACTTTTTAAAACACGAGGGACTAAAATAAGATTTGGCAGCAGGGACCAAAATTAGATTAACCCTTTAGAAAAAGACAGACAACTACCAAGGTTAGAGTGAAAAAAAGGGGGCATGGAATGCATGAACTGTCAGGATTGTTCTTTTAGAGTGTAATTTGAGTGTAGTTTTTGAGTTAAATTTGAGTTATAACTTGAGTTGAAGTTAGAACTTGAATAAAATTGAGTAAAATTGAATAAAGTTGAAACTTAAAAGAATGTAAACTTGAATAAAATTGAAACTTGAGTTATCTTTTTTTGAGTTTTATGGACAAAAGAACATGCTACATGATCTAGTCCACAAGAAGAAACAAAACATAGCAAAATATAAAACCCCAAACCTAAACCCAACAAGACAAGTGCCAAAAGATGCCAACCTTTTTAACACAAGAGTGTTGCTACTTGAGGCAAAAACCTAGTTTGTGAAACACAAAACACAAACAAATTTAAAAGTAACAAATTGAGCGGAAAAAAAAAAAAAACAAACAAATTGAGAAAAAAGAAGCTGTACTAGCCCCTAGAAAACTGCGTTAAGATGGACAATAGCAGTTTGGACGTTTCAAAAGGGATCATGTGAAGAAAGTAAGAAGAACCCCAAGGAAGAGTCAAAGCTAAGATCCTGAATTTGAGGTCCTGTCGAAGACAATATGTGTGTACATGTGTGTACGTATATCCAATATAGGTGTGTATATATATATATATATATATATATATATATATATTGTCAATTTAGACAAGTTGGCCGAGACTTCTGTTGGTGTGAACGACTTTGGAATATCTCGTGGACGTTTGGTTCATAGATTCTGAATCATAATTTAAAATTATTCTTAATTTATGTGTGTTTTTTTTTTTAAATACTGTAGTGAGTTACGAACCATAATTCGAATTATGGTACGAATCCTCATCATCCAAAGCTATCTAGATATCTTTAATACCCTAGTTTAGTCAAATAAACATTTTGCGTACAATACTTGTATTTGATGACTTGATCCATATACTGCCTCACAAGTCAAGAAAATGAACAAGTGGAACTTTATCATCATCTAAAAGTAGTAATAATGTCATTATTTTTTTTTTAGAGTTTTTCCTTTAGGACTAAAAAAATGAAACTATACGATAGTTTCATTTTTTTAGTTATTTTCAGCCATTAAATCTGTATCAGAAACTATATGTTCTGCATATTTTTTCAATATCATTTGATTTTGACAAAATCTAACGGTTAAAAAATTGATCCTACTGACAACCTATTTGGGAGTTTCTCTCGGTCCCCCTTTTTTTTTTTATTTGAATTCATTTTAAAAGGAGAAAATAGCTTTAGTTAGTTAATATTTTTATATATAGTATAAGGTTTTTATCAAATTCCATCATTTTACTTACTACTAAGAAGCTTTTTATGGTTGTTTATGTTTCTCATGAGATCTAATTAAAATAACATCAAATGAAAAAGTGTGTAAAAAGCGAACTTAATACATATTTGACAGTTAAAATATAACGTAAAATTCTACAACAAAATAATGTGTCATATCATTTAACTAATTGGCAACTGAGATTTAAAACAAGTCAAAAATATATATATATATATATATTTTTTCCTTTTGAGGAAAAAAAGGAAAAAGAAAGAGAAAAGAGTAGGGTTTCATTGCATTAAAAATGTGGGATATTCAACCACCCCCACAAAGCTCAAACCCATCGGTTAAAAAAAGTCTCACCACTTCCTCTTGTTGTCTACTATGTCAAAGAAAATATACCAAATCTTGCCAGCTTCACACATATATGTACACACGTACATAGCCAAGAAATTAACATCCATACATATATATATGTATGCATATATATTTCAACCTTGCTTTCCATAATTTCTTTAAAACCTAGCTACCAAACCTCTCTACAAGTTCACTCTTTGTCCAATTTATACATATCCTCTCTTCTCCCATATTCTTTCTTGAGAAAAAGCTCAGTTGTTAGCTCTCTATTGGTTCTCCACATTCTTTGGCAAGCCAAACCAAGAAAAAGAAGAAGCGTCAAGGAAACAAGAAGAAAATTATGATGATGATATCAAGGAGTCAAGCAAGGATTCTCTTTATGATTCTCTTGAGTATTCTAGCTATAAATATTGATGGAGCTTTGGGAGCTAGAATATTATTGTTAAATGAGAAGGTTATTGGTCAAGATCTAGAGAAGGTTCCAGTTTGGAATAATGAAAGCTCTAATAATAACAGTAATGGAGATGAAGGCTTTTTTGCAACAATCAACAGAGAAGTTCCCTCTTGTCCAGACCCATTACACAACAGGTAGAATATTTAAATTTCTATAGAATTACAAGCTAAACGTAGATTAGATCAAATTTTTAATTAGAAAGGAGATGTATATACATAAACTGCAGATTATATATCAATTGCATGGAAATACTGAATGACGAAAAATATCTAATTTTTTCTCTCCACTTTTTTTTTTTTTTTTTTTTCTCTCAAAGAGATATTGTTTGAGAAGTACTTTAATAGTTCTTATTTGTTGTCATAAATTCCCAGATGTGTATGTTGTTTTTTTCCTTTTGTTTTTGGGTTTTTCCTTGTGTTTCTTTACCCAAAAACAAAAGGAAATGTTTCTAATCGCTTGGTTAAGGAAAGAAGTGATTTGTGGTTTGAATTACACTATGCAAAAGAACAAAATGTCACACCGATATCTACAGTTTAATTGGTTTTTTTTTTTTTTTTTTTTTTTTTTTTTTTTTTTAAATTTCTTTTATCAATATACATTTCAAATTTTCAATCACGTCTACCCTTTTGCGTTTATCCAACCGCCACGAGCTTGTGAGCCTGTGAGATTTTGCATATTTTTAACGGTTAATAAATAATCTGCAAATTCCATCATCAATTTCATTTTGGTCTTAATTTTTAAAAGTTTGATCCAATTTTAGTCTCATTTGAGCATTAAAAAAGAAGACAAAATAAAAATAGGCACACGATACTAACAATTAAAAATAACATTTGACTGATAAAAAAAGAAATATGAATGAATATGCACGTGATTCCGAATCAAAAAATGTTAAATAACATTGTGTTAACCAATAACATCCCTATTTTATTCTGTCTTAATACCCAACTGATGAAGAGGATTAAAATTGAAATAAATTGAAAGACCAGAGGTTAGGTTAAGTTTGAAATGTTTAAAAGTTAAGAACTAGTGGAATTGACAGCAAAATTCAGGGATCATTTTTTAGGATTAATTCTTTTTTTTTTTTTTAAGAAAGAAAAAAAAAAAATACGGCAAAGTTTTCTGAATCGAAACATGTTGCTTTCTCCTAGTTTGTTGTAAATATGTCTTGGAGGCAACGTACTTGTCGACTTCTTTTTTTTTTTTTTTTTTTTGGTTCTCTAATTTTCTTAATTTTCTTAGATACCATCTGTACGAAGAGGGGACACACACAAAAAAAAAAAAAAAAAAAAAAAAAGAGTGTTGTTAGAACGTAAAAGCTAAAGCAAAATATTCCAATCATAACCCATGTAAATCTAAGCAGTAACGTGACACAGTTGGTAATTTCTGTGTAATCTTGCTCTCATCATCTTAGAGCTAATCAAAGAATTTGTTGGGAGTTCTATGTTTTCATTGTAGTAAAGAGTAATGTCAATTACGTACGAGGCAGAAAAAAAGGGTAAAATTGCAGAGATTTGAACACGAAAAGAGAAGCGACCAATTCTAAGAAAATGTTTTTTATTTTGATGATATAATTGCCGATCATAAAGATTGATCAAAGAAAATAAAACTTTTAATGCTTTGATTGAATAAGATGAGCAACGATTCAATTGTATCTACCTTTTTGACTAGGATTATTCAACAGGGAAAATACAACACCATTTTACTGAGTGTTCCGACTTTGTTGACGTTAAAATTCAAACTACTACGCACTTTAGGGAAAATTTGGATTGGTCATTTCAATCTAAAGCTCAATTTTCTAAGCCCAAGTTCCCACACCCAATTGAAGAATGGCTTCTTTTCAAATAGTTTCATAATTGAAGTGAATTGTGGGCCAACTTGTTTGAACTGACGGGGACTTTGTGCCCTGCAGGAGTGAAAATGAAAAAAAAAAAAAAAAAAGAGACGAATGTTCAGAAGCCATCAAGCTGGAGATTTACCACAAAAAGAGGGGAAAAAAAATTGAACTGAGTAAATTGTGTTCATAAAACAATATCCAAAAGGGGAAAAAAAAAAAAAAAAAAAAAACTCCTAACAATTAGGGTCATAGAACCCCCTAACGTATTAGCTAATAAATATGTTTATTTGCCTATGTTATGATCCACTAACTTGACATGGATCATACAAAATTATAGTTTCAAGCCTAACATCAGTGGCTGATGATATATGGATATTTTAACAAGTTGCAAAACGATAAAATTCATTAGAAGTTTCAAAAATTATACATAACCACGTCAAAACAATGATCACAAAATCAAGAAGGTTTAGAGTTGGATAACAAATGCATTAAAAATAATTTGTGGTTGAAACTCGTTTCCCGTATGTTGTGCAACAAGTGCTTTCTTTTTTCATATGTTTCGGGTGTGATTCATAACTAAATCTCACTGGTCATCTATTTTTCATATGAAGTTCTAATGAAATGTTATACTAGGCCTTCGATTTCTTCCCTTTGGTTTCACTGGCTGGTTTGTTTTTGAATGGAAGGAACGTCTTCCCGCCCATATATCCTTGCAAAGCGTCCGGTATCTCAACACCGTCTTCCTTCTGGTAATTCTCCAGAATGCAGCACAAAGTCCTCTCTGTAGCCGTCAGAGTAGAGTTCAACAAGTGAACGTATTGCTTTGTCTGATCATTGGCCTGTTATGGCACGAATATTTCAATGTGAGGCGATGAGAGGAATCCGTCATTCATCTTATTTTAAACCAAAGATGTACAATGGAAAATATAACTTGGCACAAATGTAACATGAACTGAGGGTTTACCTTTTTCTGCCCAAATCGAATTTCTAATCTTCTCGATTGATAGTCGGTACAGTTTGAGCAGGATACCAGCTCTCTGTAAGTCTGAGATGCAGGAAACCATCCCTCCAAGTCATACTTCTTCGCAGCAGCATCATTTAGAGCTCCGGAAACAATAGAAACCACCTGATAGGGGATTTTCAGCTGAAATTGAGAAAAGAAAAAATTGAATTTAGTTGTTTTATCTGATATACTAATGTACTAAACAAACAAACAAACAAACAGATAGCTTTATGCCTTTCGTAGGTAACAAATACCAGGTCAACTTCATTCAATGTAAAGTAGGAATAGATGGATTAACTCAGACATTAATTGCACATGTGTGGATATAGCTATGTTTTCATTTTTTTCCCCCTTTCCCTTCTTGTTTTAGCTCTTTTGTCCCAAAATTACTAAGAAAAGGAATGATCATGGAATTTTGGTAACTCTTTTACCATTAAGGAACTAACATATAGCAAATAATAAGTCGACCAGATTTTCAGTAAGTGATAAAAAATGTAAAGATAAGAAGCAAATTCATTGGAAGAAATAAAGAATACCGTCTTGTAGAAGTCCTCAGAGTTCTTGATCATTTCCTCGTGCATATCCCATGAGTCATTACCATTTGGGCTTGTAAGACAAAATTGCTCCACTTTCTCAAATTGGTGAACTCGGAATATACCCAAAGTATCTCGACCATGTGAACCAGCTTCTTTACGGAAGCAAGACGAATATCCAGCGTATCTGGAGAGATTCTTTTATTTATGAGAAACGAGTATGATCCATTATTTTTTTAATGTGAAGCTCCAGCAACATGTTCAAACCTTATGGGTAGCTGGGAAGGATGGATCCAATCATCTAAATGATATGCACAAAGTGGCTGTTCGGCTGTAGCAATCAGATATTTGTCATCACCCTCACCAGTTACCTATCAGAAAACCACTACACCTGAGTAATGCTTGGATCTCGGTATATATAAAAGTGGACAGAAATTTAAGTATTCACTGCGTCTTCCTTTAACGGCAAAAAGAATAATAATCTTTGTGAATGATTCAATTATTTAACAGGAAAAAGACCTAAATAAACTTAGGTGATTACCAATTGAAAATTATACATTGAAAAAAAAAAAAAAGATTATTCAGACTCGTAAACTGAAATATTTGCCATCAACTTTCAAAATTAACCTTGTAAAGCTCTTCATCAAATTGAGCTAATTGAGCACACTTTGCCATGATATCTTTCCTCATGAAGAATGGAGTTTGCAATGCTGTATATTCCCTTTTCTCCAAGAACTGAAGGCCAAAGTTTATCAGAGCTTGATTAAGATGCACACCATCTCCTTTCAGATAAAAACCTCTTCCTCCAGCTACATCAGTACCTGAATTTGGCAAGCAAATCACATTCAGCACGCAAGTTAATTTGAGGACAGAGAAAAATATAAATACAGTATACAAGACTACTAAAGAACAACACTTTTTACCTTTCTTCGTATCGGCAATCCCAAGAAGCTCAACAAGCTCAACATGATTCTTTAATTTCGGTTCCACCCGTTTCTCACCCCACGATCTAATCACAGCATTATTAGCCTACAGAGATATGTTAGAACCATTTGTTACAAAAGGAAAAGTACAACAAGCCAAACCAAATTGCCAAATATTTACCTCGTCATTACTAATGGGAACGGAATCATGAACAAGGTTTCCAATAATTTCCAATCTTGAATTCAACTGTTTCAAAGCTTCCTTAACTTCAACCTCTTTCTCCGCTATTGATTTCTTGTGATCCTCTGTGTTCTTAATCATCTCAGTTGCATCCCCACCGGACTATTCTCCACATTAATACCACAAATAAAGTTAATAAGAAACACATCAAGTAAAAATGCCACAAAATGACACTCCCAAAAGGGGTTTCAAAGCAATTCAAAGTTTGAAGCTTCTCTCTTCTTTTCTGGAAACAGAATAAAAATTCAATTGATTATCCATGAAAATAAATGTACTTCTCATGCTTTCCAGTTTCCAAACATGAAAATTTTCCATTGACTACAAAATCAAGGAAACTACGAAATGAGAATTATGACGTCATCCTGTACGCAATACTAGATTCTATTCAATTACAGGCTGATCTAACTATTCCCTGGACCCAAAATTCCATTTTCAGAGACAATTTAACAAAAGCTGCATCGAAAGTAAAGCGACACTCAAAATTAATGTAAACCCAAACTTGAATCAGTAATGCAATCTACTAAAAGTTTTCCAGAAAGTGCAATGCAAGCAAACTAATAAACGAAGAATCCGAAGAATGAAGAGAGAGAGAGAGAGAGAGAGAGAGAGAGAGAGAGAGAGAGAGAGAGAGAGAAACCCACAATTGTGAGCCGAGCAACTTGCTTGTTGATCTTGTTGAACTCCTTCCGAAGATTCTCGAACTCGAATTGGCCTTTAATATATATATTACCAAACGAATCAATACATATACAAGAGCAAAAAAAAAAAAAAAAAAAAAAGAGAGAGAGAGATAAATTGAGAATTCACAGAGAGAGAGAGAGTACGTTGACGCCATTCTTTGTCGAGCTTGATGATCTCGTCGACGATATCAACGTTAGCGAAACGACGGCGTTGGGATTCGCGAATGATCTCGGGGTTTCCCCCCTTCTCTTCTCTGAATAGGTTGATGTCTAGCATTTCTTCTCTTTACACAATTCGAGAAAAATGCAGAACCAGAAGAAAGAAGAAAGAAGGCGGAGAAGAAATACGCAGTGAGTGATGAAATGGAATTTTTCCTTTACACATGCCCAAAACCCTAGATAGCTTTCAGACTCAGCATATATGCTGTTTGGCATTGCGAATCGAACTATCCACGATAAGAATGTTCCTATCCCGTTCACATTTATGCACTTTTATTTATTTATTTATTTTTTTAATCTTACTAGTGGTCCATCAGGTTTACTCTTTAACTTTATTTTAGTATTTAACTTTTAAAACATTTCTAGTCAATAAAATTTTATTCTGTTTCAATTTCAGTCTTTCAAGTTAATTAAGTGTTAAATATTTGACATAATTTTTATAAATTAAGGACCAAAGTTAAAAACGGTTAAAATTTATAAATTATCTGTAGAACTTAACTTTTGTCTTTCGTATTATTTTAACTTTTAAATTTTAAATGTTTTTAATTTTGACCCTTAATTTTAATAGATTCTGTCAAATATTTAATACCTAACTAACGAAATGACATAAACTGAAATAAAGTAAAACCTCATGAACTATTTGTAAATTTTTGTGATTATCTACAATATTGATCTATGAGTATATGCACTTGTCTTATTTTGATCACGCCATGCAGGGTTTGCCTCTCGTCTAGTAAACTATCTATTTTTAAACAAATGTAACACAAAGATGGCTCATAAGCGTCGTAAGAGAGACAAAATGATTAAAAAAGACAAGCATATTTGAAAAAAAAAAAAAAATCTAAAAATAAAACACCAAATTGTGCTAACCTGCTAGGGAGAAGTTTATATCTGTTGTCTCTATTTTCCTATTTTGGTGGTGGTTTTTTTATTATTTATTATCATGTGATCTAAGTTTAAATATCTAATTATATAAATAGAAATAAAATATTAAAAATATTATATAAATAGAATGCAAGACACATACTATTGAAAAAAAAAATTTGTCACCAAGACCTACATTTACCAAGAACATTCTAGTAGTATATAGTTTGTCCCTACATAAATGTCTTTTCACATATGAAGAAATGCAACAGTACTAGTAAAATTGAAAACAGATAGAAATGCTCATAGGCATAAGGCCCACAAATAATTATGTAGGCCTATTCGTTTTATTGATTTAATTATAAATTTGAATTGAAAAATCAATTTATATGAGAAAAATATTAAAATAAAAAAAAATTAAATTTTAATTTTTATGAAAAAAAATACTTTAAAAAATTTAAGTTGTAATTTGAACTAATAAAATAAACGAAAGACGGGATACTCGTAACTTGTATACTGGGTTGAAAGTAACAATAAATCCATGACAAGACATATATAACTTCTTTTATTCCGGCTTCAGTATACGCTCCGTGGCCTTCTTTTCCCAACCTTGTCTTGCAGTCTGAAGTCATTCATAATCAGATTTATGTTCCACTTCATTATAGAAAATGTACATGTCTCTTGGTGACCAGTTTGAATCAGCATTACTTGGGCAATCTTCATCAAACGTCCCTGAATCAATCTGTCATGTGCAACACACATTTGAATTAAGAAAAGACCCAGCTCAAATTCAAAATCGGAAAACAAACCATACTCATCAAGATAAATTAAATTAAAACCCGAAAAATTAAATAGTACGGTAAGTAATTAATAATAAGATTTAAGAGAAAACCAGCGATTAAAGGCAAACATAGTAGCCAATCTTGAACCCACCTTCCCTCGAGGTACGATATCCCTACCCATTTTCATCCAAAAGATCGACAACGATGGTTAGGGCATGGCAGTTGAGGTGCTCGACGAGAGAAGAGCAGGGAGCTCTGTCCGCGATGACAACGGTGAGGAGATCATGGGAGAAGCGACAGATCGGGGCGTGAGAGGTTTGTTCGCGACATTTAGCCAGCAATTTTTATTAGAGCCGAGCTTCATCGTGAGAGTGGCGGGGTTTCAGAGATCGGCGACCGTCCATTACGATGGTCGTGGCGGTGTCAAATGAGGACATCGGTGCATGGTGGAGGTGGCAGTGCGTGTACCAGCGGCTATGGGGAAGCTCGTAGATTAATTTAAGGTTTGTACATGTCTTGAAATGAAAGGCTAGGATTAAACTTTTAATATGATTAATGGTTTTGATTTATTTTGTGTAAAACTTAATTTTTTTAATAAAAGAAAGATGTGATCATATGTGAGAGATCTTATTATAATTAATATATCTTTTTTAATGAGTCATTGTAAAACAATCTGGCAATTTATAATTTGGTACCTTATTGTAAGGAAAAAGAGATCACCCTATTATAGACATTTCTATTTTTAAATATCTCCCGTGTTTCTAAGGATAAATAAGATAAATCTTCACTAATCATATCATGATGGTTCCAACATGTAGTGGGACTAAATTTATATGAGTAGTGTGAACTTGTCCCTTGAGAATATATGTTCACTTCGCTGATTCGAGTTTTTAATTCGAGTTGAGATTTAATTTTATGTGAGAGCTTTTTACTGTAGCAAAAAAGTTAGATGTGATTGTTTGTGAGAGCTTTTTACTGTAGCAAAACTCGAATTCTAAACTCGAATAAGCGAAGTGAACGAAGGCTATATTTGTGCTCTTCTTCAAAATTATAAACTTATCCCTTGAGATTATATATTTATGCTCTTCTTCAAAATTATAAGGCTGCCCTTTCGTTTTACAAATATAGAAGTATCCCGGTATCTTTTTATTTTATTTTTTTTTTTCTTTTTGATGGAAATAATATCTCAGTGTTTTTTGAAAGAAGTAAAAAATAATAACTCTCAGTTAAAGTTTTAAAATACTAAAATTGCTCTTCAAAATTTATATTAAGCATCATTTTAACATTTAAAAGTTAATTATAATAGATTTAAAACTTTAAAAAAATGATTCTGAGAAACTAAAAGATATGTGGGAAATGGTCCTTTCCAAAGCATGTTTTTAGTGAATGTCTCAAGTTTCCTTAAAAAAAAAAAAAAATCAATCACTAATTAATTATTTGGTGGCCAATTACTGATTGATCCCTTATCATAACCAATGTTAATTAACAATTCATCGGTTAACCATTCGTAAGCACATCAACCATTTTAATAATCACTGAGCATTTTTCTAAAAAAGTTATGATATTCTCTAAATGGGGTGGTCAAAACCGACCACCTCACCTAATTTCATAAAATTTAAATATCATTATATTTAAAGTGCACAAATAAATATAAAAGCTCATGTGTGTATATACACACATACATACCTATATATATATATATATATATATATATATATTACCACTCCCACAGGGCATATTTCTGTGACACATATATAGGACCGGTATACGTTGCCATAGAATTGAACAGTTTAATTTACAACATAGTGGTTGTTATTCTCCTCTGGAATTTATTAAAAAAAAAAAAAAATAATTTGATACTATGTAATATTTATCACTCATGCTTTCAAACTATCCTTCCTCATCTTGTTGTAGGGAACTGCCGTCGCCAAGACCCACATTTCTTGTCTTTCCTTTAAATTTCTTTAACGTACATTTACAGATGCATCAATTATATGTATTGAACTTTTGCATCGAAAAAGTATGTTTACAGACTAAAGAAAAAAAAAAGCATATTTACAGTGAACTTGAAAACATAAAATATATGCTATCGCAAGTTTCTACACCTTGATTCGTGTACCATTTCTATGTACTTTTGTGGGTTGTGGTATATTCGATACATATGACTAAACAAAAGTATCATTTTCTTTATCAATTGTGCGTCACGGTCATTTAGCCTTTCTTCAATAAGCGCACCCGAACCGACCTGAAAAATCATATTTATTTTAGTCTTGTTATAAGAAAAAACAAGCCAATATTTATATATACGGACACATAAATTAACCCAATAAATAAAACAAAAAAAAAAGATTGATAAAAACAAAATTCCTTTTCACATTTTACCTTGTCTAGTAGTACCCCATCAATTCTAGTGAAGAATTTAGCCCATATCTGAAAATTAAGATAAGGATAATCATCACGTATAGCCAATATTTTTTTATTTTTTTTATTATTTTTTTTATTTTTAAAGATTAGCATATTATAAAATAATACACACACTACTATGCTCGATCAATCGATAATAAAATATGCGGACAAACTTATCATATATAGAATTTGAAACTTACCATATCAGAGAAGTGTAGTATTGAAATTTGAGTTAATGAGGAAGGTTTTACATAAAAGTGTCCTTTTTCTCTCCACCACAGGGCGAAATATAGCAATCAGACTCTTTGAGTAATTGAAGTAGTCTGACCATATTCGCACGAGTTCCCTCAAAAATAGCATGCCCTGTTTGTTTTCCAGTGATGGAAGCGCCTGAAAGAAACGGCCAATAGAAAGAAAAAAAAAATGTAGATCAATATTAATTTAGTTTAGCATTTAGTTTAGCCATTTCTACTATAATTGTGCTCATTCTCTCCTTTAGCTAGAAGCATATAAGTAAACATTAATACAATTTAAGCTCATTTATAGTAGTTGTAGACACAATCTAATGACGATTCCACATTAAATTTCACCATAAAGTGTAGACCTAAAAAAATAAATGCATATGAAAATAAAAATCTAGAACAAAACAAAAAAAAAAAAATTAAAATTGCCAAAATACAAGTACACAAAGTATAACATAACTTTTTTGTAGCAAAATAAAAAGCACAAGACAACTTTTGGACTTGTTTATTTTAGAATAAAGTTCTTGGGTTTATTTCCATAAGTAAAAGGCCGCTATAAAGTACCTCACCTTTTGTTTAATCCTCTCTTTCAGAGCAGTGTTATATATATTATAGAGAAAATTCAGCATATAAAGACTATCATTGTCCTGATAATTATTGCACAGATTGTAAACGGCTCTGCATAAATACACAAAATATTAGTTACACACTGCTCAGTGCTCACAACCGGACTTATTATTATATATGCTAAGTGAGAGCGAACGTTTTTACACGGTGCTAAAGATTTAATAACATAATATATCGCTATTATACAGTGAATGTTTCAATTTATGTTCCTAAGTATTATATATTGGTATATACCAAGAAAGATTTATTATTAATAGCATAACATATTGCAATTATTTTTAAAATAGTAATAGAACGATCCAAAGTAACGATTTAACAAATTTTGTGTCAAAAAAAAAAAAAGAGGGAGAAATATTAATGTCGTGAATTTTTTCTAGAAAAATACTTTCTATTATACGGGTTAATAAATTAACGACTCAGTAGCTACTTTATTTGGTACAAAAAATTGATACATCACTCATAATACACACACACACACAACACACATATTTTTCCATTAACATAAGGTCAGCGAAAATTATAAAAAAGCCCCCATAAATGAACAATACTACATATGTAAAGGCAATACTACATATGTAAAGGACTAAAAGTTACGAATTAATTAAGGATTAAGACACACACACACACACATATAATATATATATATATATATATAGAGAGAGAGAGAGAGAGAGAGAGAGAGAGAGAGAGAGAGAGAGAGAGAGAGAGAGAGAGAGAGAGAGAGAGAGAGAGAGAGAGAGAGAGAGAGACGTACGTGAACGCATTCATTCTGTCATCTATGCCCCAGTCTTCGCCAGTATCCAGCTTCCTCGTTATCTTCCTAATTGCTGCTCTTATAATCGGAAGTTCTTTTTCCAATAACTTCACGCTCCTCTGGCTAAGGGAAGACATAATTTGTTTTCTTGATCTTGATCCTAAACAAAAAGATATAACAAGGAATATTTTAGATCGATCGTCATCAATTGGATTAATTAGTTTGTCCAATTGCTCAGAGAAAGATAAAATTATAACTTTCTTTGAAGAATTCTTGAGAAGGTAACAATATAAAACAAGGAATGAAACCTCTTGATCTCCAATAAAAGCCAATTAATTATATACGAACAAAGTCAGAAAGATGTGAAGAAAAAGTGTTGATGAAAAGTAAAATTGAAAACATAAAAATTACAAGTTGCAAAAATCTATTTCCATGGTAGGTGACTACTCCAAATTTGCATAGCTAGAAAGAAATTAATAGAAACAAATTACACAACAATATAGTGACTGGTCTCCATTACATTAATAAGTAACGCGATAAAGAAAGGATATAATCAAAATAATGACAAATAGTAGAATCAAGAAAGTTCAAGATTCATATACATTCACTGAAATAATGATTTGAAAGAAAAACTATAAAACATGCTATGAACTGATCAACTAATTAAAAGAACTTCAATTACAGAACATATAATATTAATACAAAGTGAAGAAAAGGGTTCAAAAGAAGTCGAACCGGAAACACAGTGCTAGTTGGATCTCGTATGGGAAAAAATGTTCATGTGATTTGTAATGATTGAAAAATGATTGTAACTCTCTCTCTCTCTCTCTCTCTCTCTCTCTCTCTCTCTCTCTCTCTCTCTCTCTCTCTCTCTCTCTCTCTCTCTCTCTCTCTCTCTCTCTCTCTCTCTATATATATATATATATAGTACGTAAGTTATGGAAAAAAAGTTTACGTTTATTTTTCCCCAGTTCGTTTTATTATTCCCAAATGATCACAAAAAAAAAAAAAAAAATGATGTCTAATTTCTATGTATTTAGTGCGTGAGTATAAGACTGGGTTTTTTGACAAATTAACAGCACTAGTATTATCACACATAATAAGCTTATGATCATATCTTAAACATAGGTTCAAAAGTGTTTGCTTCATCCAAAACACTTGTGCACAACAACTAGCCACCGGTATATATTCGACCTCCATGGTTGATAAAGCAACCTAATTTTGTTTTTTACTAAACTAAGAGACTAGTGCAAATCTTAGAAACTGAAATATAACACTTGTGCTTTTCCGATCAATAGTACAACCAACCTAATTGGCATATGAATAACTAAGCAAATCAATGTGTGTACCTTTAGGATACCATAATCCTAGGTTCATTGTGCCACTAAGATATCTAAAAATCTTTTTCACCTCACTAAGATGTGACTTCTTAGGATTAGATTGAAACCTAACATATAAACCAACACTATACATAATATCTGGTCTACTTGTAGTTAAGTAAAGTAAAGAACCAATCATACCTCAAAGATTTGGTTATATCCCAGATTCCTAAGCTCATATTACTAGGGTAAAAGTGAAAAATCCAACATATACTTGGTAAATACTACCGAGTCCGTATTAGTATGGAAAAAGTGAAAAATCTAATGGTAAATCTTGAATATACTTGATAAATCCTAGATATACCTAATAAATTTCATGGATTTACCCAGTTTGTATTACTAGGAAAAAATAAAAAATCTAATGATAAATTCCGGACATACATGGTAAATCCCTAATTTACCAAGTTCATAGTAGTAGGGAAAAGAATAGTACAAATTTTAATGGTAAATCCCAAATATACTTGATAAATCTTGAATTTACGAAGTTTGTATTACTAGGAAAAAAGTGAAAAATATAATGGTAAAGCCCAGATATAACCGGGAAATTCAAAATTTACCAAAAGGGTATTTTGAAATTTCAACTGGTTGTAAATCTGAATTTACATCACATTGACGTGTTATTAACTTTTCTTAAACATTAGCCGATTATTTTAATTTCTCTCAAACATTAGCTTATAAATAGTGGAAAGGTATGTTGTTTTAAACATGACGATATTATTTTAATATAACAGAAAAACTCATAATATTTTTATAATAACTCACAAAATGATAGGATACGGCTGAAAATTTTTCTAATTTTTTTAATTAATACCATGAAGAAATTATAAGGTCAAGAAATCCCCATCTAAAAGAGAAATTCAATGTTTATTTTTCAATATGTCTTGTTAGTACAATTTATTTATTTATTTTGAACTTGAGAGTATTGAGATTTGAATTTTATACCTTAAGTGGAGTCACATGTGGTTGTGTGGATTTAATGATAAGTTATGCTTGCAACCTGTAGATTTATTTTATTTTATTTATTATTAATTTATTTTATTTTATTTTCGCAAACAAGTCGATGGTATTATATGATTATGTACTTAATAATTATGGAAAGTTTGAGTGGTTAGTATTAGAGATTTATTATATGGGAATTCTTTTTTTTTTTTTATGGAATATATGGGATATTGAGTGAACATATTTTATGTTTTTTAAAGCATAAATGAATGATAGTTCAATGTGCGCGTGTATAGGGTTAGCATCTGAATAATTATTATTAAGTAAAAAATATGAATAACTATTTGTTTAAATAATAAGTATATACATCATCTCCTTAAAAGAAGGAAAAACGAAAGAGTGAGGCTTATCTTTTTTTTTTTTTGAAAATTACGTTTATTGTCGTGTTCTATTCAAACTGTAACTGAGGATCATCCTTTACTAAACTCTAGTATCATATATTGTATTCAAACTCTAATTACTCATTCCTATAAATAAAACAAGAAATCAACTTGCTACAAGAGAGGACTGCACAATATCATAGAGGAGGTCGGCCACCTGATCAAAGGTTCCAATCCATTTTTATATTTTTTTTTTTTTGCCCTTGTGTGTTATCATGTTTTCTACGTAATGACTAAATTATATATTCCTTATGATCGTTATGGATATATATATATATATATATATATATATATATATATATACACACACATACATATGAAAATCTACGCCCACCAATTTTTAATCCTTCCAACTTTAGGAAGAAAATATGAGAAAAAAGTTTGACAAAAAAATGAGATATTAAATAACAATTTTAACCTTCATCATTCATTATATTTTTATTTGTATTGAGATATTTTATAAAATGCCTTAAATTTGACATTTTCTTTTCACTTTTCTTTCTCTTCTACCAAACAACACGAGAGAAAACCATTTTACTTCATTCACTTAGGTATTTTACTTCTCTTTCCTTCCTCTTTTCTATCCATCCTACTAAACATAACATTAGTGTTCAAAACTAATAGTTAGATATGTATTTACCTAATAACTGTTGTTTATATATATATATATTTATATAATTATATGTATATTTTCATTTTTCACTTGTTTTTAGAGTTTGGGTTCTAATTATTGTCTTATGCAAAGAATTTGTACATTTTTTTTTTTGTTAGCATGTGATAAGAGTTGTGTAGTTGAACTTAGTTGCTTCTTATATTTTGGATGCATATGCACTTTATGGAGTCCCACTTTCAATGGAAAACTTGGTCTATTCTTATTTAGTTCCACTTGTGAATTGTTGAATCCACCGTACAACTCGAGTATAATATATATATATATATATATATATATATATATATATATATATATAGTCCAACATATTTGTGTGTGTAATATTTAAAAAAAAAAAAAAAAAAAAACCTCCATACCTTACAAGTTGCAATCCATTATTTTTGAACAAAGGAATACATGTGCAGCTCTACCACATTAACCTAATCACACAAAAACAAAAATTTATGCCATAAAAATTCAAGGATCCCGGGGAGACCATTTTCATTTCTATAACTTTTATCATCAAATACAATTGAGGAGTATTCCATTTTAATTAACTATTCAGTTTTTAAATTATACTATCATCAATTTTAAAAAAGTAAACACTAATTAATTTTGGGTTCATCTTGGCCAAAAATAAAACCTTAAATTTGATAAAAAAAAATTTAATTTTTTTTTACGAACAAAAAATTTACTTGACACTAATTAATTTACTTGTGGAATGAAGATACTCTATATTTATTTATTCATGGAAACGTACTCAAATTTTCTTTTTTCATTATTTTTTGAGGTAAAAAAGGTACTAAAATTCTATTATTCTAGTCTAGTCTTAGTACAGTACCGACAAACAAACAATCGACAGAAGGGAGGCCCTATGCTTTATCCGCCAAAATTCATTCTCATATCTCCGTCTCAGAGGAGGTCTCCCTCCTCCAACGGCTAATTTCCCCTTTTTTGTCGCTCCTTTGTCTTCTGGTCCATTTTCAATAAAAAACCCTCTCAATCTCTTTCTCCCCCTCCTCCCTCTCTCCTCCATTTCTTCTCTCCTTTTCTCTTTAGATTTTGCAGCCATGAAGCACTTCAAGCAGCCAAGAAACGCGATCTTGAGGGAGACGATGATAGAGTCTCTGGCGTCGCCCAACCCTAAGCGCAACCAAGCCTCGGCCGTGGCGGAAGCGGAGGGGCTCCAAGGAGAACGCGCCAAGCCTTGGCCATCGCGGAAACAGAAGGGCGTCAAAGAGGTCTGCTCATTGTCGGATCCGAACTCGTTGCCCCGATTCGGAGCACTCGCCTATGATCTCCGCCGACAAGTTGAAGAGCCCGCTCCGCCGCAACCGCCGACGTCGAATCCTCTCGAGAAAGCGAAGGTGGAGAGGGTTCCCAAGAACTCCGTGGTTGGAACATGCGATTCGGTGTCCGGTATGGTTTCTTTGTTGAGATTCCCCTATTCAAATTTCTAGCATTTCATTGTTCTGCTTTGATTTATATATATATATATATATATAATCGATTTCTTTTTGCTTTTTAGCTTTTCTTCTATTATGATTTTTTTCCTTTCTCGGTGGATTTTTGGGCTGTGGATTTATGAAAAGTCTAGGGTCCAAGATAGTGGCTTTTGGGTGATTCTTCTTCAATGTCTGAGGCGACGCCCTTTCGCTCTTTAGAATCACCATTGACTCGATTGAAGTTGTCGACAATTACATCTCCGTAACAAACCCTACTTCTCAATCATTCCTTTTTTCTCTTGGTTCATATGTTTGGTTCTTGAGAAAGTGGAAAAAAAATCAATTAAAAGATTCGGGTTTTTCTCAACTATTATAAACTATGATAAGGGAGGCCCTATGCTACTAAAATTCTATTATTCTAGTTTAGTCTTAGTACAAGATCTGACAAACAAACAATCGGCGAAGGGAGGCCCTATGCTTTATCCGCCAAAATTCATTCTCATATCTCCGCCTCTCGGGGAGGTCTCCCTCCTCCGACGGCTAATTTCCCTTTTTGTCGCTCCTTTGTCTTCTCCTCCATTTTCAATCAAAACCCTCTGAATCTCTTTCTCCGCCCCTCCTCCCTCTTTCCTCCATTTCTTCTCTCCTTTTCTCTTTAGATTTTGCAGCCATGAAGCACTTCAAGCCCAAGAAACGCGATCTTGAGGGAGACGACGATAGAGTCTCAAGCGTCGCCCAACCCTAGCGCAACCAAGCCTCGGCCGTGGCGAAGCGGAGGGCTCCAAGGAGAAGCGCCAAGCCTCACCGTCAGCGGAAACAGAACGGCTCCAAGGAGATCGCTCATTGCGGATCCGAACCCGTTGCCCCGATTCCAGCACTACTTTCGCCCGATCTCCGCCCGACAAGTTGAAGAGCCCGCTCCCGCCACAACCGCCGACGTCGAATCCTCTCAAGAGAAAGCGGGCGTGGCGAGGGTTCCCATGAACTCCGTATTTGGAACGTGCGAATCTGGTCTCCAGGTATGGTTTCTTTGTTGAGATTCCCCTATTCAGCCCTAGCATTTCATCGTTCTGTTTGTTTTATATATATATAATCAGATTTCTTTGCTTTCAGCTTTCCTTCTATTATGATTTTTTTCCCTTTCAGGTGGATTTTTGGGCTGTGGATTTATGAAAAGTCTAGGGTCCAAGATAGTGGCTTTTGGGTGATTCTTCTTCAATGTATGAGGCAACGTCCTTTCGCTCTTTAGAATAGCCATCGACGCGATTGAAGTCGTCGACCATTACATCTTCGTAACAAACCCTACTTCTCAATTATTCCCTTTTTTTTTCTTGGTTCATATGTTTGGTTCTTGAGAAAGTGGAAAAAAAATCGATTAAAAGATTTGGGTTTTTCTCAACTATTATAAACTATAAAATATTCTTCGTACATTTTTGTATTGTTTATGGTAGGCACGATCATTTGTTTGCCTTGTCCAGAAAAATATTGTTTAATGAATTTTGATTCATGATGAGGAAAAAAAGAAAAAAAAAAATCAGGACAGAGAAAATGAACTATATCTCAACTAAAAGGAATATAATAGAAGGATTTTATCTAAAATAGAATGTGTTGTAGTTCTTTCTAAAATATCTTTTATTTCCTTGTCAACAATACATTTACATGGATGTTCTCATTGTGGGGTTTCTATTCTGAATCATTCTTGAATTCTAAACTATAGTCAGTTTAGAATTCTATTATTGCGTTTTGGGTTTCTATATAGTTACCAAGAGTGTTTTGGCAAGAGTGATTTTTTCCCTGTAATGGGATCTTTTTTATTAGTTGTCTAGGATAAGAAAAGGGTTCCTTTTCTAGGAGGCTTTGTTTTAGAGGATGGAAGCACTCGTGGTTCAAAGTTTGCTACTCTATGTACTTGGTTTAGGACAAATATTCGAGGTAAACTCAAAGAAGATAAGTAAATGATTTGAAGTTGTAAACCGATTTATAGTTTTAGTTGTATGCACTCAAAATTTAATGATATCTTTCCTCCATTTGCACATTTAAATAGAGATCACGTTCATATGTATTTAGTTTTTACTTTTTATTTTTCTCTCTGTTCCTCAACAGTTTTATTTCATTTTAATTGTTATTGTGACAACAATAGAAATTGAAATGGAATTTGGAAAGATATATTAATGTTTGTGTTGTGTAATGTAATGCTTTAACCATGTGTTTTCTTTGATTCGTTTTCTATAGTTTTTTTTTTTTTTTTTTCACAGCATATAGAACTACAAGGGAATATACTCAAGGAGACCCAAAAGATTGAAATACTTGGTGATCTCAATTAAGCAATGGTACACATTTTCTGCCTTGGTTAGATGACACATTCTCCACAACTTACAAGTCGATGGTATTAGATTGACATGAACGTAAAGATGCTTGCTTGGTGCTTTCTTCTTTAGATTTTGAAGTTGAACTGCTATTTGGCTTTTTTATTATTGTGTTTCTGCTTCTTCTTTTTAAAATTTTCAAGTTGAGCTGTTATTTGGCTTTTTTGTTATTGTGTTTTGGTTCTATTATTTCAATTGCTGAGAAATGGACTATATTTTTATTTGACTTATTTTCTATTGTTCAAGTCAGGTTCTTGCATATTTTTTTTTTAATGTTATTTCTAGATTCTCATATAGCTGTTGGACAAACAATTCAAAGTTAACTTATCTAAATTGTGAAATTGTTTTTGTTCTGTTCTAGTGGAGGTTTTTGATCAAAAGCAACATACTAAACAAGGTGCCCTTTTCTTTCCCTCTCATTCTTTGTTTGTTGAATTCGACTGATGTTTATATTATATATTCTATTTGTTGCATTTATCCATTACCCCAATGTTTATCTGTCTTCACTTCTGCCGGGAGCTTTTAAAGGATAAAATTTTGATGATGCTCATGCTTGTAGGGACCTAAAAATTGTTGATTTTAACAATTCTCTTTTGTGTTTGGTGTAATTGAACCATTTGCATAGAATATTTGGTTTAGTTCTAAATGGTGGCACTCTTAGATAGTACATATATGGGGATGCAGCTCTTCCAATGGTGTATTTTTTCACATGTTCATATAAGGGTGAACAGGTTCCTCGGGATCTATTTCGTCCAATTCGTGCAAATGTTTTTGTCTCCGTATTCTTTCATATTACATGCCATACATTTTAACGTTTGGTGGTGTTTTCACATGGTGTTCTCCGTATTCGTTCACTTATGTACGTATACATATATAACATTTGGTGGTGTTTTCACGTATGCATGTTCTTTCTTCTTCCTCTTTTGTTTTTTTTTTGTTTTTTCTTTTTTGCTATTATTTATTTTTCTTCTTATATTTTTCTTTCCTAATGGCTTCTTCCAAGCCGCAAAGCGTATTCGGAGAGTTTGTTCAAGCGTGAGCTTCGTGCGATTCTTGCGGTCTTTGTCACAATCACGTGTCTCATGGTCGATCGGTGTTCTTTTCAAATCCCATGGTATATCGATTTAAATATGAGTATCCTTTATTTTAGCATCGTCCTTGTTATTTATGAGCTTACTGATTTTCTTAATAGCTAAATGAAATGTCCAACATGTTGATTTAGGGTTTTGGGGATGCTAGCTATAAAACTAATCCGTGATCTGTAAAATTTCCTTACTCTAGTTCCCCCAATATTTGTGAAGTTAAACAAATGCCAAAAATGCTTGCAAGAGGCATTGCTTAGCTAACTTGTATAAAATCTATTTGGATATGCAACGGCGATAAAACTCTCTATATATATACATATATATATATGTATATGCAATTTGGTGATGATATAAAACGTTTTCTTGTAATATATATATATATATATGTGCAATGATGATAGAAATTGAACTTCTTACTCTGTAGTTTGAAGACTGTGCAAGCATAAACTTGGTGTTCTGCCTTCCCTCATGGTATCACATAGCTCATCTTGCATATCTTTCTTACTACAGCAAGAACATGCATTTAGTTAAATTTAGTCACAGACGCATTGATATCTCCCGCAGTCGACTTCGTCCTTTGAAAAAGTTCTTTAAGAGCTACCACTGGCACTGAATTATTAGCGGGTGGTAATGATCCAGAGTCGTGTTGTTACAAGGAAAATATACATGCTATGGTAAAATGACTTTTTGAATTTGCCTTCGTAATGTCTGCCCAATCTACAGACTACAAACAGTACTTTATCAATGCCATTGTTATGGAGGTTGCAAACCTTGTTGGCTTTGTCATTGGGGCTTCAGGCATTAACTGATTAATTTCTCGCTTCCTCAAAAAAGACAGTACGATGAGTTTTATGCCCTTTTGTCCTTGGTGATTTTGCAGCTTATGTTCCACGTCCAAGATTTTAAGCAAAGTATGCATTAAATTTGAATGTTCATTATATATACATGTTCCTTGCGGGTTGATAAGTTCCTCAGGATCCAAGACTGGCAAATTTTTCGTCCTTGTTGGCATAATATCCATATAAAATTGTAGAGATAGAAAGACATGGAGAATCTATCCTCTCAATTTACCTTTCACACTTCTTTACCTCAAGAAGTCAGAACTCTCTCTCTCTCTCGCGGCTGTTTTGAGCTAGGTGCTAAATTTATTTTATTTGTTCCTTGCTAGCTTTGTATGTTGTTTCTAAGGACTTCTAGTCCTTTTTGTTTTTTTTCGTATTTACTTTTCTTTTAAGACATTGTTTCTTAAATGAAATATATAGACACATCCATTTATTGATTGAATTTTTTTAAATGATTTGAAACAAGTATAATTTTTACCAGATTGATATTTTTTCTGTGTGATAGCTCTTTCTAGATGTTTAGTTTTTTTTTTTTTTTTTTTTTTTTTTTTTTTTTTTTTTATAGAGGATTCCTTATCCTGTTTTCCCTTGGGGTTTTTAATTTTGTTGATTCTCTTTGTATATTAGAGCAGGGCTGTTTGAGGAAAACTCTTCCTCTTTTTTCTTTATGTTCCTTATTTCTTAATCGATAAAATTCCTTGTTTCTTTAAAAAAAATGTGGTGTTGTTCGGGATTTCATTGGTTGAAGAAACTAGAGAGTATTTAATTAGTTAAAATAATACAGAACCTTAGAGACACAAGTAAACCCATCAATCTCCCCAATGAGCGTTTCTTCTGCCGTTTCACCGTCTGTTTGTCCAATAGCCGCCTGTGATCTCCGCCGACAAGTTGAAGAGCCCGCTCCCCACCACAACCGCCGACGTCGAATCCTCTCAAGAGAAAGCTGAGCGTGGCGAGGGTTCCCAAGAACTCTGTAATTGTAACATGCGAATCTGGTGTCTAGGTATGGTTTCTTTGTTGAGATTCCCCTATTCAGCCCTAGCATTTCATTGTTTTGTTTGTTTTATATATATATATATATATATATAATCAGATTTCTTTACTTTTAGCTTTTCTTCTATTATGTTTTTTTTCCCTTTCAGGTGGATTTTTGGGCTGTGGATAGTGGCTTTTGGGTGATTCTTCTTCAATGTTTGAGGCGACGTCCTTTCGCTCTTTAGAATAGCCATCGACGCGATTGAAGTCGTCGACCATTACATCTTCGTAACAAACCCTACTTCTCAATTATTCCCTTTTTTTTTTCTTGGTTCATATGTTTGGTTCTTGAGAAAGTGGAAAAAAATTGATTAAAAGATTTGGGTTTTTCTCAACTATTATAAACTATAAAATATTCTTCGTACATTTTTGTATTGTTTATGGTAGGCACGATCATTCGTTTGGCTTGTCCAGAAAAAGTTTGTTTAATAATGGTTTTGACTTATGAAGAGGAAAAAAAGGAAAAAAAAATTAGGAAAGAGAAAATGAACTATATCTCAACTAAAAGGAATATAATAGAAGGATTTATCTAAAATAGAATGTGTAGTAGTTCTTTCTAAAATATCTTTTATTTCCTTGTTAACAATACATTTACATGGATGTTTTCATTGTGGGGTTTCTTTTCTGATTTATATATGAATTCTAAACTACAATCAGTTTAGAAACTGCTTTTTTAGGTTCTATTATTGCGTTTTGGGTTTCTATTTAGTTACCAAGAGTGTTTTGGCAAGAGTGATTTTTTCCCTGTGATGGGATCTTTATTCTTTAGTTGTCTAGGATAAGAAAACAGATCCTTTTCTAGGAGGCTTTGTTTTAGAGGATGGAAGCACCCGTGGTTCAAAGTTTGCTACTCTATGTACTTGGTTTAGGACAAATATTCGAGGTAAACTCAAAGAAGATAAGTAAATGATTTGAAGTTGTAAATTGATTTATAGTTTTAGTTGTATGCACTCAAAATTTAATGATATATTTCCTCCATTTGCACATTTAAATAGAGATTACTTTCATACGTATTTAGTTTTTACTTTTTATTTTTCTATCTGTTCCTCAACAGTTTTATTTCATTTTAATTGTTATTGTGACAACAATAGAAATTGAAATTGATTTTGGAAAGATATATTAATGTTTGTGTTGTGCAACGTAATGCTTTCACCATGTGTTTTCTTTGATTCGTTTTCTGTAGTTTTCTTTTTTTCACCGGATATAGAACTACAAGCGAATATACTCAAGGAGACCCAAAAGATTGATAGACTTGGTGATCTCAATTAAACAATGGTACACATTTTCTGCCTTGGTTCGATCAAACATTCTCCACAACTTACAAGTCGATGGTATTAGATGGACATGAACGTATAGATACTTGGTTGGTGCTTTCTTCTTTAGATTTTGAAGTTGAACTGCTATTTGGCTTTTTTATTATTGTGTTTCTGCTTCTTCTTCTTTTTAAAATTTTCAAGTTGAGCTGCTATTTGGCTTTTTTGTTTTTGTATTTTTGTTCTATTATTTCAATTGCAGAGAAGTGGACTATATTTTTATTTGACTTATTTTCTATTGTTCAAGTCGCATTCTTGCTGATTTTACTTTTGATTTTTTTTATGTTATTTCTAGATTCTCATATAGCAGCTGGACAAGCAATTCAAAGTTTAACTTATCTAAATTGTGAAATTGTTTTTGTTCTGTTCTAGTGGAGGTTTTTGATGAAAAGCAGCATACTAAACAAGGTCCCATTACTTTCCCACTTATTCTTTGTTTGTTGAATTCTACTTATGTTTATGTTATATATTGTATTTGCCGCATTTATCGGTTACACCAATGTTTATCTATTTTCACTTCTGCCGGGAGCTTTTAAAGGAGAAAGTTTCAATGATGCTCATGCTTGTTGGGACCTAAAAATTGTTGATTTTAACAATTCTCTTTTGTGTCTGGTGTAATTGAACGATTTGCATAGAATATTTGGTTTAGTTCTAAATGGTGGCACTCTTAGTAAGTACAAGCAATTCAGAGTTTAACTTACCTAAATTATGAATTTTTTTTTTTTGTTCTGTTCTAGTGGATGTTTTTGATGAAAAGCAACATACTAAACAAGGTACCCTTCTCTTTCCCACTTATTCTTTGTTTGTTGAATTCGACTCATGTTTATATTATATATTGTCTTTGCTGCATTTATGCGTTACACCAATGTTTATCTATCGTCACTTTTGCCGGGAGCTTTTAAAGGATAAAATTTTAATGATGCTCATGCCTGTAGGGACCTAAAAATTGTTGATTTTAACAATTCTCTTTTGTGTTTGGTGTAAATGAACCATTTGCATAGAATATTTTGTTTAGTTCTAAATGGTGGCACTCTTAGAAAGTACATATATTGGGATGCAGCTCTTCCAATGGTGTATTTTTTCACATGTTCATATAAGGGTGAACATGTTCCTCGGGATCTATTTCGTCCAATTCGTGCAAATGTTTTTGTCTCCGTATTCTTTCATATTACATGCCATACATTTTAACATTTGGTGGTGTTTTCACATGGTGTTCTCCGTATTCGTTCACGTATGTACGTATACATATATAACATTTGGTGGTGTTTTCACGTATGCACGCTCTTTCTTCTTCCTCATTTGTTTTTTTTGTTTTTGTTTTTTGCTTTTATTTATTTTTCTTCTTATATTTTTCTTTCCCAATGGCTTCTTCCAAGCTGCAAGCGTATTCAGAGAGTTTATTCTGCGTGAGCTTCGTGCGGTTGCTGGTGCTGTCACAATCACGTGTCTCATGGTCAGTACGGTGTTCTTTTCAGTCCCATGGTATATCAGATTTAAATATGAGTATCCTTTATTTTAGCATGCGTCCTTGTTATTTATGAGCTTACTGATTTTCTTAATAGCTAAATGAAATGTCCAACATGTTGATTTAGGGTTTTGGGGATGCTAGCTATAAAACTAATCCGGTGATCTGTAAATTTCCTTACTCTAGTTCCCCCCAATATTTGTGAAGTTAAACAAATGCCAAAAATGCTTGCAAGAGGCATTGCTTAGCTAACTTGTATAAAATCTATTTGGATATGCAACGGTGATAAAACTCTCTATATATATACATATATATATATATGTATATGCAATTTGGTGATGATATAAAGCGTTTTCTTATAATATATATATATATATATGCAATGATGATAGATATGGAACTTCTCACTCTGTAGTTTGAACACTATGCAAGCATAAACTTGGTGTTCTGCCTTCCGTCATGGTATCACATAGTTCATCTTGCATATCTTTCTTACTACAGCAAGAACATGGATTTAGTTAAATTTTGTCACAGACGTGTTGATATCTCCCGCAATCGACTTTTTCCTTTGAAAAAAGTTCTTTAAGAGCTACCACTGGCACTGAATTGTTATCGGGTGGTAATGATCCAGAGTCATGCCGTTACAAGGAAAATATACATGCTATGGTAAAATGACTTTTTGAATTTTCCTTAGTAATGTCTGCCCAATCTGCAGACTACAAACAGTACTTTGTCAATGCCATTGTTATGGAGGTTGCAAACCTTGTTGGCTTTGTCATTGGGGCTTCAGGCATTAACTGATTAATTTCTCGCTTCCTCGAAAAAGATAGTACGATCAGTTTTATGCCCTTTTGTCCCTGGTGATTTTGCAGCTTATGTTCCACGTCCAAGATTTTAAGCAAAGTATGCATTAAATATGAATGTTCATTATATATACATGTTCCTTGATGAGCTCCTCAGGATCCAAGACTGGCAAATTTTTCGTCCTTGTTGGCATAATATCCATATAAAATTGTAGAGATAGAAAGACATCGAGAATCTCTCCTCTCAATTTACCTTTCACACTTTCTTTACCTCAAGAAGTATGAACTCTCTCTCTCTCTCTCGGCTGTTTTGAGCTAGGTGCTAAATTCATTTTATTTGTTCCTTGCTAGCTTTGTATGTTGTTTCTAAGGACTTCTAGTCTTTTTTGTTTTTTTTCGTATTTACTTTTCTTTTAAGACATTGTTTCTTAAATGAAACATAGATACACATCCATTTATTGATTGAATTTTTTGAAATGATTTGAAACAAGTATAATTCTTACCAGATTGGTATTTTTTTCTGTGTGATAGCTCTTTCTAGATGTTTTATTTTGTTTTGTTTTGTTTTTTTTTGTTTTGTTTTTTGTTTTTTTGCCTTATAGAGGATTCCTTATCCTGTTTTTCCTTGGGGTTTTTAATTTTGTTGATTCTCTTTGTATATTAGAGCAGGGCTGTTTGAGGAAAACTCTTCCTCTTTTTTCTTCATGTTTTTTATTTCTTAATCGATAAAATTCCTTGTTTCTTTAAAAAAAATGTGGTATTGTTCGGGATTTCATTGGTTGAAGAAACTAGAGAGTATTTAATTAGTTAAAACAGTACAGAACCTTAGAGACACAAGTAAACCCATCAATCTCCCCAACGCGCGTTTCTTCTGCCTATTCACCGGTCGTTTGTCCAGTAGTCGCCTGCGATCTCCGCCAAAAAGTTGAAGAGCCCGCTCCCGCCACAACCGCCGACGTCGAATCCTCTCAAGAGAAAGCTGAGCGTGGCGAGGGTTCGTAAGAACCCCGTAATAGGAACATGCGAATCTGGTGTCCAGGTATGGTTTCGTTGTTGAGATTCCCCTATTCAGCCCTAGCATTTCTTTGTTTTGGTTGTTTTTATATATATATATATATATATATAATCAGATTTCTTTGCTTTTAGCTTTTCTTCTATTATGATTTTTTTCCCTTTTAGGTGGATTTATGAAAAGTCTAGGGTCCAAGATATTGGCTTTTGTGTGATTCTTCTTCAATGTTTGAGGCGACGACCTTTCGCTCTTTAGAATAGCCATCGATGCGAATGAATTTGTCGACCATTGCATCTTCGTAACAAACCCTATTTCTCAATCTTTCCTTTTTTTTTTCTTGGTTCATATGTTTGGTTCTTGAGAAAGTGTAAAAAAAATTGATTAAAAGATTTGGTTTTTTCTCAACTATTATAAACTATAAAATATTCTTCGTACATTTTTGTATTGTTTATGGTAGGCACGATCATTTGTTTGGGTTGTCCAGAAAAATTTTGTTTAATGAAGGTTTTGATTCATGATGAGGAAAAAAAGAAAAAAAAATTAGGAAAGAGAAAATGAACTATATCTCAATTAAAAGGAATCTAATAGAAGGATTTTATCTAAAACAGAATGTGTTGCAGTTGTTTCTAAAATATCTTTTATTTCCTTGTTAACAAAACATTTACATGGATGTTTTCATTGTGGGGTTTCTATTCTGATTCATTTATGAATTCTAAACTACCGTCAGTTTAGAAACTGCTTTTTTAGGTTCTATTATTGCGTTGTGGGTTTCTATTTAGTTCCCAAGAGTGTTTTTGCAAGAGTAATTTTTTCCCTGTCACGGGATCTTTATTCTTTAGTTGTCTAGGATAAGAAATCGGATCCTTTTCTAGTAGGCTTTGTTTTAGAGGATGGAAGCACTCGTGGTTCAAAGTTTACTACTCTATGTACTTGGTTTAGGACAAATATTCGAGGTAAACTTAAAAAAGATAAGTAAATGATTTGAAGTTGTAAATTGATTTATAGTTTTAGTTGTATGCACTCAAAATTTAATGATATCTTTCCTCCATTTGCACATTTAAATGGAGATCACGTTCCTACGTATTTAGCTTTTACTTTTTATTTTTTTCTCTGTTCCTCAACAGTTTTATTTCATTTTAATTTTTATTGTGACAACAATAGAAATTGCAATGGAATTTGGAAAGATATATTAATGTTTGTGTTGTGTAACGTAATGCTTTAACCATGTGTTTTCTTTGATTCATTTTCTGTAGTTTTTTTTTTCACCGCATATAGAACTACAAGGGAATATACTCAAGGAGACCCAAAAGATTGAAAGACTTGGTGATCTCAATTAAACAATGGTACACATTTTCTGCCTTGGTTCGATGAAACATTCTCCACAACTCACAAGTCAATGGTATTTGATGGACATGAACGTAATGATACTTGCTTGGTGCTTTCTTCTTTAGATTTTGAAGTTGAACTGCTATTTGGCCTTTTTATTATTGTGTTTCTTCTTCTTCTTCTTTTTAAAATTTTCAAGTTGAGCTGCTATTTTGCTTTTTTGTTATTGTGTTTTGGTTCTATTATTTCAATTGCTGAGAAATGAACTATATTTTTATTTGACTTATTTTTTATTGTTCAAGTCGCGTTATTGCTTATTTTATATTTTATTTTTTTCATGTTATTTCTAGATTCTAATATAGCAGCTGGACAAAGAATTCAAAGTTTAACTTATCTAAATTGTGAAATTGTTTTTGTTCTGTTCTAGTGGAGGTTTTTGATGAAAAGCAACATACTAAACAAGGTACCCTTTTCTTTCCCACTTATTCCTTGTTTGTTGAATTCGACTCTTGTATATGTTATATATTGTATTTGTCGCATTTATCCGTTACACCAATGTTTATCTATCTTCACTTCTGCCGGGAGCTTATAAAGGATAAAGTTTTAATGATGCTTATGCTTATAGGGACCTAAAAATTGTTGATTTTAATAATTCTCTTTTGTGTCTGGTGTAATTGATCGATTTGCACAGAATATTTGGTTTAGTTCTAAATGGTGGCACTCATAGAAAGTATAAGGAATTCAAAGTTTAACTTATCTAAATTATGAATTTTTTCTTTGTTCTGTTCTACTGGATGTTTTTGATGAAAAGCAACATACTAAACAAGGTGCCCTTTTCTTTCCCACTTATTCTTTGTTTGTTGAATTCGACTCATGTTTATATTATATATTGTATTTGCTGCATTTATCCATTACACCAATGTTTATCTATCTTCACTTCTGCTGGGACCTTTTAAAGGATAAAATTTTAATGATGCTCATGCTTGTAGGGACCTAAAAATTGTTGATTTTAACAATTCTCTTTTGTGTTTGGTGTAATTGATCCATTTGCATAGAATATTTTGTTTAGTTCTAAATGGTGGCACTCTTAGATAGGACATATATGGGGATGCAGCTATTCCAATGGTGTATTTTTTCACATGTTCATATAAGGGTGAACAGGTTCCTCGGGATCTATTTCGTCCAATTCGTGCAAATGTTTTTGTCTCCGTATTCTTTCATATTACATGCCATACATTTTAACATTTGGTGGTGTTTTCACATGGTGTTCTCCGTATTCGTTCACTTATGTACGTATACGTATATAACATTTGGTGGTGTTTTCACGTATGCACGTTCTTTCTTCTTCCTCATTTGTTTTTTTTTTTTTTTTTTTTTTTTTTTTTTTTTTTGCTTTTATTTATTTTTCTTCTTATATTTTTCTTTCCTAATGGCTTCTTCCATGGTGCAAGCGTATTCAGAGAGTTTGTTCTGCGTGAGCTTCATGCAGTTGCTGGAGCTTTCACAATCACGTGTCTCATGGTCAGTACGGTGTTCTTTTCAGTCTTATGGTTTATTAGATTTAAATATGAGTATCCTTTAGTTTAGCATGCGTCCTTGTTATTTATGAGCTTAATGATTTTCTTAATAGCTAAATGAAATGTCCAACATGTTGATTTAGGGTTTTTTGGATGCTAGCTATAAAACTAATCCGGTGATCTGTAAATTTCCTTACTCTAGTTCCCCCCAATATTTGTGAAGAAACAAATGTCAAAAATGCTTGTCAGAGGCATTGCTTAGCTAACTTGTATAAAATCTATTTGGATATACAACGGTGATAAAACTCTCTCTATATATATATATATATATACATATATACATATATATATATGTATATGCAATTTGGTGATGATATAAAGCGTTTTATTGTAATATATATATTTATATATATATGTGCAATGATGATAGAAATTGAACTTCTCACTCTGTAGTTTGAACACTGTGCAAGCATAAACTTGGTGTTCTGCCTTCCCTCAAGGTATCACATAGCTCATCTTGCATATCTTTCTTACTACAGCAAGAACATGCATTTAGCTAAATTTAGTCACAGACGCATTGATATCTCCCGCAGTCGACTTCGTCCTTCGAAAAAATGTCTTTAAGAGCTACCACTGGCACTGAATTATTAGCGGGTGGTAATGATCCAGAGTCGTGTTGTTACAAGGAAAATATACATGCGATGGTAAAATGACTTTTTGAATTTGCCTTCGTAATGAATGCCCAATCTACAGACTACAAACAGTACTTTATCAATGCCATTGTTTTGGAGGTTGCAAACCTTGTTGGCTTTGTCATTGGGGCTTCCGGCATTAGCTGATTAATTTCTCGCTTCCTCGAAAAAGCAGTACGAGATAACCTCCTATCCTTTATGATGCGTTTTATGCCCTTTTGTCCCTGGTGATTTTGCAGCTTATGTTCCACGTCCAAGATTTTAGGCAAAGTATGCATTAAATTTGAATGTTCATTATATATACATGTTCCTTGCGGGTTGATGAGTTCCTCAGGATCCAAGACTGTCAAATTTTTCATCCTTGTTGGCATAATATCCATATAAAATTGTAGAGATAGAAAGACATGGAGAATCTCTCCTCTCAATTTACCTTTCACACTTTCTTTACCTCAAGAAGTCAGAACTTTCTCTCTCTCTCCCGGCTGTTTTGAGCTAGGTGCTAAATTTATTTTCTTTGTTCCTTGCTAGCTTTGTATGTTGTTTCTAAGGACTTCTAGTCTGTTTTGTTTTTCTTCGTATTTACTTTTCTTTTAAGACATTGTTTCTTAAATGAAATATAGATACACATCCATGTACTGATTGAATTTTTTGAAATGATTTGAAACAAGTATAATTCTTACCAGATTGGTATTGATAGCTCTTTCTAGATGTTTTGTTTTGTTTTTTTTTTTTTTTTTTTTTGCCTTATAGAGGATTCCTTATCCTTTTTTCCCTTGGAGTTTTTAATTTTGTTGATTCTCTTTGTATACTAGAGCATGGCTGTTTGAGGACAACTCTTCCTCTTTTTTCTTCATGTTGGTATTGTTCGGGATTTCATTGGTTGAAGAAGCTAGAGAGTATTTAATTAGTTAAAATAATACAGAACCTTAGAGACACAAGTAAACCCATCAATCTCCCCAACGAGTGTTTCTTCTGCCGATTCACCGGTCATTTTTCCAATAGTCGCCTGGGATCTCCACTGACAAGTTGAAGAGCCCGCTCCCGCCATAACAGGAGCCCGCTCCCGCCATAACAGCCGACGTCGAATCCTCTCAAAAGAAATCTGAGCGTGGCGAGGGTTCGCAAGAACTCTGTAATTGGAACATGCGAATCTGGTGTGCAGGTATGGTTTCTTTGTTAAGATTCCCCTATTCAGCCCTAGCATTTCATTGCTTTGTTTGTTTATATATATATATATGTATGTATATATATAATCAGATTTCTTGGCTTTTAGCTTTTCTTCTATTATGGTTTTTTTTTTTCCTTTCAGGTGGATTTTTGGGCTTTAGATTTATGAAAAGTCTACGGTCCAAGATAGTGGCTTTTGGGTGATTCTTCTTCAATGTTTGAGGCGACGTCCTTTCGCTCTTTAGAATAGCCATCAACGCAATTGAAGTCGTCGACGATTACATCTTCGTAACAAACCCTACTTCTCAATCGTTCCTTTTCTTTTTTTCTTGGTTCATATGTTTGGTTCTTGAGAAAGTGGAAAAAAAATCGGTTAAAAGATTTGGGTTTTTCTCAACTATTATAGACTATAAAATATTCTTCGTGCATTTTTGTATTGTTTATGCTAGGCACGATCATTTGTTTTAGTTGTCCAGAAAAATTTTGTGTAATGCAGGTTTTGATTCATGATGAGGAAAAAGAGAAAAAAAAAATTAGGAAAGAGAAAATGAACTATATCTCAACTAAAAGGAATATAATAGAAGGATTTTATCTAAAATAGAATGTGTTGCAGTTGTTTTTAAAATATCTTTTATTTCCTTGTTAACAATACATTTACATGGATGTTTTCATTGTGGGGTTTCTATTCTGAATCATTCATGAATTCTAAACTACAGTCAGTTTAGAAACTGCTTTGTTAGGTTCTATTATTGCGTTTTGGGTTTCTATTTAGTTACCAAGAGTGTTTTGGCAAGAGTGATTTTTTCCCTGTCATGGGATCCTTATTCTTTAGTTGTCTAGGATAAGAAAACGGATCCTTTTCTAGGAGGCTTTGTTTTACAGGATGGAAGCACTCGTGGTTCCAAGTTTGCTACTCTATGTACTTGGTTTAGGACAAATATTCGAGGTAAACTCAAAGAAGATAAGTAAATGATTTGAAGTTGTAAATTGATTTATAGTTTTAGTTGTATGCACAGAAAATTTAATGATATCTTTCCTCCATTTGCACATTTAAATAGAGATCACGTTCATATGTATTTAGTTTTTACTTTTTATTTTTCTCTCTGTTCCTCAACAGTTTCATTTCATTTTCATTGTTATTGTGACAACAATAGAAATTGAAATGGAATTTGGAAAGATATATTAATGTTTGTGTTGTGTAACGTAATGCTTCAACCATGTGTTTTCATTGATTTGTTTTCTGTAGGTTTTTTTTTTTTTTCACCTGATATAGAACTACAAGGGAATATACTCAAGGAAACCCAAAAGATTGATAGACTTGGTGATCTCAATTAAACAATGGTACACATTTTCTGCCTTGGTTCGATGAAACATTCTCCACAACTTACAAGTCAATGGTATTAGATGGACATGAACGTAAAGATACTTGCTTGGTGCTTTCTTCTTTAGAATTTGTAGTTGAACTCCTATTTGGCTTTTTTATTATTGTGTTTCTTCTTCTTCTTCTTTTTAAAATTTTCAAGTTGAGCTGCTTTTTGGCTTTTTTGTTATTGTGTTTTGGTTCTATTATTTCAATTGCTGAGAAATGGACTATATTTTTATTTGACTTATTTTCTAATGTTCACGTCGCGTTCTTGCTTATTTTATTTTTTATTTTTTTTTTATGTTATTTCTTGATTCTCATATAGCAGCTGGACAAACAATTCAAAATTTAACTTATCTAAATATTGAAATTGTTTTTGTTCTGTTCTTGTGGAGGTTTTTAATGAAAAGCAACATACTAAACAAGCTACCCTTTTCTTTCCCACTTATTCTTTATTTGTTGAATTCGACTCATGTTTATGTTATATATTGTATTTGCCGCATTTATCCGTTACACCAATGTTTATCTATCTTCACTTCTGCCCGGAGCTTATAAAGGATGAAGTTTTAATGATGCTCATGCTTATAGGGACCTAAAAATTGTTGATTTTAACAATTCTCTTTTGTGTCTGGTGTAATTGAACGATTTGCATAGAATATTTGGTTTAGTTCTAAATGGTGGCGTTCTTAGAAAGTACAAGCAATTCAAAGTTTAACGTATCTAAATTATGAATTTTTTTTTTGTTTTTTTCTAGTGGATGTTTTTGACGAAAAGCAACATACTAAACAAGGTACCCTTTTCTTTCCCACTTATTCTTTGTTTGTTGAATTGGACTCATGTTTGTATTATATATTGTATTTGCTGCATTTATCCATTACACCAATGTTTATCTATCGTCACTTTTGCCGGGAGCTTTTAAAGGATAAAATTTTAATGATGCTCATGCCTGTAGGGACCTAAAAATTGTTGATTTTAACAATTCTCTTTTGTGTTTGGTGTAATTGAACCATTTGCATAGAATATTTGGTTTAGTTCTAAATGGTGGCACTCTTAGAAAGTACATATATCGGGATGCAGTTCTTCCAATGGTGTATTTTTTCACATGTTCATATAAGGGTGAACAGGTTCCTCGGGATCTATTTCATCCAATTCGTGCAAATGTTTGTCTCCGTATTCTTTCATATTACATGCCATACATTTTAACATTTGGTGGTGTATTCACATGGTGTTCTCCGTATTCGTTCACTTATGTAAGTATACATATATAACATTTGGTGGTGTTTTCATGTATGCACGTTCTTTCTTCTTCCTCTGTTGTTCTTTTTTTTTTTTTTTTTTGTTTTTTTTTTTTTTTTTTATTGTTTTTTCTTCTTATATTTTTCTTTCCTAATGGCTTCTTCCAAGGTGCAAGCGTATTTAGAGAGTTTGTTCTGTGTGAGCTTCGTGCGGTTGCTGGTGCTGTCACAATCACATGTCTCATGATTAGTACGGTGTTCTTTTCAATCCCATTGTTTATCAGATTTAAATATGAGTATCCTTTATTTTAGCATGCGTCCTTGTTATTTATGAGCTTAATTATTTTCTTAATAGCTAAATGAAATGTCCAACATGTTTATTTAGGGTTTTGGGGATGCTAGCTATAAAACTAATCTGGTGATCTGTAAATTTCCTTACTCTAGTTCCCCCCAATATTTGTGAAGTTAAACAAATGTCAAAAATGCTTGTAAGAGGCATTGCTTTGCTAAATTGTATAAAATCTAGTTTGATATGCAATGGTGATAAAACTCTATATATTTATATATATATATATAAATATATACATATATATATATGTGTATATGTATATGCAATTTGGTGATGATATAAAGCGTTTTCTTATAATATATATAGATATATGTGCAATGATGATAGATATTGAACTTCTCACTCTGTAGTTTGAACACTTTGCAAGCATAAACTTGGTGTTATGCCTTCCCTCATGGTATCACATAGCTCATCTTGCATATCTTCTTACTACAGCAAGAACATGCATTTAGTTAAATTTAGTCACAGACGCATTGATATCTCCCGCAGTCGACTTCGTCCTTTGAAACAAGTTCTTTAAGAGCTACCACTGGCACTGAATTGTTAGCAGGTGGTAATGATCCAGAGTCGTGTTGTTACAAGGAAAATATACATGCTATGGTAAAATGACTTTTTGAATTTGCCTTAGTAATGTCTGCCCAATCTGCAGACTACAAACAGTACTTTATCAATGCCATTGTTATGGAGGTTGCAAACCTTGTTGGCTTTGTCATTGGGGCTTCAGGCATTAACTGATTAATTTCCCGCTTCCTCGAAAAAGACAGTACGAGATAACCTCCTATCCTTTATGTTGAGTTTTATGCCCTTTTGTCCCTGGTGATTTTGCAGCTTATGTTCCACGTCCAAGATTTTAAGCAAAGTATGCATTAAATATGAATGTTCATTATATATACATGTTCCTTGCGGGTTGATGAGTTCCTCAGGATCCAAGACTGGCAAATTTTTCATCCTTGTTGGCATAATATCCATATAAAATTGTAGAGATAGAAAGACATGGAGAATCTCTCCTCTCAATTTACCTTTCACACTTTCTTTACCTCAAGAAGTCAGAACTCTCTCTCTCTCTTACGGCTGTTTGAGCTAGGTGCTAAATTCATTTTATTTGTTCCTTGCTAGCTTTGTATGTTGTTTCTAAGGACTTCTAGTCCTTTTTGTTTTTTTTCGTATTTACTTTTCTTTTAAGACATTGTTTCTTAAATGAAACATAGATACACATCCATTTATTAATTGAATTTTTTGAAATGATTTGAAACAAGTATAATTCTTACCAGATTGGTATTTTTTTCTGTGTGAGAGCTCTTTCTAGATGTTTTGTTTTGTTTTTTTTTTGTTTTTGTTTTTTTTTTTGCCTTATAGAGGATTCCTTATCCTGTTTTCCCTTGGGGTTTTTAATTTTGTTGATTCTCTTTGTATATTAGAGCAGGGCTGTTTGAGGAAAACTCTTCCTCTTTTTTCTTCATGTTGGTATTGTTCGGGATTTCATTGGTTGAAGAGACTAGAGAGTATTTAATTAGTTAAAATAATACAGAACCTTAGAGACACAAGTAAACCCATCAATCTCCCCAACGAGTGTTTCTTCTGCCGATTCACCGGTCGTTTGTCCAATAGTCGCCTGCGATCTCCGCTGACAAGTTGAAGAGCCCGCTCCCGCCATAACAGCCGACATCGAATCCTCTCAAGAGAAAGCTGAGCGTGGCGAGGGTTCGCAAGAACTCCGTAATTGGAACATGCGAATCTGGTGTGCAGGTATGGTTTCTTTGTTGAGATTCCCCTATTCAGCCCTAGCATTTCATTGCTTTGTTTGTTTACATATATATATATATATATAATCAGATTTCTTTGCTTTTAGCTTTTCTTCTATTATGGTTTTTTTCCCTTTCAGGTGGATTTTTGGGCTTTGGATTTATGAAAAGTCTAGGGTCCAAGATAGTGGCTTTTGGGTGATTCTTCTTCATTGTTTGAGGCGACGTCCTTTCGCTCTTTAGAATAGCCATCGACGCGATTGAAGTCGTCGATGATTACAACTTCGTAACAAACCCTACTTCTCAATCATTCCTTTTTTTCTTCTTGGTTCATATGTTTGGTTCTTGAGAAAGTGGAAAAAAAATTGATTAAAAGATTTGGGTTTTTCTCAACTATTATAAACTATAAAATATTCTTCGTACATTTTTGTATTGTTTATGGTAGGCACGATCATTTGTTAGGGTTCTCCAGAAAAATTTTGGTTAATGAAGGTTTTGATTCATGATGACGAAAAAGAGAAAAAAAAAAATTAGGAAGAGAAAATGAACTATATCCCAACTAAAAGGAATATAATAGAAGGATTTTATCTAAAATAGATTGTGTTGCAGTTGTTTCTAAAATATGTTTTATTTCCTTGTTAACAATACATTTACATGGATGTTTTCATTGTGGGGTTTCTATTCTGATTCATTTATGAATTGTAAACTACAGTTAGTTTAGAAACTGCTTTATTAGGTTCTATTATTGTGTTTACGGTTTCTATTTAGTTACCAAGAGTGTTTTGGCAAGAGTGATTTTTTTCCTGTCATGGGATCTTTATTCTTTTGTTTTCTAGGATAAGAAAACGGATCCTTTTCTAGGAGGCTTTGTTTTAGAGGATGGAAGCACTCGTGGTTCAAAGTTTGCTACTCTATGTACTTGGTTTAGGACAAATATTCGAGGTAAACTCAAAGAAGATAAGTAAATGATTTGAAGTTGTAAATTGATTTATAGTTTTAGTTGTATGCACTCAAAATTTAATGATATCTTTCCTCCATTTGCACATTTAAATAGAGATCACATTCATATGTATTTAATGATAGAAATTGAACTTCTCACTCTGTAGTTTGAACACTGTGCAAGCATAAACTTGGTGTTCTGCCTTTCCTCATGGTATCACATAGCTCATCTTGCATGTCTTTCTTACTACAGCAAGAACATGCATTTAGTTAAATTTAGTCACAGACGCATTGATATCTCCCGCAGTCGACTTCGTCCTTTGAAAAAAGTTCTTTAAAAGCTACCACTGGCAGTGAATTATTAGCGGGTGGTAATGACCCGGAGTCATGTTGTTACAGGGAAAATATACATGCTATGGTAAAATGACTTTTTGAATTTGCCTTCGTAATGTCTGCCTAATCTACATACTACAAACAGTACTTTATCAATGCCATTGTTATGGAGGTTGCAAACTGTAGGCGTGGATTAGGGTTTAGAAGAATGTTTATTATTAATTTGATTGAATCACTACAGAGCCCTTTTATAGGAAAGGGAAAAAACCTAATCTCCTAAATTATACTTTCCATAAATAACCAAAGAGTAAACTCTCCTAAAATAATACTTAACCCCTAATTTAGCTATTTATTAAAAACCTGCTGACACTCCCCCTCAAGTTGGTGCATAGATATTCATCATGCCCAACTTGTTTACAAAATACTCAAAATTTTGCCTTAGGAGCCCTTTGGTGAAGACATCTGTAATCTGCTGACTGGAAGGCAAGAATGGAACACACACAACTCCTCCTTCAAGTTTTTCCTTGATGACGTGTCTATCAATCTCAACATGTTTAGTTCTGTCATGTTGAACTGGATTATTCGCAATACTGATCGCCGCCTTATTGTCACAGAACAGCTTCATAGGAAGTTCAATTGGTCTGCCAAGTTCACTCAGAGGTCTCTTCACCCATAAAATTTCACACACACCTTGAGCCATCGCTTGATACTCAGCTTCAGCACTACTTCTCGCTACTACACTCTGTTTTTTGCTTCTCCAGGTTACTAGATTTCCCCACACGAACGTACAGTATCCAGAGGTAGATCTTCTGTCAGTTACTGAACTAGCCCAATCTGCATTTGTATAAACTTCAACCAACCGTTGATTGTTCTTCTTGAAAAAAAGTCCTTTCCCAGGAGTAGCTTTCAAGTATCTCAGAATCTTGTACACTGCTTCCAAGTGTTCCTGATAGGGAGCATGCATAAACTGACTCACCAGACTAACAGCAAATGAAATGTCTGGACGAGTATGGGACAGATAAATCAGCTTCCCTACCAAGCGCTGATATCGACCTGTATCTACTGGCACTCCTTCCTTTATTTCGCCCAACTTGGAATTGAACTCTATAGGCGTGTCTGAAGGCTTGCATCCCGTCATCCCAGTCTCTTCTAGGAGATCCAAAATGTATTTTCGTTGCGAGACCACTAACCCCTGTCTTGATCTTGCAATCTCCATGCCAAGGAAATATCTGAGTTGACCAAGATCCTTGATTTCAAACTCAGAGGACAGTTTCCTTTTTAACTCTTCCATGCCTTCAACATCATCACCTGTGAGAATAATATCATCCACATAAACAATCAACACTACCATCTTCCCCTCATGTGATTTCTTTATAAACATTGTATGATCTGACTGTCCTTGTACAAAATTCTGACTCTTCACAAACTTCGTGAATCTCTCGAACCAGGCCCTAGGAGACTGTTTAAGTCCATACAAGGATTTCCTAAGCCTGCAGACCTTTCCATCAAACCTGTGAGAAAAACTGGGAGGCGCTTCCATGTACACTTCCTCTTCTAAATCTCCATTTAAGAATGCGTTTTTAACATCCAATTGAAACAAACCCCATTCAAGGTTGACCGCAAGTGAGAGGATTACTCTCACAGTATTCAGTTTGGCAACAGGGGAGAAAGTTTCTGAGTAGTCTATGCCATAGGTCTGGGTAAATCCTTTGGCAACTAACCGAGCTTTATACCTTTCAAGAGAGCCATCAGCGTTATACTTCACTGTAAAAACCCATTTGCAACCAACCTGGGTTTTTCCTTTCGGTAGTTCTGTGATTTCCCAAGTTTTATTCTTTTCCAGAGCTCTCATCTCTTCAAGAACTGCTTCCCTCCATTCTGGAACACCTAGACCTTCCTGTATATCTTTTGGAATAGTGACACATGACAACTTTGAAGTAAATGCTTGAAATGAAGGGGACAAATTCTTATATGAAAGGAAGCTATAAAGAGGATGTTTGGTGCATGATCTAGTACCTTTCCTAAGGGCAACAGGCACATCAACAGATGTATTTGACTCGACAAGTGACTCACGATTAGACAGTTTTTTGTGGTTCGGACAGAGAATTACCTGACTGAGTTTCATTTTCCGGATCTGTCATCGATTCAGGCTCTTGGCTTTGCTTTGGGTCAGGAGCTCTATCTTCTTGTCTTGGATACTTTCTTGTATAGACTTTCCCTTTAAACTCAATTCCACCTTGCCTCACACACATTTGGTTCTCTTTCCGAGTTTCATTCTGTAAGGGCATAGTTAAAGGAATAGTATCCCTATTTTCACTATTTGAGACATCCTTAATTGTTCCATCTGCTTCAATATTATCACAAAGTTCGGACTGTTTTTTTCCCGAAACAACATCATTTTGACTAGAATGCACAGGAACAACATCATAAATCAACAAGTCATCATTCACATCTTCACTTGATGTCTCCCCCTGAAGATGAGTGTTTGAGAAAAAAAGGTTTGTTTTCAAAAAAGGTAACATCCATGGACACGAAAAACTTCCTTGTGAGAGGATCAAAACATTTGTAACCCTTTTGAGTAGAGGGATACCCAACAAAAACACATTTTCTTGCCCGGGAATCTAACTTTCCCTAGGTGTGTCCATGAATGTGAACAAACGCTGTGCAACCAAAAACTTTAAGGGGAAGATCATAAGTGAGACGAGAAGAAGGAAAACATCTCCTAAGTTGCTCCAATGGGGTTTGAAATTTCAAAATTTTTGTAGGCATTCTGTTGATTAAATATGTAGCTGTCAGAATTGCCTCACCCCACAAATATTTTGGAACAGAGGTTGAAAACATTAAGGACCGAGCAACCTCCAAGAGATGTTTATTCTTCCTCTCTTCAACTCCATTCTATTGTGGAGTGTTAGTACAAGAGCTTTGATGAACAATGCCTTTTTCAATAAAAAAAAAACTCCCTAAAATCTGGTTAAAATATTCTTTACCATTATCACTCCTGAAAATTTGAATCTGTGTTTGAAACTGTGTGAAAATCATGTTGTAGAAGTTTTTAAACACAGTTTTAGTTTCAGACTTGTAATGAAGTAAGAACACCCAAGTTACACATGTGTGATCATCAATAAAGGTAATGAACCATCTCTTTCCTGTTACAGTTTCAATCCGATATGGTCCCCAAACATCACTATGAATCATAGTAAATGGTTTAGTGGCTTTATATGGTTGTGTAAAAAATGAAGTCCGGCGATGTTTCGCAAATTCACAAATCTCACACTGAAATAAAGATGGATTTTTATTGATAAAAAGTTTCGGAAACAAGTGTTTTAAATAATGAAAATTTGGATGTCCTAAACGATAATGCCATAACATTATTTCGCTCGAATCAAGAACATAAATAGAATTGAGACAAGTCCTCCGGGATTGCCTACTTGAGTCATATCCAGTGTCAAGAAAATAGAGTCCACCAACTTCATTAGCATTGCCAATCGTCCTCCCCGAAGTCAAATCCTGAAACATACAACCATATGACGAGAAATTAGCTTGACACTTTTGATCATGAATGAATTTACTGACTGAAAGAAGGTTACAGGACAATTTAGGAACGTGAAGAACGTCAAGAAGTGTAATATTGGATGAGATAACAATAGACCCTTTCCCGGCCACTACTGAAAAAGTTCCATCTGCTATCTTGACTCTTTGATTCCCTGCACATGGACTATAGGAAGAGAAAAATTTAGAGCAGCCAGTCATGTGATCTGTAGCACCAGAATCGACTATCCAAGAGACACTTGACTCAACATTAAGACATGAGGACAAGAAATGGTTACCCTTTTTTGCCACGAAACCGGAAGGACTAGGATTGACAAGGTTTTGGGATTGAAGGATTTTACTGATTTGCTCTAGTTGTTCCTTCGTGAATGGTTGCACTCCTAAAGAAGACTCCTTCCCTGAATCAGTAACATTGGCTTGGGAATTCCAGTTGTCTCCCGGCTGTTTTTTCTTCCAATTGGCAGGCTTACCATGAAGCTTCCAACACGTCTCACGTGTATGCCATGATTTCTTGCAGTAATCACACCATGGTTTCTTGTTATTTCTTCCTTCACCATCACTACTTCTCGACACAAAAGCCGACCCTTTGGATTCATGTACAGTTTTTCTGATCATCACCTTCCTGCGAGCCTCTTCTCTACGCACTTCAGAGAACACTTCTCTAAATGAGGGTAGTGGCTTCCTTCCAAGAATACGGCCACGGACTTCATCTAAATCTTGGTTGAGACCAGCAAGAAAGCTGTACACACGCTCATTCTCTTCTCTTTTCTTGTGCTTAACACTATCAGCCGGGCACTCCCAATCATCTTCATAACACAAATCCAATTCTTGCCACAAGGTGATAGCATCATTGTAATAAGTGGTAACATCTCGGTTGCCTTGCTTGGAACTCCATAGCTTTGTTTTTAACTCAAATATTTGAGATGAATTCTCTAGGTCAGAGTACATCTCTCTAACCACTTCCCAAACATCCTTAGCGGTTGGTAAAAACATGTGTGGTTTGGCAATGGCTGGTTCCATAGAATTGATTAGCCATGCAATAACTAATGAGTTTTTAGAATTCCACGTCGCCAACCCAAGATCTCCAGTGGCTGGTCTATCACGTTCTCCTGTTAAATAGCGAAGTTTTCCCCTTCCAAACTAGCCATTGAAGTTTCTGTCCAGTTAATTGAAAGGATGAGAAAGAGCCAAACACATCATGGCTACTGCTGCTCGGAATCAAGCCACCACTTCCGCCGCTACTAGGGTTTCCACCGCCACCACTGCCAAGGTTTCCTCCAGAAATCACGCCTCCTCTTGCTGCCGATTCTGCACCACCCTCAGACCCATCTCCGGTGGTCGTGGAAGACCTCTTTTGGCCGGTCATGGCCTAGCGGTAGTCCGTCTAAGCCCAGCCGTTCTCTGACCAGGGCTCTGATACCATGTAGGTACGGATTAGGGTTTAGAAGAATGTTTATTATTAATTTGATTGAATCAATACAGAGCCCTTTTATAGGAAAGGGAAAAAACCTAATCTCCTAAATTATACTTTCCATAAATAACCAAAGAGTAAACTCTCCTAAAATAAAACTTAACCCCTAATTTAGCTTTTTTATTTTTTATTTTTTAATGTTATTTCTGGATTCTCCTATAGCAGCTAGACAAACAATTCAAAGTTTAACTTATCTAAATTGTGAAATTGTTTTTGTTCTGTTCTAGTGGAGGTTTTTGATGAAAAGCAACATACTAAACAAGGTACCCTTTTGTTTCCCACTTATTCTTTGTTTGTTGAATTCGACTCATGTTTATGTTATATATTGTATTTGCCGCATTTATCCGTCACACCAATGTTTATCTATCTTCACTTCTGCGAAGAGCTTTTAAAGGATAAAGTTTGAATGATGCTCATGCTTATAGGGACCTAAAAATTGTTGATTTTAACAATTCTCTTTTGTGTCTGTTGTAATCGAACCATTTGCATACAATATTTGGTTTAGTTCTAAATGGTGGTACTCTTAGAAAGTACAAGCAATTCAAAGTTTAACTTATCTAAATTATGATTTTTTGTTTTGTTCTGTGGATGTTTTTGATGAAAAGCAACATACTAAACAAGGTACCCTTTTCTCTTCTACTTATTCTTTGTTTATTGAATTTGACTCATGTTTATATTATATATTGTATTTGCTACATTTATCCTTTACACCAATGTTTATCTATCGTCACTTTTGCCGTGAGCTTTTAAAGGATAAAATTTTAATGATGCTCATGCTTGTAGGGACCTAAAAATTGTTGATTTTAACAGTTCTCTTTTGTGTTTGGTGTAATTGAACCATTTGCATAGAATATTTGGTTTAGTTCTAAATGGTGGCACTCTTAGAAAGTACATATATTGGGATGCAGTTCTTCTAATGGTGTATTTTTTCACATGTTCATATAAGGGTGAACAGGTTCCTCGGGATCTATTTCGTCCAATTCATGCAAATGTTTTTGTCTCTGTATTCTTTCATATTACATGCCATACATTTTAACATTTGGTGGTGTTTTCACATGGTGTTCTCCGTATTCGTTCACTTATGTATGTATACATATATAACATTTGGTGGTGTTTTCACGTTTGCACGTTCTTTCTTCTTCCTCTTTTGTTTTTTTGTTTTTTTTTTTTTTTTTTGCTTTTATTTATTTTTCTTCTTATATTTTTCTTTCCTAATGGCTTCTTCCAAGCTGCAAGCGTATTCAGAGAGTTTGTTTTGCGTGAGCTTCGTGCGGTTGCTAGTGCTGTCACAATCACGTGTCTCATGGTCAGTACGGTGTTCTTTTCAGTCCTCTGGTTTAGCAGATTTAAATATGAGTATCCTTTATTTTAGCATGCGTCCTTGTTATTTATGAGCTTAATTATTTTCTTAGTAGCTAAATAAAATGTCCTAAAAATCATCTAACTCATTGGCCAAATAAATTAAAAGCATTAAGTATAGAGAAACATAAATGAATTGAAAAATGAAATTAAATTAACAATCCACAAAATATTCAAAACATAGTTCAAATAAAACTACATCAAGTCCTAGATTTAATGTCTAGCTCAACATGGAAAAATAGATGAAAGAAGATAAAACCCAATATCCATTGAAGAGCTTCCAAGGACCTCCAAGATGAAGGATTTCGGCCTCCTTTTGATGTTTTCTTCACTTTTCCGGGCTCCCTCCCTCAAATGGCAACTTTTTCCTTTTATAATGAAGCACTTCGGAGCTAGGGCTTCAGACGCGCGCTGCAGCCTGCGTGATTACGCGCTGCAGCCTACGTCTTTTGGCAGAGAATGCCCCTGTTGCGGGACAGCTGCAGCGCCCATTGCGCGCTTAGAGCCGCAAGCGGAACATCAGCATGGCCGTGCCGCCCAGGCTGCAGAGCGCCGCTGCTGCTGCAGCAAAACGCCACGGGCGCGCTGTAGCGCCTATTTGGTGCACTGCTGCAGCAGGATGCAGGGCGCGGTGTTGGACGTTGCTGCGCTGTTGCTGCAGGACGCTGGCCATGCTGTAGCTTCATTTGCACATTGCCTGGGGCTGGGCTGTACAAGATGTTGTGCGCTGCAGCCCGCGCTCCTGCTCTCTGGTCTTCTTTGCACGCTTGTAGTTCATGAAGGCATATTGCAGCCGCCTCTTGAATCCAAAGCCTCTCTTTTGTGCCACAAAATCCTCTTTCACATCCTATTTTCATTGATTCACAAATTAGGCAAATATTCTTCTTTTCTTCATGCAAAATCATCCAAGTTGGCATTTATTTATATTTCCTATAAAAACACACAAAAGACATTAAACCAACAAAAATGCTTGAAAACTTACAAGTATTCAAGCTTAAAAGTACTTGATTTGTTGGTAGAAATACCCGTCATCATGTATTTTTTCACATGTTCATATAAGGGTGAACAGGTTCCTCGGGATCTATTTCGTCCAATTCGTGCAAATGTTTTTGTCTCTGTATTCTTTCATATTACATGCCATAAATTTTAACATTTGGTGGTGTTTTCACATGATGTTCTCCGTATTCGTTCACTTATGTATGTATACATATATAACATTTGGTGGTGTTTTCACGTTTGCACGTTCTTTCTTCTTCCTCTTTTGTTTTTTTGTTTTTTTGTTTTTTGCTTTTATTTATTTTTCTTCTTATATTTTTCTTTCCTAATGGCTTCTTCCAAGCTGCAAGCGTATTCAGAGAGTTTTGTTCTCAAGCGTGAGCTTCGTGCGCTTGCTAGTCTTCACACAATCACGTGTCTCATGGTCAGTACGGTGTTCTTTTCAGTCCTCTGGTTTAGCAGATTTAAATATGAGTATCCTTTATTTTAGCATGCGTCCTTGTTATTTATGAGCTTAATTATTTTCTTAGTAGCTAAATGAAATGTCCAACATGTTCATTTAAGGTTTTAGGGATGCTAGCTATAAAAGTAATCCGGTGATCTGTAAATTTCCCTACTCTAGTTCCCCCCAATATTTGTGAAGTTAAACAAATGTCAAAAATGCTTGTAAGAGGCATTGCTTAGCTAACTTGTATAAAATCTAGTCGGATATGCAACGGTGATAAAACTATATATATATATATATATATATATATATATGTATATGCAATTTGGTGATGATATGAAGCGTTTTCTTATAATATATATATATATATATCTGTGTGTGTGTGTGCAAGGATGATAGAAATTGAACTTCTCACTCTGTAGTTTGAACACTGTGCAAGCATAAACTTGGTGTTCTGCCTTCCCTCATGGTATCACATAGCTCATCTTGCATATCTTTCTTACTACAGCAAGAACGTGCATTTAGTTAAATTTAGTCACAGACGCATTGATATCTCCTGCAGTTGACTTCGTCCTTTGAAAAAAGCTCTTTAAAAGCTACCACTGGCACTGAATTATTAGCGGGTGGTAATGACCCAGAGTCGTGTTGTTACAAGGAAAATATACATGCTATGGTAAAATGACTTTTTGAAATTGTCTTCGTAATGTCTGCCCAATCTACAGACTACAAACAGTACTTTATCAATGCCATTGTTATGGAGGTTGCAAACCTTGTTGGCTTTGTCATTGGGGCTTCAGGCATTAACTGATTAATTTCTCGCTTCCTCGAAAAAGACAGTACGAGATAACCTCCTATCCTTTATGATGAGTTTTATGCCCTTTTGTCCCTGGTGATTTTGCAGATTATGTTCCACGTCCAAGATTTTAAGCAAAGTATGCATTAAATTTGAATGTTCATTATATATACATGTTCCTTGCGGGTTGATGAGCTCCTCAGGATCGAAGACTGGTAAATTTTTGGTCCTTGTTGGCATCATATCCATATAAAATTGTAGAGATAGAAAGACGTGGAGAATCTCTCCTCTCAATTTACCTTTCACACTTTCTTTACGTTCAGAAGTCAGAATTCTCTCTCTCGCGGCTGTATTGAGCTAGGTGCTAATTTTATTTTATTTGTTCCTTGCTAGCTTTGTATGTTGTTTCTAAGGACTTATAGTCCTTTTTGGTTTATTCGTATTTACTTTTCTTTTAAGACATTGTTTCTTAAATGAAATATATATAGACATCTGTTTATTGATTGAATTTTTTGAAATGATTTGTAACAAGTATAATTTTTACCGGATTGGTATTTTTTCTGTGTGTGATAGCTCTTTCTAGATGTTTTGTTTTGTTTTTTTTTTTTTTGTTTTTTTTTTTTGCCCTATAGAGGATTCCTTATCCTATTTTCCCTTGGGGTTTTTAATTTTGTTGATTCTCTTTGTATATTAGAGCAGGGCTGTTTGAGGAAAACTCTTCCTCTTTTCTTCACGTTCTTTATTTCTTAATCGATGAAATTCCTTGTTTCTTTATAAAAAAAATGTGGTATTGTTCAGGATTTCAATGGTTGAAGAAACTAGAGAGTATTTAATTAGTTAAAATAATACAGAACCTTAGAGACACAAGTAAACCCATCAATCTCCCCAACGAGCGTTCCTTCTGCCGATTCAACAGTCGTTTGTCCAATAGTCGCCCCACCATTGACTTTCTCTATTGGGGAGACTTGTTTGATGGACAATGGCTATGACTCAGGGTTGCGCTGTGAGACTTGCGTTGCGAATAGCAATACCTGACCCAGATGTAACCGAATTCAACCGTTCATCCTTACTACTAAGGTACACAATGCAAATTACATTGGGCTCTTTTGATTGTCGAATTTTTGTTTGGTTATCTTTTCTCAAGAATTTGGATTGTTTATATTCTCAAAAAAAAAAAAAGAATCTGGATTGTTTATTCAATTTGTAGTTGGTTTACAGAGCTTCGCTATTTACGATAATCTTTCTTTCTTTATTTGGTAAAAACATAATTAACTTTTGTTGTTAATCCATTTGTATATGTAGCATTTGTGTTTGTTCGATTGTGAATTGCTAAATTCCGCTTGTTTTTTTCTTTATTTTACTGCAAATAATGATTCTCAACTGAATTTCTTCCATTACAGTTACTCTCTTTTTCTATTTCATTCGATGTATTAGTTGATTTGGTTAATCAAAGCAGAAATTGGAAATTATTATTTGTTGACATTAAGAAGGTTAAATAGTTATTTCGGAGTTAGTTTGGGTTGCGTTGCTCTTTGAGATTATTGTTTGACACTTTGATTCCTGAGAGAAACGCCAATCGCCAAAACGCACTCTCGTCGCATTGATTCATGTTTTATGTTTTTCTGTTAGGAACCTAGCTCTGAAAATTAGCCAAACACTAATACCATACTCACACACACCAGAAATAGCAAGAAAATGAGAATAATCAGAGAGAATTTTATTAATCTAATCAGCTAAGAACACCAAATTACACTAAAATGTAAAGGATAGAACGGAGAATTCGAGTACTCCGGGGACTCCTAATTTGGTGGTATTCGAGAGACCACCAGCTCTCCCTAATCTCAGTATCCCAGAACTCTCAAAATCACCACATACCTTAGTGAGCTACTGTTCACCCAATTGCCTAAGCATAAAATGACTCTACGCAAGTGCACGTATCGAACAAGTAATACAGTAATGAGTAAAATTATCGTCTCCACAGGGACTGAGTTAATGAGGAATTTTATTACTAAAACTAGTTTTATCACTGTGATTGAGATTAATTTCACTGCCAAAGTTGATATTAGTTACTTAAAAAGAATATGTAATACCACAGATTTATAGTTTAAATACTGACAAGAAATAAAAGTCCACGAGATCTGAGCTTAGAGCTGTGATTTAATAATGGATACAGGCTAGGATTACTGATTTCCCCTCGGTTGCAACTCTGACTCTGTTTTGCTATACGATTGCTGTAGCATAGTTCATCTAGCCAACCTAAAATTCTGCATAATCATCTTCCGACAGATCTATGTGTAAAGTTCCTTAAACCAAAACCAACATATTCCTATGCAGTTGAGTTTTACCGAACCTGGAGTTAAACATCAATTTTACTGGGTTGTACAAGCTAATAATATATTCCTATACCATTTTCTTATATGATTCAAGCTAGATCCAACTAAACTAACCTTTCCATAATTAATTAAGTTTGTGTTACTCACTAAATGATGGCCTGTCACTTAATAAGGATTAATCATCAAAACCACTTGAATAAACTAGATTCAGATTACACAACAAATCAAATAGCAAAGGAGTTTGTTATTGCAACTTCGGTTCCATCAATAATCCCAGCTAAGGAAATTAGCTCATGATTAATTCAATAAAATCAGCATTAATGACAAAGCTCAGATCCATAATGTTTCGGAAGTAAATACAGAGAGAAAAAGGAAAACAACTAAGCTAAAAATTTGAAGTAAAAAACCACTGTGAAGCCGTGCTGTACTCTTCTTCTCCGTGCGTCAGCGTCCAAAAATCCCATGTACTCGCCTCGGTCTCTGGTCTCAGCTCGTACAAGAATTTCCTGCGCCTCCACTGATTTTTCTTCCTTTTCTCTCGCTCCCCGTACCATCCTCTACCTCTACTTTATATACTAGGACAAGTTGAGGTGCCCTAGTGACACGTGCATGCATGAGAGTCAAGGCTAATGGTCCCCTCAGCTGATATTCTTACAGCAGTCCGGGCTAGAGAACGTCAGTGCTTGGTCCACTACCAGCGCTAGAAGACAAACTGCGCCAGCTCGCCACGATTCTCGCTGATCCTGCTTTTGCTGCGACCTTGCTGCGGCATTGCTATGACATTGAGAGCATTTTAGCATTTTTTTGTCTTTCCACCGCGCTTTTCTCACCAAAAGCCCACGTCAGCACCTCCAGCGGACACTCCTGCACTAATTTATCAGAGTCAAATAACAGAATGAGTAACCAGGATCAATTCCATTACAAGATTTCTCCACAAATATCAACTTTTTTTTCAACTAAACACAAAGTAAGAAAAGTATTATCCAAAACACTAAAACTAAAGCATTTCACCCTGAGAAAATGAACAAATACTAAGCCTAAAAGTGTACTAAATAACTCTATTTTATTGAGTTATCACACCCCCAAACTTAAGTCATTGCTCGTCCTCGAGTAATGCCCAACAACACAAAGCAACATAAAATGACTCAGAACCTACAACGGGAATTTGCGTTGGCTGCCAAACAAGTTGATTCTCTATTCTCCAATAATGCCTCTGGATTTCCAGCTTTTTTTCAAACAGCATTTCATTAATTCTTGGTTCAATCTGCTATCCACCCACTCCACAAATGAATGTGCGTGTGTGAGACCTCGGCTAATCATCCTTGAATTGCCAAGATTACCCGAATCATGATCACTGAGCCTAGTTTATAATCTAATAAGCTGATTGTTTGACTTCCTCTCCTCTGGCCTTAGTTAACCAAACTTTTCAGGTGCAGCTCAATCCATCAAGTATCTCTAACGACATTAGATGGGTGCGAATTTGCTTACTTTTCTCCACTTATACACGCATTTATTTCTCTTTTTTTTTTTTTCCTCATGTCACCGTTACCTTTTTACGCGAATGCCAACATTGGTGATGAAGACACCCGGTTACTCAGCAACGTCACAAGTCAGATTTGCATAAGCAAACTCATATCCCGTGCCGCTGTTTGACGCAAAAGTACACATGGGGCTCATGTTACTCCTAGTTACTAGGCAGCTCAGAATAGAGGAGTAAAATTTTTTTTTTTTTTTTTTTTTTTTTTTTTTTTTTTTTTAATGACAATGAAGATCAATCACACACACCCCTGTGCATCAACTTTTTCGATATCACTTTACCCTACATCGTTTGGCTCCCTAAAGCTTCGCCTCAAGGGCATCGCACAATCAGTTCTATGATCCTAGGCTCTCACATTCCTCGAAATTCCCCTAGACTTTCCAAGGCTGACTAGACTATAGTCTTAATGTGCATACTCGCATCTATGGGGCAGCTGGACCACATATATCACCAAGTTTTAATTCATACCAAATAAGTTCACAAACTGAAATTCTTGACACATTGCATTTGTCATTGAACGTCCTAAAACTAACCTAACCACAGCAGACCAAGGCATTTATTTGACAAAACCAAGAAAACTAAAACTAAACATGAAAAACAAACGAATAACTACCACAACACCCCCAAACTTAGAGGAAGCAGTGTCCTCACTGCTTGGGGGCAACAACCAATGACACAAATGAAAACATGAAACAAGAAAACAGAAAATCAATTGTGCTAATATCACAAAAAGGGAAAGGGCAGTTGATACTCCCTGTGGAGGTAGGCAAGTCGCCTATCCTCTTAATTCTCGTCCATTCTTCACAGTATCATCCTCTTCATCATCATTGAGCACAACAGGTTCCAGCACACTCTCGGGAAACTCTGGAAATGGGAAGATCGGCTTTGTGAAGTTTTTCTGCAGCGATTTCTTTAGAGCTAAATCCCACTGCTGTGCATACTCCCAATATTGCTGCTGCTGCTTGTGCATTTGCTGCAGCAGTTCCATTGTCTGGAATTGCTGAATTTCCTGAATACTCATACGCTGCTCCAGCATTTTGAGAGATTGAACCATGCTGGCAGGAACGTGACCCCTGCTACTTGATTCCCCTGCATCTCCTCTGGTCTCGGCCTGCTCCGCTGGTTGTGGCTCTTGCTCCGCTGGTTCTGGCTCCTCATCATCACGGAGGTAGCTCACCGATCTTCACCTTCCGGGCGATTTTGTGCCAGCCGGCGATGGTCAGAGTTGTTATTGCTCCACCCGGGGGCAAAGTCTCCTCATTGGGAAACACCAGAGCCCCACTATTTTTACACAGTCCAGAGATGAGCACGGGGAACCAAAGACTACCTTTAGCTTTTCGCGCACATGTCCTGAGTTCCCTGTCGATTTTTTACCGACATTGATTGTGCGGCCGGCTAGGATCGAATCCAAAAGCAGCATACGCTTCTTGGAGACGGTGTGCATTGTCTTGGACGGCAGAAGACAAGTCTTCAAGAAGTGGTATCAAAAGCATGTGCGGCGGAACAAGCGCTCGTGGCACTGTCAAGGCACCCTGTTTGGAAACACTCCACTTTGTGCTGGGAACACACAGTAGCTCGGCCTCTTGTCCGGTTAACGCTTCTATCCTTCTTGAAGCAAACTCGAGTGCGGATCAACCGAGACCTCTAACCCATAAAAACGGTTGATCATTTACGGGTTAAGTTGAAACCTGAACCCCTGCGGGTGTATACTTTCGCTGCCGCTCATCGTGGGTGAGGTGCACGTAGAACTCGCGGACGAGAGGGGCTACCGCTACCGGTGGGTGGGAGTAAAAATTCCTCCAATTTAGGGCGTTGATGACTGACACAATACTTTCATCATACCCTAAATTTGGTGCGCTGGTCAACACGAACCCCTTCTTAGAGTTGAAGGAGCGCTGGCAGATGGATTGGGCGTATCGGACCTGCTTATCGCGACGCAAATGTCCGGTAGCTGACTTGCGGGTTCTGCAGTATGCGGCCCATTGTTTTGCGGGCTGGCGCCTTTATACGGACCATTGTGGGATCTGCGATGGAGGGAACGGCGGAGCAGTGGGGTCGATGGCGCGGTGGAGAACAACTGGTAGGGCCAGTAGGGTTTGGTGGAAAGGGAAAGTGGGAAAGTGATAACTGAAAGGGATAGGTCGTGGGGACACCCCGTTTTATTTATTTATTTATTTATTTATTTTGCTCATAATATTACCACAGCAAAATTGTTATTAAGAGAATTCTTTGCTGCAGCAAAATTCTGAACTCATCCCTTCCTTTCCTTTAAGCTACAACTTTTCGTTCTCCTACCAATCATTACTTCTGCCCGATGCTTCCCTGGATCACAATCATGTTCTTCACACAGAAAACAAAAAGACATTACAAAAGAAAAATTAAAGAAAACTCAAAAGACATAATAGTCAAAAATGGAGGGTTGCCTCCCTCAAGCGCTTGTTTTAAAGTCTTCAGCCTGACTTGGCCGTGCTTCTATGCATCTTGGAGCAAGATGGAGGTTTTCTAGCTATTGATCTCATCACCCCAGTAGTGCTTTAGACGCTGGCCGTTCACTTTGAAGGTTCTCCCCGAATCCTCAGCTGCTATCTCTACTGTTCCATGCGGGAAAACTTGATGTACCACGAAAGGACCTGACCATCTGGATTTTAGCTTCCCTGGGAACAGCTTCAGCCTGGAGTTGAAAAGTAGAACCTGCTGCCCAACTTCAAACTGCCGAGGAAGGATTCTTTTATCATGCCATTTCTTTGTTTTCTCCTTATACAATTTGGCATTTTCATATGCTAGCATCCGGAATTTCTCCAACTCGTTCAGCTGCAACAGCCGCTTTTCCCCTGCTAGATTGAGGTCCATGTTCAGCTATTTCACTGCCCAATATGCTCTATGCTCCAACTCCACCGGTAAGTGGCATGCCTTCCCAAAGACTAGGCGGAATGGCGACATTCCCAATGGTGTCTTGAATGCTGTCCTGTATGCCCATAGAGCATCCTCCAATCTCTGCGACCAATCTTTTCGATTTGGGTTGACTACCTTCTCCAAAATGCTCTTTATTTCTCTGTTAGAAACTTCAGCTTGCCCACTTGGTTTGTGGGTGGTAGGCTATAACAATCTTATGCTTTACTCCATATTTGCTTAAAAGGTGCTCAAATTGCTTGGTCGACCCAAGTGAGTACCCTCAATCATGATGATAGCTCTTGGTGTTCCAAACCGTGTGAGGATGTTTTTATGAAGGAATTTCACAACTACCTTTGAATCGTTTGTTGGAAATGCTGCTGCCTCTACCCATTTGGAGACGTAATCTATCGCCACCAAGATGTACAAGTTTCCAAAAGAGGGGGGAAATGGACCCATGAAGTCTATGCCCCATACATCAAATAACTCCACCTCCAGAATGTTACTCAGCGACATTTCATGCCGGCGGGAGATGTTGCCCACTCGTTGGCACCTATCGCATCTTTTCACAAACTCATGCGCATCCTTAAAGATGGAAAGCCAATAAAATCCAGATTGGAGGACCTTTGCTGCTATTCTTGTTCCTCCAAAGTGCCCTCCATAAGGTGAGGAATGGCAATGTTGGAGGATGCTTTGCACCTCTTCTTCTGGGATACATCATCAAATAACCTAGTCTGCACACTGCTTGTAGAGAAATGGTTCATCCCAGTAATAAAACTTAGCATCATGCAAGAACCTTTTCTTCTGTTGACTGCTCATTTCAGGTGGAAACAGCCCACTTACTATAAAATTTACGAAGTCTGCATACCAAGGAGCCTTAGCTTGATGCACGGCCAGGAGTTGCTCATATGGGAAAGTCTCTCGGATGGGCTCCTTTGGTTCAGTCTCGCTTCCTTCCTCTAGCCTTGAAAAATGGTCTGCAACCTGATTTTCAGACCCTTTTCTGTCCTTTATTTCCAGATCAAATTCCTGCAGCAGTAGTATCCAACGGATCAGCCGTGGCTTGGCATCCTTCTTTGCAATCAAGTACTTAATGGCGGAGTGGTCTGTGTACACGATCACCTTGGTGCCCACGAGATATGCTCGGAACTTGTCGAAAGCAAACACCACAGCTAGCAACTCTTTCTCCGTGGTAGTGTAATTCATCTGTGCCTCGGTCATTGTTTTGCTTGCATAATAAATGGAATGGAACACCTTCTCATGTTGCTGCCCCAACACTGCTCCTACTGCATAGTCACTAGCATCGCACATGAGTTCGAATGGTAATGACCAATCTGGCGAGAGGACAATGGGAGCAGACACAAGCCGCCTCTTTAGCTCTAAAAATGCTTTATGGCATTCATCATCAAACTCAAATGATCGACTTTGCTCCAACAAACTACACAATGGCTTAGATATCTTTAAGAAATCTTTGATGAATCGTCGATAAAAACCGGCATGGCCCAGGAAACTCCTAATTCCCTTCACTGATGTTGGTGGCGGTAGTTTGTCTATTACTTCTATCTTTGCCTTGTCCACATCAATGCCTTTGTTGGAGATCTTGTGACCCAAGACGATGCCCTCTTGTACCATGAAGTGACATTTTTCCCAATTTAGAATCAAATTGGTTTCCTCACACCGCATTAAAACTCTTTCCAAGTTGGTGAGGCAATCCCCAAAGGAATCTCTGAAGACTGAGAAATCGTCCATAAAAACCTCCAGCGACTTCTCCACCATATCTGTGAAAATGGACATCATACATCTCTGAAAAGTTGCTGGAGCGTTGCACAGTTCGAAAGGCATTCTTCTGAAGGCAAACGTCCCATAAGGACATGTGAACGTGGTCTTTTCCTGGTCCTCTGGTGCTATGGCAATCTGGTTGTAACCCGAGTAGCCATCCAAGAAACAGTAGTATTCCTTTCCCGCCAACCTATCAAGCATCTGGTCGATGAAAGGCAGAGGGAAGTGATCCTTTCTGGTTGCTTTGTTCAGCTTCCTGTAGTCCATACACACCCTCCAACCAGTAACTGTTCTTGTAGGAATCAACTCGTTGTTGTCATTGGGTACGACAGTGACTCCACCCTTCTTGGGTACACATTGAACTGGACTGACCCAAGAGCTATCTGAAATAGGGTAAATTATCCCTGCATCAAGCCATTTAATTACCTCTTTCTTCACTACCTCCTTCATAATCGGGTTCAGCCTTCTCTGCTGCTCTACTGAATTGCTGAAGCAGTCATGTAGCAAAATTTTGTGCATGCAAATTGTTGGACTAATTCCTTTTATGTCGGCAATGGTCCACCCAATTGCACGTTTGAACCTTTTTAACACCTCCAGTAGTTGTCCTTCTTGCATGTCATTTAATCCAGAAGCAATAATTACAGGAAGAGTATCAGAATCACCCAAATAAGCATACCTCAAGTGTGCCGGTAGGGGTCGCAGTTCTAAAATGGGAGGCTCTTCCACGGAGGGCTTATGCTGCTTCAAGGGCCTTGTTGATAAGTCTAACGACTCGACATGCCTTCTAGACGTTGTTGTTGCATGCCTACCCTCCAACCATGATACTTGTTTATCATTGTTGTCCTCATTGATCTCCGAGTCAATTAGATCCTCCTCTGTCGTCAACTTCTCAGCACAAGCCTTTTCAAACTCTGCTGCTACTAATGAATCCAAAACGTTCATTGCTTAACATTCTTCCACCTCATCAGCGAAGTGCATCGCTTTGAACACATTGAAAGTGACTTGCTGATCGTGGACCCTCATTGTCAACTCGCCTTTTTGGACATCTATCAACATCCTGCTTGTAGCTAAAAAGGGTCTCCCCAAGATAATCGGTACCTCCTTATCCGCTTCATAGTCTAACACAATGATGTCGGCTGGAAATATGAACTTGTCCACCCGTGCTAGGACGTCTTCTATTTTTCCCTCTGGTTGAGCATAAGACCTGTCGGCTAGCTGCAATGTAACAGTGGTGGGTCTTGCTTCACCGATTCCCAGTTTTCTGAAAATGGACAATGGCATTAAATTAATGCTCGCCCCCAAGTCACACAAAGCTTTTCCGATGTACTGATTTCCAATGGAGCACGGTATGGTGAAGCTACTAGGGTCCTTCAACTTGGGTGGCAACCGATTCTTCAAGATTACACTGCATTTCTCAGTTAGTGCCACCGTCTCGAATTCACCTAGCCTTCTCTTCTTTGAAAGGATATCCTTCATGAACTTAACGTAACTCGGCATTTGCTCCAACGCCTCCACAAGTGGAATGTTGATGTGGAGCTGTTTCAGTACGTCAAGGAATCTCCTGAATTGCTTATCTTGTTTTTGATTCTGAAACCTCTGTGGAAATGGGGGTGGAGGTCTCTCTGGTTTGTTTTGCTGCAGCTTTGCGTAGCATTCTATTCGACAGCATCATGTTCTGATTCAGCTTGTGGTTGCTGGACTTCCTGAGTTTGGATCGAAGAGTGCTCTATTGCTGCAGTCTGTTGAGTTGGTTGTTCAATTGTTTGACCATTCCGCAGTGTGATAGCTTTGCATTGCTCCTTGCCATCTCTCCTTGGGTTTTTCGTATCGCTCGGAAGTGATCCTTGGGGTCTATTACTTAGAACATTAGCCAATTGCCCCACTTGATTTTCCAAAGTCCTCAATGATGCAGCTTGACTCTGGAGGAGAGCTGCTTGACTCTGAATGAGTGAGTAATTCCTTGCCATGTATTCTTTAAGTAATGCCTCCATAGGATTCGATGATGCTTGTTGTGGCTGCCTCTGGTTTGATTGCTCTTGAGGCGGCTGTCTTTGATGCTGATGAAATCCTGGTGGATATGTTGGTTTGCTAGGCCATGGCATCGAACTAGCTTCTTGATTCGACCAAGAAAAATTCGGATGCTGCTTCCACCCTTGGTTATAAGTGTTGGAATAAGGGTTGTTATTCCGGTTAAAGTTGTTCACATAGCAAACTGACTCGGGGTTGGATGGGCAGTTTTCGAAGGAATGTCCAGCTCCACAGTAGACACAAGTTAATGCCACTGGGGTTGCTGCATTAGCTGGTGCAGTCACGTTTAGAGACTTCAAAATGTTGGAGAGGGAAGAAACTTAAGCAGTCAGTGTAGTCACCGCATCTACTTCATGAATTCCTGCCACTCTTCTGTAGGATCTTATTGTGATTTATATATGAAAAAACATTTGAACAACAACAATATTGTAGGCGGAATTTCAAAAATTTTATCATATCCATTTAATTCAAAATTAAACGTAAACCACAACGAGAGATGCATGCATGATATATGTTTATAGACAAAGGATTAGAATATCTCACATACCTTTGTGACGATTGAATTAATTGACCGCAAGGATCTTGTCTCACTATCTCACGTTCCAAGATGGAGAATTGCCGTGAAACAAGATCGTTGTTTATTGCCACGATCACACCAAAAACCACTCGTTGATTCAAGGCTATGACTCTACGATATTTAGGATGAGAGAGTGGGCTCTTTTTCAAAAACCTAAGGAAACTATTTCCTTCTATTTTGTCTCTACAAAATCCGGCCACCCTAAGGGAAAGTGCGATCTCTTTTTCTTTTCTCAAAAGAACTCTCTTCTAGGGTTTTCAATAATATCTTTATATAGGAGGAAATTCAAAAACTCAAACCCTAGATGGGATTTTCGAATTTCTCCTTAACCCTTGATTGAAATCCGAAAAATCCCTACATGGATTAGGGATTTCGAATTTCCTTCCCTTTTTTGAGCAAAATTCAAATCCCCTTATGGCAAGGGATTTCAATTTTTCCAAAATAATATATCACTTTTCTCTTTCCTTTAGTTGCCAAATAAAATCATGTTTAAATTTTATTTTGAATTTAAATTAATCTCTATTAATTTCAAAATTCAAAACTCATTCCTTTTATTTTTCAATTATCAAATAAATGAAAAATAACACAAGGAATTTAAACATAATTATCAGTTTCTGTCTTTCCCATTTATTAGAGCTAGCCTTGAGACCGAATGGACCCACATGAACAAAGCTATGGAATTACAATATTCGACTAACTCATCTCTATATGTTATCGACATATTTAATTCCGACATCGTACAACTCCACTAAAAGTTCGATGCCGAATAATCTCTCAATTCATGTGCGCTAATTTTTGTTTTGGTGTTGATACAAATTATCACACGGTCCACAGTGTAAATGCATTATTATCCTTCGTAAATATCAGTGATCAGAATGGTATATAATATTACCGTTTTACCATTCTAACCATTATTTCCTCAACTCCTTTATATGACTGTGAATAAGAAAGACAAACTTTCGTAAGATGTCTCGCACATGTTACGATGTCTTAATCAATGAATATCATCATTGAATACCAGGCCTGGTTTATTTATTCACACACCCGTCAATAAAGCATGAGGTGATATTGTTTCTTACGAATTCCATATCTGTGAATCACATAACTCCAACTTAATATTGTCATGATCCCAATGACCGAGATGTCGTTCAATAACTGTGAACTAATCTCATTGGCGAATCAAAGATCATGAGATACTAAGTTGAGCTATGCATTCACTTCGTGGATTAAGATAATTATACAAATATACTTAAGTTGTGATGATTAGGTTTAGAGTTGTGTAAACGGTTTTACTATAACCTAATCACCACATGGTCTATTCAACATGTTGCGAGCATGTCTAGATCAACCACAGAGTCCAACTCCCATGCCCCGAGACCAAGATCACATGGTTCGATCTAACACTCATAATCGGATTCGATTGCCCAATCAATCCTAAGATCGAATATCTATTTTAAAACAGATTAGAAGAGTTTGTCCGGTAGGGTTCCCCTGACTCTTCTTTCGTTGGTAACAGTTTATGGACTAAGCAATATTACTAACACTCTTGAGTATGTGTCAAAACATAACTTTATCTTATTTTATAAAATCAGCAAAATAATAATGTCTTACATTTGTCATTTCATAAATAACAAATTACATCCCACTTTATGGACACATTTCCAACATCTTCTCCCTGCAGAAACTCTTTCGGTGGGCCACTGGTAATTGTTGTTAGACATCCTTTCCAAAATTTCATAAGCCTCGTTGTAGGACTTCACAAGTAAGGCTCCATTGGCTGATGCGTCCACCATGGCTCTAGTCGAAGCATTGAGCCCATTGTAAAGGTTTCCATTTGAATCCAATAGGGGAGCCCGTGGTATGGACACTTCCTCAATAATTCCTTAAAGCGTTCCCATGATTCACATAGAGCCTCTCCCTCCATCTGTTGAAATGAAGTGATATCATTCCTGAGTTTTGCATTTTTGTTTGGAGGAAAATATTTCACCAAAAATTTCTCAGCCAAATCGTTCCAATTGGCTACCGAATCTGGTGGCAGAGAATTCAGCCATGCTCTAGCTCGATCCCTCAGAGAATAAGGGAATAGCTTGAGACGAAGAGCCTCTTCTGTTACACCTGGGGCCTTGAATGCCTCGCATACTTCGATGAACAGCCGAAGGTGCATATGTGGGTCATCGGTTACCATCCCACTAAATTGCCCCACAGTTTGGAGCATTTGGAACATGACCGGCTTCAGCTCGAACTTAGTTGCCTGTATTTCTGGCCTCACAATGCCTGGATGCAACCCGTCGAGCATGGGAATGGCATGATCCCTGATGGCTCTGTCCCTGTCCTCTGCTATTGCTAGCACTTGATTACCCAGATTGGCTTGGTTGTTTGCAATCGCTTCACGACCATTTCTTGACCCCTGCAAATCCTTGTTGTTCCCGGCGTCTTGCTCGAAAGGTCCTTTCAATCTCCGGATCCAATGGGATTAGATCTGTATCCCTAGGCCTATTCATGCACGAAGATTTTACGTGCTTTAGAACAACAAAACCTGGTCAAATCAACAGAAACAAAGTGTATTCCGATTAGATAAAAACTGATTTCTATAATAATTTCCTATTAACGCCAGTCCCCGGCAACGGCACCAAAAACTTGTTCACCCAATTGCCTAAGCATAAAATGACTCTACGCAAGTGCACGATGTCGAACAAATGTCTGAATGAGTAAAATTATCGTCTCCACAGGGACCGAGCTAATGAGGAATTTTATTACTAAAACCAGTTTTATCACCGTGATTGAGATTAATTTGACTCGCCAAAGTTGATATTAGTTACTTAAAAAGAATATGTAATACCACAGTTTATAGTTTAAATACGGACAAGAAATAAAAATCCACGAGATCCGAGCTTAGAGTCAGATTTAATAATGGATACAAAGCTAGGATTATTGATTTCCCTTCGGTTTGCAACTCGACTGCTTTTTGCTATACGATTGCTGTAGCATAGTTCATCTAGCCAACCTAAAATTCTGCATAATCATCTTCCGATAGATCTATGCGTAAAGTTCCTTAAACCAAAAAAAACATATTCCTATGCAGTTGAGTTTTACCAAACCTGGAGTTAAACATCAATTTTAATGGGTTGTACAAGCTAATAATATATTCCTATACCATTATCTTATATTATTCAAGCTAAATCCAACTAAACTAACCTTTCCAGAATTAATTAAGTTTGTGTTACTCACTAAATGATGGCCTGTCACTTAATAAGGATTAATCATCAAAACCACTTGAATAAACCAGATTCAGATTACACAACAAATCAAATAGCAAAGGAGTTTTTTTATTGCAACTTCGGTTCCATCAATAATCCCAGCTAAGGAAATTAGCTCATGATTAATTCAATAAAATCAGCATTAATGACAAAGCTCAGATCCATAATGTTTCTAAGTAAATCTGAGAGAAAAAGGAAACAAACTAAGCTAAAAATCTGAAGTCAAAACCACTTTGTGAAGCCATGTTGTACTCTTCTTCTCCGTGCGTCGGCGTCAAAAATCCATGTACTGCTTCGGCCTCTGGTCTCATTTCATTACAAAAATTTCCTGCGCCTCCACTGATTTTTCTTCCTTTTCTCTCGCTCCCATACCATCCTCTACCTCTACTTTATATACTAGGACAAGTTGAGGTGCCCTAGTGACACGTGCATGCATGAGAGTCAAGGCTAATGGTCCCCTCGGTGATATTCTTCTTTGTCCAGGCTAGAGAACGTCGGTGCTTGGTCCACTACTAGCGCTAGAAGACAAAGCTGCGCCCATTTCGCCACGATTCTCGTTGATCCTGCTTTTCTGCGACCTTCTTTGCGGCATTGCTATGACATTGAGAGCATTTTAGCGTTTTTTTGTCTTTCCCCCGCGCTTTTCTCACCACAAGCCCACGTCAGCACCTCGAGCGGATATTCCTGCACTAATTTATCAGAGTCAAATAATAGAATGAGTAACCAGGATCAATTCCATTACAAGATTTCTCCACAAATATCAACTTTTTTCAACTAAACACAAAGTAAGAAAAGTATTATCCAAAACACTAAAACTAAAGCATTTCACCCTGAGAAAATGAACAAATACTAAGCCTAAAAGTGTACTAAATAACTCTATTTTATTGAGTTATCAGCTACTAAGCCATTTATTTATACTGCTATTAAGACTATTAAAAAAAGACTTCTAAATATTAGGTTTCTAACTAAAGTATTTCTGAGGAAAATAATTCTTATTTCCTTGATTTAGATTACAGAGAAGGTCTCCTTAAATAGAGAGAGAAAAGGTACAAATATGGTAATTCTTTATTACATTTTATTCTCCTAAAAAACCTACCACAAATACTACAAAGCAATAAGGAAGCAAACATAAAATCAGTAAACTGAATTGACACAAAATCCGTGGGAATCATTCGGATATTCCCATGGAATCAAACTGATTCTCCACACTCCCCCTCAAGCTGGTGAATATAATCATTCCCAACTTGTCTACTAGAGCTTCAAAGCTTTGTCTTGGTAATCCTTTGGTCAGGATGTCAGCAACTTGTTGAGTCGAAGGCACATAAGAGAGTTCTACTATTCCCTCATCAATTTTCTCCTTAATGAAATGTCTGTCAATCTCTATGTGCTTGGTACAATCATAGTGAACAGGATTCTGAGCTATGCACAAAGCCGCTCGATTGTCACAGTAGACCTTTAAAGGAGCCTTGTGTTCAACTTGCAATTCTTCCAAGACTCTTCTAATCCAAATTGTCTCGCAAATTCCATGTGCAAGTGCTCTGAACTTGGCTTCTGCACTTCTGCGAGCAACTACACTCTGCTTCTTACTCCTCCAAGTAACAAGATTTTCCCGGACCATAGTACAATAGCCAGAAGTTGACCGCCTATCTTCAACCGAGCCTGCCCAATCAGCATCTGTAAAAGCTTCAATCTACCTTTGATTAGTTTTTCCAAAAAACAGACCTTTTCCCGGTGTCATCTTGAGGTATCTCAGAATCCGATACACGGTAGCTAGGTGTTCTTCATAGGGAGAATGCATATACTGACTTACAACACTTACTGCAAAAGCTATGTCGGGCCTGGTATGAGATAGATAGATTAGTCTCCCTACTAACCTTTGATATCTCCCCCTATCTACTGGATTTCCTAACTCCTTTACTTTTCCATTCACCTCCACAGGAGTCTCAGATGGTCTTCCACCAAGCATTCTAGTTTCTTTCAAGAGATCAATCGTATACTTTCTTTGAGAAATCGAAATACCTTTTCTTGTACGAGCAACTTCCATTCCCAAAAAGTATCTTAGCTGCCCCAAGTCTTTGACTTCAAATTCCCTAGCCAACACCTTTTTCAAGTCTGACAATTCTTCAGGATTATCCCCTGTTAGGATAATGTGCATCCACATATACTATCAAAATCGAGATCTTACCATCTGAGTGTTTGTAGAACAACGTGTGATCAGCCTGTCCCTGAGTGAAACCCAAACTCTGACAGTCTTAGTGAAGCGGTCAAATCAGGCTCGAGGAGATTGTTTAAGTCCATATAGTGACTTCAACAACCTGCACACCTTATCACCTCCAAATTCTCTTTCAAACCCTAACAGGGGATTCATATATACTTCTTCTTCGAGAGTCCCATTGAGAAATGCATTTTTTACATCCATCTGGTGTAGAGGCCAGTCAAGATTAGCTGCCAATGAGAGTAGTATCCTTATAGTGTTTAGTTTAGCAACCGGGGCAAATGTCTCATTATAATCCACACCAAAGGTTTGTGTAAAGCCTTTAGCTACCAATCGTGCTTTATACCTTTCCACTGATCCATTTGAGTTGTATTTGATTGTGAAGACCCATTTACAACCCATTGGGCATTTTCCTTTGGGTAGGTCTACAATTGCCCATGTACCATTCTTCTTCAAGGCTCCTATTTCCTCCATTACTGCCTTCCTCCACTGTGGCTTTTCAAGAGCATCATGTATACTTCGAGGAATCTCCTCAGCAGATATCTTCTCGGTTACAGCTCAGAAGGCAGGAGACAGATGTTTGAAGGACATAAAGTTATAAAGTGGATGTTGGGTGCAGTTCTGAGTGCCTTTCCAAAGTGCAATAGGCACATCAAGATCACCAGCTGGTAGTTCTTCTTCTACTGTCTGAGCCTCATCTTCTTTGGATTCTTCAGTAACAACACCTGCGTCATTCATTTGTGTGTTTACCTCCGGTTCAGGTTCTTGGCAGTGCTCTGGAGTTGTAATAGGCTTGTGTTGCTTTCGAGGTTATCCAGCTCGCCTAGAATAAACACGAAGTTCTTGTGGCTCTTTTTGTGTGCTGCTTTGCACATGTGATTCTCCCCCTGTTTCCAGATCATTAGACAACATAATAGGTAACACAGGACTCTTAAAAGATGAACTAGGAGACTCTGACTCTAACTGAATGGGAACTACTGACTCTGTTTCTGATTGAGTGGAGGATTCCCAAAGCTGCCCTGTATGTCTCACATTCTCCCCTTGAAGGGTAGATTTGTAGTAAGCTTGTTTTTCAAAGAATGAGACATCCATGGATACATACACCTTTTTCGTGATAGGACAGTAGCATTTGAAACCTTTTTGACTTGGAGAGTAACCTTAAAAAACACACTTAATAGCTCTAGGATCAAGTTTGCTTAGTTGAGGTGAATTCGAGTGTACAAATGCAGTACATCTGAATGTTTTAAGAGGTAGATCATGAAGTAGACGAATTTGGGGATAAGACTTACGAAGAGTAGACAATGGTGTTTGGTACTGGAGTACTTGAGAAGGAAGACGGTTAATCAGATAACATGATGTAAGAACTGCTTCACCCCAAAAACACTTAGGAACATGGTTTTCAAACAAGAGTGCACGAGCTGTTTCGAGTAAATGCCTGTTTTTACGTTCAGCAACACCATTTTGTTGAGGAGTGTCAACACATGAACTTTGGTGGAATATTCCATTTTCTGCTAAATATAGACCTAAAGTATTATTAAAATACTCTCGGCCATTATCTGTACAAAGAATCTGAATTTTTGTCTGAAACTGTGTTTCCACCATTTTATGGAAATTTTGAAAAATACTGGCAGCATTGGATTTTTCTTTTAAGAGAAATACCCAACTGACTCGAGTATGGTTATCAATAAAGGTTATGAACCATCGTGCACCAGATATGTTATTTATTCTTGACGGACCCCAGATATCACTATGAATAAGTGAAAAAGGTTTTGATATTTTGTAAGGTTGCAAAGGATAAGGAACACGAGTATGTTTAGCAAACTGACATGTTTCACAGTCAAATGAGTTGACATCTTTATTGATAAATAATGAAGGAAACAACTTTTTCATATATAAAAAACTAGGATGGCCTAACCTATTATGCCATAACATAATTTCACTGGAAGTAGAGACAGAATCACAACTCAAAGCTTGAACTTGTTTATTCCCTGCAAGCCGAGAACCTTCAAATAGATATAGCCCATCACACTTTTTAGCACTGCCAATCATCTTCCCCGAAAGTAAATCCTGGAACTCACACAAAGAATGAGAGAACTTGGTTATGCAATTCATATCCTTTGTTAATTTTGCAATGGACAAAAGATTGCAGGCAATGGTTGGTATATACAACATAGAATGCAGAGTTATACAATCAGAAATTCTCACTGTCCCTTTTCCAGTTACAGATGCCAAGGATCCATTCACAATTTTGATTGTCAAACCATTATCAATTGGTTCAAAGCTCGAAAAAATACTCTTATTGTTTGTCATATGGTCTGATGCTCCCGAGTCAACAATCCAACAAGTTTTATTAATAGTTTTGGTTGTTAGGGCAGAGAAAAAATTACCCCTTTTTGCAACTACTATTGTTGGGCCTGAGGATGATGAGGATGGAAGCTGTGACATAATAGTTTAAAGATGTTCCAGTTGCCCTTTGCTAAATGCTAAACTTGAGGTAGTTTCTATAATTTTTTCTCCTTCTTCAGATGCAGCTGTAAAGCCTCAGCTTTCTCCAGAGTTCCGTTGACACCAGCGTTCACATGCTGGTTTCCAGTCCGGTGGTTTTCCATGGATTTCCCAACATGTGTCTTTGGTGTTTCCATGGCGTTGGCAGCGATCACACCAAGGTCTGTCACTCCTCCTCTGATTTCGGTTTTCTCCACTAGGTCCAAAATTTTTCCTGACCACCAAGGCTGATTCTTGGTGTGGCGGTTCAACAATGGGATTAGGGCTGGTCTTCTTCTTCCCAAGCATGACTCTCTGTCGAGCCTCTTCACGCCTTACTTCAGCAAATGCCTCTTTGATCTCAGGGAATGGTTTGAAGCTAAGTACACGGCCTCGAACTTCATCCAACTCCTTATTGAGGCTGAGTAAGAAATCAAATACTCGCTCCTTGTCAAGCATCTTCTTGAACTTGGCACTATCCATAGAGCAACTCCAATTGAAGTCTTGATATAGGTCTAATTCCTGCCATAAGACTTGCAGTTCATTGTAATATTCTGTTACACTTAGATTACCTTGTCTCTTCTCTCTTAGGGCAGATTTCAACTTGAAAATCTTAGCAGAATTCCTTAAATCGGATTACATCTCTTCTACCATCTCTCATATCGCGTTTGCTGTCTTGTAGTACAGATAAACGCGGCTGATCACTGGTTCCATCGAGCTCAACAGCCACGCCTTTACCATGGAATCTTCGGATTTCCACTTCTTGTAGGCGGGAGTTCCAACTTCAGGTGATGTGGCCTCTCCTGTCAAGTAATCAAGCCATCCTTTTCCATCAATTACAAGGACCACCGATTGAGACCACTCCACATAATTTGCACCATTCAACTTGTGCTGTGTGATCTGCAGTGAATGGCTGTCATTAATGTTGTGGATGATCTGTTAGGATGTTGTTGTTGACGTTAAAGTTTGCCCACTTGCATTGTCGGAGACTGCTTCACGAGAGGCCCCTGTTGTGGCCCCTGTCATGGCAGTTTTTGCCATTTAGAAGAAACTGGAAGAGACAAAATCCTGCTCTGATACCATAAAGTATTTCTGAGGAAAATAATTCTTATTTCCTTGATTTAGATTACAGAGAAGGTCTCCTTAAATAGAGAGAGAAAAGGTACAAATATGGTAATTCTTTATTACATTTTATTCTCCTAAAAAACCTACCACAAATACTACAAGGCAATAAGGAAACAAACATAAAATCAGTAAACTGAATTGACACAAAATCCATGGGAATCATTCGGATATTCCCACGGAATCAAACTCATTTTCCACACTAACATTACCCCCACCCGAAAAAAACACCTTGTCCTCAAGGTGTTAAGTAATCACAGTCGTGTGACTCCACTTCCTTCCAATCTTGATGAGGTTGGATCTTGGAATGTCGACCGGAATGATTCATACAGAATTTGCTTCAAATGTTCTTGTTAACTTTATCTTTTCAACTTCACACTTTTGTTTGGAGCTAATATTGAGAACCACTTTAAGGGCAGCGAAACAATGAAGCACAGCCTCAAAATCATCCTTGTCGCAATGAAAATCCTTGTTGGTCAACTAAAACAATTCATTTATAACAAAAACCTTCCTCCCACAAGCGTTATCTTGCTGCAGTGCATGTTCCACCTCGCCAAAGAAAGCTGCCTTGCTGTTTGTTAGAACATCAACAATGGAGGGCAGCTGCAAGTGTACACTCTCCATTCTTTTATCAACAACCCCATAATTGCTGCAAACAAAATTAAATTCATCTTTTATAATACAAGAATGGACTTCTTTCACTAGTGCAGTAAACTCCGGTTCTAAAGTAACATCCTTGGAAAATTTTGATGTCATTGACATCTTATTTCCCATATCTTGAGGCCCCTCATTACAAGCACCAGATTGAAAACCAACTTCATTTTCAATGCCTTGGTCCACCTTGCCATCAAAATTCTTCATAGTCAAGACTCCTTGAACATCCATTTGATCTGAAACATTGGTTGTTTGAGCTAGAAGCAACCTACTTGAACTACCTATCACTTGCTCTTTATCGACTTCAATTTTGTATTGACAACTTTCTCCAAAACCGAATTTGAAATCTCTTTCCTAGGTTTGACAAGTACCTTGAGTTGTCATTTATAGTCAGCCATGGTATCCTCTTGACATGTCACCAAGAAACTCTCATGTAAGGCCTCATCGGATGACAGTTTGAAATGCTTAAGCAGACGAGTCTCCAATTCATTCCAACTGTAGACGTTTCACCAAGAAACTCTCATGTAAGGCCTCATCGGATGACAGTCTGAAATGCTTAAGCAGATGAGTCTTCAATTCATTCCAATTGTAGAATGGGCAACAAGCATCTTGCCATTGATACCAAGCAAAAGCATTACCCTTCATAGCCATTTCAGCAGCTTGGATTTTCTCATTGTTTGTCATTCTATAAAACAAAAGGCATCGTTCAGCTCTAAAGATCTACCCATTAGGGTCTTCTCCGGCGAACAATGGCATATCCATTCGCTGAAATCGTTGATCTGTTCGACCCTCCCATAGGGTGTCGTGCCTCCTCCCCCTCTCCCTACTCGAAACCCTTAGATTGGTTATGACTCCAAATCGAGAAGACCTAACTCGCTCTCTCAAATTAGATAGCAAAATCCAATCTCCCTCACCTAACTCAGATTGCCCAGACCTAACCCCAGTCATGCCCAAACTTAAAGATCCAGTCCATATTTGGCTGTAATTGGCTCTAATCTTGCTATAAGTTTGAGGCCCAACCCTAACATCCTCAGAATCAGTCTCAATCACATCAGAATCACAAAACCCAGACGTAGGGCAGTCAGAATTTCGGGACCCATCCCTAATTTCGTCAGAATCCTCCCAAATTGGGCCGAACATGCGTGACCCAATCCAAATTCGGCCGGAATTAGCCTCAGACGAACTGGAATCGTGAGGCCCAGTGCAAACCGGGCCGGAATCAGCCCCAACCACGACCGAATCAGGGCTGGGTTCCCTATTCTGAGGGTACCCAGGCCGTCCCATCCTCGGAGCAAGATTCTCGTCGCCGACCAAGCTACGCCGCCCACTCCTGACGATCGCGACCTTCTGCCCTCTTCCCGCCATCGAACAAGCCCTCGCGCTGCAGATTTGGACCACCCAGCCCCAGATCACTACGGAACTCGTGCGCCTGCATGAGACCCACATCTCTCTGGCGATCGTTCTCTCCCCGATGATGATCGTGCCAGAAATCTTCCTCCACTCTGCTTGGGTCGTCACGATCCGCGATCTCTTCGCCCGAAAAATCGCGGTGCTTTTACTCTCCGTTCCGCCGCTCGTCGTCGTGAACTCCATCGGCCCTTTGCGGTACTGGCCGCACCACCAACAGCGCCTCCATTCGCCGGAGGGTAGCTTGCAAATCACCCATCTGTGTTCGAACTCTCCCCATCTATCCTTGAAGTCCCTCCATACTCGCTCTCAACCCATCCACCCCCCGAATCTGTGGCAGGCTCTCCGCCACCACCTCTTAGACCGCCTTCTGAACCACCACCAATCCCTTCTCCACGGTGGTCACCCTTTTCGAATCTGGCAGTTTAGGCACCATGGATCGGTGCTCTGATACCAAATTGTTAGGAACCTAGCTTAGAAAATTGGTCAAATACTAATACCGTACTCACACACACCAGAAACAGCAAGAAAATGGGACTAATTAGAGGGAATTTTATTAATCTAATCAACTAAGAACACCAAATTATACTAAAATGTAAAGGATAGAACGGAGAATTCGAGTACTCTGGGGACTCCTAATTTGGTGGTATTCGAGAGACCACCAGCTCTCCCTAATCTCAGTATCCCAGAACTCTCAAAATCACCACATACCCTAGTGAGCTACAAAGCCCTTTATTTATACTGCTATTAAGACTATTAAAAAAAGACTTCTAAATATTAGGTTCCTAACATTTTCCTTATGATCAGTTTCCTTCCGGCGAGCAATTATCACTAAAGCATCCCTCTGAGTTGAATTTTGTGTTGCTAAGGAAGATGTGTTCTATTTATGTGCATACCCTACTTAGTTCTCTATTTTATAAGAAAGGGAAATGAGTGTTGTTCTTAGTTGTATTTTCTTGTCTGGTCAGGTTTTTTAGTTTCTTTCGTTTCTTTTGCCATTTTGAGGAAACCTCTTCCTTTTTGTACCTCTTTTTGGTTTTCTCTAATAAAGGTTTCCCTGTTTCTTTTCCAAAAAAAAAAAAAAAGGATTAATTGCGCATACTACATCATTGGAACTATGCTTTCCTTTTGAGAGTTATAAAGTAGTGTCGGTTTCTTTTTATACGTAAATTCACATCAAATATTTCAGTTATTGGTATCTAAATTATGGATTTTTCTAGGTAATTTATTCAAAGCCTCTTTTATGAAAGCTGCAAGTAATTTATGTGTCAGAAGTTGTTTTATTAAGTATTTCATTATTAGTCTCTCTATATCAGAATTCAAAAATATTAAATATTTCATTATTAGTCTCTCTATATCAAAATTCAAAAATAATCTATTATTATGTATCTGTTTATGATAGTTTCATAAGTGAAGATGGAACTTGGTTATTATTGTGCTATACTTGCGATTCTTGGTAAACCATACCTCCTGTTATTCATTCTCCTTTGTTTCCATTATCTCGGCAACTTACACTAAGTACGAATGTAAAAAGAATGGGAGGGTTTCTACTCTTCCATTCTTTTATATGTTTTCTATACTAATTATGCTAGTGGTGATCCTAGGTCTTTGTTGATGCTTAATTCTTCTCTATGGTTGCTACTGTCTTATGTCTTTTTCTTGTTTTGGATAGTTTGGTTAATTACGATTTTTGCTCTTTTCTAAAGGCAAATCATTGTTTAGTTTTCATGTTTCTTGGATAGAAAAAGGACATTAATGGTCGAATCTTTATCTGCCACGGATTGTATTTGTATTTACAGATACTTCTACCTATTTTAAAAAAAAATAAAAAAAGGCAAGTTCATTCTTTTTCTTTCATTTGAATAATTTAGTTCTTAATACATTCTCTTATATTTTTATATTTTGCAGGTCCAAAATGATGTCTTCAACAAACTCATAATCTTACGATCTTTACGTCTTTTTTCTTCTTCTAGGTAGTTAAATAAATCTTGTGATGTTTTTCTTACATCATGCGAGTTATTTTACTTGCTCTTTGAATAGAAAAAGCCATTATTTGGTTGAATTTCTATTTCCACCATGGATTGTATCTTTTGATAATTTTTTTCTACATAAGAAGACAGAAATATTCAAAAGTGTGTGTAAAATTTGAGGTTTCAAATTGCTTGTAATTGATGAAGATAAGTTTTCTTTATGATCTAAAAAAGTTCGTAGTGTCGGTTTCTTTTTATATGTCAATTCACAAAAAGTGTTTCAACTATTGATAAAATCTTGCTCTTTTTTTACGACATCTTTAATGTTATTCCAAATAGTTTTGGAAGAACAAGATTCAGAAAAGGAAGAATATTTTTCTCATATTCAAAGCCTTGAAAGGGAGACATCAAGGTTTTCATCATGTTCCTTGGCAAAGGAGAAGGAAAGATTGAGAAAAGATCTTGAGAAAACAAAAATGAAGCTGAAAGATATATAGTTTAAGCTTTAAGAATGTATTGCAAGAGAAAACCAAACTTGAGGTTCGATATTGCGTACCTAGACAATTATCTTATTTTTTCAATTTCAATAATTATCTTGAACTAATTCTCTGCACACTCGTAGGGTGAGAAAGCATTTGCAGAACGAGAAATAAAATGTGTGAATGGTCAGAATCTTGTGAGTTGAATTTTGTGAACTTTCAAAGGAGAGAACCCTTAAAGAAAACTTGTCTTGCGTTACCTCTAGAAGTTTGCACTCAACCTTTTTCGAACACCTGATTGGCTCTTTCAAGCACCCACTCCTTGGTTGATAATTGCTTCCCCCTATTTCTGATTTCGTTAATATATATTTGGTTATTGAGATTAGAATCTTTGCATTTAGCTGCTAAAATAAAACATTGCATTCAATTAGTTGCGATCTATGTTTTTTCATAAGGTTGGTTACATTTAGTTAAGGTAGTAGATGATGTTTAACTCTTCTACATATGTAGTATAATATCTTTGATTGTTAGATTTTTTCGTTTCGTGCATATATATGATGATGCTATCTTTTCAATTCATTAATGCAAAATTGAACGTCCTATGAGTCTAATATTATCTTTTAAGATCCAAAGCTAATTTACCTAGCTCAAGCTTAAAAATTAAATAAACTTGCAAGAACCATTATCTATTAGAACTTGTGGCCAAATTCTTGCACATAATTTTTGTACTTACGGTTATTTTCTTTTTATGCTGCAAGGAGGAGTACAAAAGGATGGAAGTTTATGCATTTGAAATGGAAACAAAGATTGCTTCTCTAGAAGATCAGTTATCAGGGAAAAAGAAGATATTTTGCCTAGGAGTGAATGCTTGGCTTCTGAATTAGAAGTTTTGTCTGAAAAGTTGAATACTTCGAACTCCAAACTGAATTTGTTACATGAAGAGGTTTCAAGCCTTGTAAGGCATTCGCTCCTTTGTTGTTTAGCTTTTACTTTTCTTTCCATTATAAAAGAGTAAGTGAGGTAAAATTGGATTGTATTTGTTATACTTGGAAACTTATACTCAAATATCTTTCTTTGTTCAGAGGTAGAGGTTAGAAGATTCTAAACTAGAGCAGCAACAAATGGAGAGCTCCATAACAATGTTGATAGAAGAGAAGAAAGAATTAGCAATGGTAGGCTAGTTTTGGCTTGAATTGCAAGATATTATTTACAAATCTCAATATCTTTACGTCTTCTAGTGTTTGTAAATTGCTTATCTATTGATATTTTATTTTGCAGCAACTTTTAAATTCCCTATTGGAAACGAAGGAGGTAAAGGTCATATGGGCTGCAAAGGAGTGGGCTTCTCTTCAAGCCATTGATGAGAAAGCTACGTTATCTATAACTAATATATAAATTTTAAAAACCGTAACCAAGCTTCCATGTTGGCCTTTTTTTTTTTTTTTTTTTTTTTTTTTACCTCTGCTCCGTCTTCCACAGCCTCCCTTGCTCTCTCGTCTGGGTTTGTACTTTGATGCTTCTTCCTTTTGTTCTCCCGTTTCCTTTTCTTTTGGCCCAATTAACTCCCTATCCTTCCTAATAATTTTTTGCCATTCACATGTGTTTTGTGGATCCACTTCCCTCCTCATGCTTGGAGTTGGGATTTTTTTCTCTCAGGTGCGCTCTCCCCTGTTCTCTTCTTACGCTTTTATTTTATTTTGTTTTGGGGATTTTGTTTATTATAGGTTTGGGTTCTAATGTAAATTTTGGGGATTTCGGATTTGGGTTTCACTTTGGTTTTTTGGTTGCTGTTCACCCAATTGCCTAAGCATAAAATGACTCTACGCAAGTGCACGTATCGAACAAGTAATATAGTAATGAGTAAAATTATCGTCTCCACAGGAACTGAGTTAACGAGGAATTTTATTACTAAAACCAGCTTTATCATTGTGATTGAGATTAATTTGACTGCCAAAGTTGATATTAGTTACTTAAAAAGAATATGTAATACCACAGATTTGTAGTTTAAATACTGGACAAAATAAAAAGTCTCACGAGATCCGAGCTTAGAGTCGTGATTTAATAATGGATACAGGCTAGGATTCTCGATTTCCCCTCGTTGCAACTCCGACTGTTTTTGCTATCGATTGTTGTAGCATAGTTCATCTAGCCAACCTAAAATTCTGCAAATCATCTTCCGATAGATCTGTCGTAAAGTTCCTAAACCAAAACCAACATATTCCTATGCAGTTGAGTTTTACCGAACCTAGAGTTAAACATCAATTTTACTGGTTGTACAAGCTAATAATATATTCCTATACCATTTTCTTATATTATTCAAGCTAGATCCAACTAAATTAACCTTTCCGAAATTAATTAAGTTTGTGTTACTCACTAAATGATGGCCTCACTTAATAAGGATTAATCATCAAAACCACTTGAATAAACCAGATTCATTACACAATAAATCAAATAGCAAAGGAGTTTTTTTTTTGCAACTTCGGTTCCATCAATAATCCCAGCTAGGAAATTAGCTCATGATTAATTCAATAAAATCGGTGTTAATGACAAAGCTCGGATCCATAATGTTTCGAAGTAAATCTGAGAGAAAAAGGAAAACAATAAGCTAAAAATCAAGTCAAAACCCTTTGTGAAGTCCGTCTTTTCTTCTTCTCCGTCCGTCAGGCGTCAAAAAATCCCTGTGCTCGCCTCTGCGCCTCTGGTCTCATTTTCGTGCAAAAATTTCCTGCGCCTCCACCGATTTTTCTTCCTTTTCCGCTCTACCTACCATCCTCCTCTACCTCTACTTTATATACTAGGACAAGTTGAGGTGCCCTAGTGACACGTGCATGCATGAGAGTCAAGGCTAATGGTCCCCGGTTGATATTCTTACAGTTGTCCGGGCTAGAGAACGTCGATCGTTTGTGCCACTACCCGAAGTTAAGACAAATCGCGCTACCGCCACGATTCTCGCGATCCTGCTTTTTGCTTCGACCTTGCTGCGGCATTGCTATGACATTGAGAGTATTTTAGCGTTTTTTGTCTTTCCACCCGCTTTTCTCACCAAAAAGCCCACCGTTAGCACCTCCAAATGGACATTCCCCACTAATTTATCAGAGTCAAATAACAGAATGAGTAACCAGGATCAATTCCATTACAAGATTTCTCCACAAATATCAACTTTTTTCAACTAAACACAAAGTAAGAAAAGTATTATCCAAAACACTAAAACTAAAGCATTTCACCCTGAGAAAATGAACAAATACTAAGCCTAAAAGTGTACTAAATAACTCTATTTTATTGAGTTATCAGTTGCCCTCTTTCGTGCTTCATCGTCAACTTCCTTGGTCTCTCCCTCTCTTTCTTTGCTTTTTCCTCTTCCCTGTTTCTATGGTTTCTTTGTTGAGATTCCCCTATTCAGCCCTAGGATTTCTTTTTTCTCTTTTTTTTTTAAATCAAATTTCTTTGCTTTCACCTTTTCTCCTATTATGATTTTTTTCCCCTTCATGTGGATTTGTGGGCTGTGGATTCCTGAAAAGTCTAGCATCCAAGATAGTGACTTTTGGTTGATTCTTCTTCAATGTCTTAGGCGATGTCTTTTTGCTCTTTAGGATCACCATTGACTCGATTGATGTTGTCAATGACTACATTTCGGTGACGAACCCTACTTCTCAATCATTTCTTTTTCTTTTTGTTCGTATATTTGGTTTTTGAGAAAGTGGAAAAAAATCAATTGAATGATTTGGGTTTTTCTCACGATCATTTGTTTGCCTTGTTCAGAAAAATTTGTTTTAATGAGGGTTTTGATTCATGATGGAAGGAAAAGAAGAAAAAAAAAATTTAGGAAAGAGAAAACGAACTATATCTAAACTAAAAGCAACATAATAGGAGGATTTTATCTAAAATAAACTGTGTTGTAGTTCTTTCTAAAATATTTTTTATTTTCTTGTTAACAATACATTTATATGATGTTTTCAGTACGGGGTTTCTATTCTGAATCATATATGGATTCTAAACTACAGCCAGTTTAGAAGTTGCTTTGTTAAGTTCTATTATTGCATTTTGGGTTTGTTATTTAGTTACCAAGAGTGTTTTGGCAAGAGTGATTTTTTTTCCTGTCAGCGGATCTTTTTTCTTTAGTTGTCTAGGATACGAAAATGGATCCTTTTCTAGGAGGTTTTGTTTTGGAGGATGGAAGCACTAGTGGGTCAAAGTTTGTTACTCTATGTACTTGGTTTAGAACAAATATTTGAGGTAAACTCAAAGAAGATAAGTAAATGATTTGAAGTTGTAAATCGATTTATAGTTTTAATTGTATGCACTCAAAATTTAATGATATCTCATTTAAATAGAGATCACGTTCATAGGTATTTAGTTTTTATTTCTCTCTTTGTTCCTTAACATTTTTCTTTCATTTTAATTGTTATTGTGACAACAATAGAAATTGAAATGGCTTTTGAAAAGATATATTAATATTTGTGTTGTGTAACGTAATGCTTTAACCATGTGTCAGCTTTGATTCGTTTTCTGCAGTTTTTTATTTTTTTCCTTTTTCGCCTTGCATGGGACTGCAAGGGAATATACTGAAGGAGACCCAAAAGATCGATTGACTTGGTGATCTCAATTAAACAAAGGTACACATTTTCTGACTTAGTTAGATGAAACATTCTTCACAATCTACAAGTCGATGGCGTTAGATGGACATGAACGTAAAGATACTTGCTTGGTGCTTTCTTCTTTAAATTTTGAAGTTAAACTGTTATTTGGCTTTTTTATTATTGTGTTTCTTCTTTTTCTTCTTTTTTAAAATTTGAAGTTGAACTGCTACTTGGCTTTTTTATTATGTGTTTTGCTTCTATTATTTCGATTGCTAAGAAATGGACTATATTTTTATTTGACTTATTTTCTATTGTTCAATTCAAGGTTCTTATGTTTATATGTTATTTATGGATTCTCATAGCAGCTGAACAAACAATTCAAAGTTTAACTTATCTAAATAGTGAATTTTTTTTTGCTCTGTTCTAGTGGAGGTTTTTGATAAAAAGTAACATACCAAACAAGTTACCCTTTTCTTTCCCACTTATTCTTTGTTTGTTGAATTCTACTCATGTTTATGTTATATATTGTATTTATTGCATTTTTCCGGTACACCAATATTTATCTATCTTCACTTCTGCCGGGAGCCTTTAAAGGATAAAATTTTAATGATGCTTATGCTTTTAGGGACCTTAAAATTGTTGATTTTAACATTTCTTGGGATCTATTTCGTCCAATTCGTGCAAATGTTTGTCTCCATATTCTTTCATGTTACATTCCATACTTTTTAATATTTATTGGTGTTTTCACATTTGTACGGGTAGTCCTCTTACTCTTTCATGTCAGCTCTTTCTTTGCATTCTTGCTCCCTTCATTGCCTTCTTGTCTAGCTGGTTGTTTGTAAGATTATGTTGCTTCTTGATTTCTCTTTGTTCATGAATGTCATCCCAAAACTTGAGAGCTTTCCTGCCCCTCCATTTCTCTTTCTTTGCGGTTCATCCTTGTTGTTCTTTTGCATTTTATTCCTCTCCACTCAATTTGCTCTTCTTGCTGCTGGATTGTTTTTCCGCGGGTTTCATGGATTCTGTCGCAGCATTTCCTGCTCAACCCTCAAGGTTTGTTTTGTCTCTTCTCTTATGTTTTTTATGTCGGTGATTTTTGTTTGTTCTAGGTTTAAATTGTTACTTCAATTTGGTTTATGATTGTTTTTACCATTTTACCCTGTTATTGGATTATGTTACTTGTGTACTTATCTTTGTCTAATTTATTTGAATAAAGATTGAAGATTCTGAATTGGAAATTTTGGATCTTGACAAAACAATATACAAAAGGAGCATGTATGCCTCAAACGATAAATTATCACATGCATATGCTATGCCATATTACTAGTAGCTTTATTAGTATCTCTTTTATCTCTCCTCTTTCTTTTCTTTTTTCTAAGAAGTGTTCTCTTTCAGGCAATCTCATTAGCAATTAATATCATTCTATTGTAATTATGTATAAAAATAATTACAAACCATTCTATAGTGAGTACTAGGACTGTCTAGGACCAACAAAAAGGGAGAGACTTTGACCTAAAACGTGAGTTCTTTGTTTGTAATGGTTTGGATCTCACTCCGATTACAACAACAAGAACTCTAGCAAGTAATCTCCTCTTCTCTGATCGATATATGTGAATTTTGGAAATTTTATTTGTGTAATAATGTGTTGTATATGAATTTTTCTTGTATTGAAATTTGATGATTAAATACTAGTGTATGTATACGAATTTTATATTCTTGAGTGGAAAAGTAATTTTTTTTTTTTTTTTTTTTTACATGTGAAATTTGATGTTGAACATCGCAATTTTCAAGAATATGCTTTTTTTTTTTCGCCTATCAAATTAGCCCAACATGCTAAAACTACTATCATTTTCGTCTCCATTTTGTCATAAATGTTCCTGTTATGATCTTATTTCTTGTCTCCTAGTTAATTTACGTTTTCATTTTTATTTTCATTAGATACAGAACTTTATTATTTTTCTAGTGTCTATATCCTTTAATCTTCTCGGTTGCATATAATTATTAGTCGTAATTGGATAAATACTCAGATGCTTATATTATTTTAGGAAAATATGATATACATATTCTCAAAATATGTTTTAAAATGATTCTCAAAATATTTTCGTTTTTATTTTTATACTAAAAAGAAAATCATTTAAAAATAATATCAAACACGCCCATAGCATTAGTATTAGTATTTATATTAGAGGTGCTCTTATATTAGATTAGCGTCAAAAATAATTTGAGTAAAATAAAAACAAGAATCACCAATTTTTTCCAGGCGTATATAACTCGTAGCTTCTGAGTCGCTCAAGGCTGATTTCCTGACCTCGACTCACCAACGAAGTGGATCTTAACTCTATAAGAGCTGGTAATTTCTCCTCTTTCTCTTTTCTCTAGCTTTTGTTGTTTTCAGCTTTCGGATTTGCTTGTTTCAATTTATGGGCTCTCTTTGACTGTTGAGAGGATAAAGCATGAGAGAGAAAATGGAGAAATGGAAGTTTCGAGCTTCATTTCGTTAGGTCCTTTATATTTCTTGGGTTTACCTGGAAAAAAAAAAAAGTTTTTTTTTTTTTTTTTTTTCCAACGAAAATTCTCTCAAAATAGGCTGTTTGGTGTAATGTATTTTATTTAGAATTATGTACAGCTTCACACTTTATTTAATCGTTTGAGATAGAATAAGATGATTTATAGGTCATAAGATTTCGTGCAATTGGAAGGAACTCAAAGGGAAAATCCAACAGCAGATCAAAGATTAGGTGAAAGTGTTTGATATGCCATAAGGAGGGGCATCTCAAAAAGGATTGCCCAGAAAAGAATAAAAGAAAGACCAACAAATTATTGACTCTGGAAATGATAATGTTGTGCTGGATGGCTATAAAAGTGCTGATATTCTTGCAATTTCTAATAAAGATTCAGGAAATGAATGGATTATGGACTCAGGTGCGTTTGGTTGAGTAAAAATGAATGAAATAGAATGAAATAGAATTCTAATTTGATGTTTAGTTGAATTTATAAAAAAGGAATGGTCATTCACCCAGGTGAATCATTATTCTCCCATTTTAAGTGAATTGTTATTCTTTCTTCATATGGTAGGAATGATCATTTTAAGTTCTTTTTTTATTTTTTTTTTCATAATTACCTTTAATATTATAATATAATTAAAATATATTATATAGTAGTTATATCTTATAATATTATATATAATAAAAATATTATAATATAATATAGTTATAATAATATAATAATTAATTTATAATATATTTAGTTAATATTTTATAATAATATATAATATATTGTAACATAATCACCCAGGTGAATCATTATTCTCCCATTTTAAGTGAATTGTTATTCTTTCTTCATATGGTAGGAATGATCATTTTAAGTTCTTTTTTTATTTTTTTTTTCATAATTACCTTTAATATTATAATATAATTAAAATATATTATATAGTAGTTATATCTTATAATATTATATATAATAAAAATATTATAATATAATATAGTTATAATAATATAATAATTAATTTATAATATATTTAGTTAATATTTTATAATAATATATAATATATTGTAACATAATTATAGCTTATAATATAATATATAATAATATCACAATATAATATATATAATATGATATAATATAATATAATATAGTTGTAATAATTTAACAAATAATACTATAATTATACTAATAATTCTAATATTATTATCCGTTATAGTGCATCACACATGACTATATGATGTATTAATTATAATATATTTATTGTATATAATATAATAATAAGTATATATTATATTGTAATTATATATATACATATATTATATTATAGTATAATATCATATAAATTAATTTTTAATTATATTATAATTAAATTATTATTGTTTATTATATAATCTTATAATATATTTTATAATATTATAATCATGTTAATAATTTTAATAATATTATTATATTATATATCATAATTATATAATATATTATATAAAAATAATTATATTATATTATATTACATTTTATATATTATATTTTCATGTTTCATGTTCCATTCTAGGGAAAATCATAAAAAATAGAATATTCATCAAAAAATAGTGTCACTTGTTGCATTAATTTCTAAAAATCATGTATTAATTTTAGAATATAAAACATAAGTAAAAATATTAATGTTTGACTCTTCTTGGCTCATGTGCTCCCCACTGCGCAAGCTGGGTGCTTTTTGGCAGCGTTTTTTTCATAATTTGATGTCATTTTTTGCAGGCATGTTCAGAAAAATTTTAGGACCGTGTATGCAAAATTTTAAAACTCTTTGGCATCCTTTTATTTAATTTTAATTTTCAAAGACAAAAATAGGGAAAATCATAAAAAATAGAATATTCGCAAAAAATGGGTGCCGCTTGTTGCATTAATTCCTTAGAAATATGTATTAATTTTTTAATGTAAAACATAAATAAAAATGTTAATGTTTGTATCATCTTGGCCCCTAGGCGCCCAATGCGCATGCCGGGTGCTTTTTGGCAACGTTTACATTTTTCATAATTCGAGGCCATTTTCTGCAAGCAGGCTCATAAAAATGTGAGGATTATGTCTACAAAATTTTAGAAGTTTTTGATGTCGTTTTTGTTTTATTTTCATTTTCAAAGACAAAAAATAGGAAAAATCATAAAAGTAGAATATTCTTCAAAAAAATAGCACTGCTTCTTGCATTAATTCCTAAAAATCATGTATTAATTTTAGAATGCAAAATATCAATAAAAATAATAATGTTTGACTCATACTGGCTCAAGTGCGCCCCACTGCGCATGCTAGGTACTTTTTGGTTGTGTTTTCTTTTTTCATAATTTGAGACCATTTTTTGCAAGCATGTTTAGAAAAATGTTAAGATCGTGTCTGTAAAATTTTAGAACTTTTCAGCGTCGTTTTTATTTTAGTTTAATTTTCAAAGACGAAAAATAGAGAAAATCATAAAAAATAGAATATTCATCAAAAAAAGGTGTCACTTGTTGCATTAATTTCTAAAAATCATGTACTAATTTTAGAATATAAAACATAAGTAAAAATGTTAATGTTTGACTCATCTTGGCTCATGTGCTCCCTACTGCGCGAGACAGGTGCTTTTTGGCAACTTTTTTTTTTTCATAATTTGATGCCATTTTTTGCAGGCATGTTCAGAAAAATGTTAAGATCGTGTTTGCAAAATTTTAAAACTTTTTGGCGTCTTTTTTATTTTATTTTAATTTTCAAAGACGAAAATTGGAAAAATCATAAAAAATTGAATATTTATCAAAATATGGTGCCGCTTGTTGCATTAATTCCTAAAAATCATGTATTAATTTTAGAATGTAGAACATAAATAAAAATGCTAATGTTTGACTCATACTGACTCATGTGCGCCCCACTGTACTGGTGATGTACTTTTTAACAACATTTTCTTTTTCCATAATTCGAGGCCATTTTTTACAAGCATGTTTAGAAAAATGTTAAGATCGTGTCTACAAAATTTTAGAACTTTTCATTAATTTTCAAAGATGAAAAATAGGGAAATCATAAAAAATAGAATATTCATTAAAAAATAGTGCAGCTTATTGTATCAATGCTTAAAAATTATGTATTAATTTTAGAATATAAAACATAAGTAAAAATATTAATGTTTGACTCATCCTGATTCATGTGTGCCCTGCTGCGCAGGCCAGGTGATTTTTGACAGCGTTTTTTTCATAATTCAAGGCCTTTTTTTGCAAACATGTTCAGAAAAATATTAAGATCGTATCTGCAAAAGTTTTCTCAAACAAGTCTTTAACCAAACATGTTACAAATCGATCCATTCCTCTTATCCTACTATTAAAAATTCAACAGAAGAGACTCGACTTTCTTAACAGTTATGATCTAAGATGGAAAGTTATAAAATTAGCTCCCATCAAAATGTACATAACCCTTCAAGTACCTCTTTTCATTGAAATTTTAGGGACAAAAGGATTAATTTGTACTATTTCCTTGATTAGACTGATTCAAAACTGTTTTATAGATGAGAAACTCATTTTAAGAGACTTTTAAAAATTTTGAACCGAGATTTGGCCAAAAGTTTAGAGGTAAAACACAACAATGACAACAAGGAAGCATTTATGACCTTTTTTTTTTTTCTTTTAACTTTTCAAAATTTAAATTCTATTTTGTTTTAATTAATTATATTTCCCTTTACCATTTTTGGAATATAGAGACAATTACAAATGGCTCTTTTTAAGGATTAAAAAAAAAGTATCCAAAGTTTTTTAAAATTAGTAAAATGGTCGTTTATTTTATTAACTAAATAGTCAATCAGTAATTGATTAGAAATTAATTACTGATTGACTTAAGTTTATTATTGATTAACTTGATAATTTTTTATTATTAATAAATATTAGTTAATAATTAATTAAAATTAATTATTAATTAATTAATTTTAATTAACAAATCACATGTTTATTAATAATAAATCTTTAATAAATTATGATAATAAATATGTCAATTATTGAATGACCATAGGTTCATTACTGATTGACTTCTTGAAAAAAATTATTTTACTAAATTAAGAAAAATTCAACCACTTATTTTAAAAAGTAAAAATTTCAATTAAATGATATTAAAAAAACATCCATTTACCTAATTTTCTCTCTCTTTTTTTTTTTTTTTTCAGTGTATTGATAGAAGACCAGTCGGGTGAATCCCGCCACGGATCGACGCAAAAGATCCGAACACAAAAGGTGCTTAGCTGTGGTTGGTGGGTCCCAAGTCCACGTGAATCCGCCATTACCCGCTAAAGTGTACCGCACGCGCACGTGCCCCAAACCTGCGCACCATAACCAAAATAACCAGAGCAGAGAAACAGAGAGCGAACTCCAGAGCTCCGCGGCTATGGCGGACGACGACGACGACGATTTCTTCGGGGACTTCAAATTCGCTCCAACGCAACCTAGTTTCACCCCAGCCACAACCACCATAATCAATTCTAGTTCAAAGACCAGCGGCGGCGATTCCTTCTTCGACGACGATTGGGGCGACTTCGTAACCACCCGTTCAAATCAGATGAAAACTGGATTTGAGCTCTTCAAAGGAACCAACGGCCAATCTCCTTTGGGGAACTCGGTGGACGACGAATCGGCGGCGACTCGGGGCGAATCGGAGGCGCCGAGTTGGGTGAAACCTCGGGGAGCTCTGCCGCTATCTTTGTTCGGAGAAACGGAGGAGGAGGAGGAAGCTGGTGCGGGCGAGCCTACGGTTGATGGTGTGCCGATCTTCTTTCGCAGGAACGATGGTGATGATGCGAAGAAGGGCTCGGGTTTGAATGGCGGAGTCGGGATCAGCGATTTGCTTGCGAATTTGTATAGTCAGAGCCAGCAGATCAAGGTTCAGAATGGTTCGGATGTGAATTCAAATGTGAATGGAGCGAATTCGAATTCGAATGAATCTGATGCGAGTGTTGATGGCCTGAGATCGAACGCAAGTTCGTCGAATTGGCATCAAAATGGATTCGATTCTTCTTTTCATGATGCCAATCAGAATTCAAACAATTTGGGTTCTAATATTACGGTCATGACTTCCAATTTCAATGGATTTAGTTCAGATTTGGTGGAACAAAGTGAGAATTTTGATAATGATGATGATGAAGACGATGATGGTTGGGAATTTAAAGGAGCTTACGCTGACAAACAGGTAGGAAATGAGAATTCTGATTGAAGCTGGAATTTCATTGTTATTTGATTGAACGTTTTGGTATATGGTTTCCACTTTCCTGTTTGCTAAGAAACTGAGGAAATGGACATAAGTATGAAGTTTCGGTTTAAAATTGTTTTCGAAATGGTCCAAATGTAGTTGGATAGCAATGACAGGTGCAATAAAGCTACGATCTTGGTGTTTGAACATTATAAGACGCAATATCAAGCAGTGAAGGTTTTTCGTTTGATTTATCGTTACTCATTGGCTCTTTGTACTGCCTGAATCAGGAACAAGGGGCTGTTGAATTGCCTGGACCGAAGGTGGAAACAATTTCGGGGAAAGACCAGGAAATTCAGGCAGGCATATTTTGATCATTTTATTATCTACTAAATGCTTCATGTGTTTGTATCAAATTACTAAGATATTCTTGGAAATGCAGAGCTAAGTTTCTTTTTTCTATTGTGTTATGATGTTTGCAACAAGATTTTGCCTTTACATGCGCACATTTTTGAGTAGCTCGGTTGCTACTAGGCTTAGGAATATGGTTGTGTTAGTAATTGGTGCACTAAATCTGACAGTTCCAAATTTTGAAGGTTGATGGCGGAGAAAGGTCAAACATTGAGGAACCTGGACCTACAATTGGGTTCAATAATGAGGCAAATGGTCCTGTTGATATGTCGGTTCGATCAGATGATGCCCCTCATAGAACTAATGATTGGAATTTTGTGTTTGATTTCAATCGAAGTTCTGCGACTCAAGATAATTTGTGGGATTCAAACTCCAAAAGCGAGAAAAATGATGTGGAAACGAGGTCAAATTTCCCTTCAGTTCGTGAGAATGGTAATGTCATTGAAAACTTTTGGCAATTTAAAGACGCATTTTCAGAAGCTGGAATAGTGTCTAATTCGGTGCGTTGTTTTTACCTGGATTTCACATTTCGTTTCTTGGATGTTGTTTGCATTATTTAGAATAATTCGTTGATAGTTAAATTTTGGTTTCAGGAAGCAGCTAAGGTTCCTGCTCCTTCAAATCTAGAAGGTCAAGCATTAGATGGTGGTGGTCCTCATGGTCCCACCAATTTTTTTGCTGCATCTGAGGGGACTTTTCACAAACCCCAGGAATGGGATGTAGCGTTTGCTTTCAACTCTAGTCCCATGGCTGGAAATGGTGTTGTAACATATACACATTCTAGTAGCAATCATACTGGAAAAGGCGCGAGGTTTTCCCCAGATAATAGGCATGGTGAATCTGATGACAATTTTTGGGAATTTAGTAATGCATTTTCAGAAACTGGATTGAAGAATGAGGTGAGATAACAATTTGGCTTGATTTATTAGTGAATTTATTTTCCAACGTTCAAGATTTTTGAAGAATGAGCCTGCTCAACTTTTTTACTTCTGCTGTAGGGAGAGCCCGCAGTTTCTCCTGATCCTTCTGCCAATATAATTCCACCCGCATTTGATCTTGCAAATCAGGTGATGCCTTTTTTACACTTTTTTTTTTTTTTTTTTTTAATAAGAAAATAAGATTGGAGTTTGAGAGATTGGCGGCCATGTTAAAGGATGATTTTGTGTCCTTATTTATCTCAACTTAGTTGATTTACTAGCTTGTTTATGAAAAATGACAATGTTTGTGTAATAAAATTTACTAGCTTGTTTATGTAAAATGACAATGCTTGTGTAAAAAAATTTATTGTAGTATATATGCTTAGCTCATTTAATAAAAGAATCTAAAAAGGATTATTATCACTGGTGCCCCTTGAACTTTGGGGTTATTTTCAGTTTGCTTCTTAAACTTTAAGAACTCTCACTGTCCCATGAGTTTTGAATTGTTCCCACTTAACCCTTTCTATTGAAATTTCTGTTAAAAACATATAGAAAAAAAGAGAGTAATAAAGTTACATGGTCTTTTTGTGAATTTGTTTGAATATATGTTAAAAGCAAACGAATAAAAACCACATGACCACACTTACCCCTTTTTTTCCCAATCTAATTTTTCAAAAACTCTTACAAACGGGCTTAAATGGGACTAATCCAAAATTCCGGGGGTAAAGTGAGAGTTTTCGAAGTTTGGGGGGCAAACTGGGAATGACCTCAAAGTTCAGGAGCCACCAGTGATAATAATCCAAAAAAGACGTCAATGTGCGGCTGGCTCTACAAATCATTTTCTTTTGAAGTTTGGCAATTTATGATGAGTTGGTGGAGTAGTTTTGAATATTCTCCATATAACCTGAAAATGTCCCTGTTCTGAGCCGGTCTTTGAAGATTTTTAGTGGTTGCCATTCACCAGATTGTTAAGTCTGATGACGGTTTATACTCTTTATCAGCAGCCCTTTCCTCTTCTCCAGTTTTCTCACCGTTCTCCTTTCTATTATTCAGGGGAATGAAATAAAGTCAGAGAGTCACCAGGAATCCTTGCCTTTGTCTATTTTTGGTGAGGAAGAAGTGCAAACCGATGCTTCTTCAATCCAACAAGATGTTTCCATTCATAAACCTGCCTCCTATACAGGAAATAGTAATAAAGCTCCTGGATCTAATTTATCCATCAATGATCTAATAGTGAGTTTATACAGTCAAGCTCAGCAGAGCACTTCTTTAAATGGTACACCAAAAGTAAGTGAAAATGAGACGCCTTCTACCACAAGAGAATTCAAATCTGATTTTGTCCATCATGATGATGATTTTGATGATGAGTCCTGGGAATTCAAGGACGCCTCTTTTGAATTTGAAGCTGAAGACCAATCTTTTGCAACTCATTTTGAAGATGCAACTAGTAAATATTCTACCAAGTTGGAGTTGCATGATTATGTGGATTTATATTGCAAACTGAAGGATGCCTCTCGTGTTGTCGCTATCAACCACTTTGAAAATTTAAAGGTTGGTGAACTTCCTCTGATCTTCATATATTTTGCAAGTGTGAACAGTCCTAACTTTGTGAAAATATGAATATTGTTAGAGAACTCGAAGTACTGATAGTGTTTCTGGTGAAGAATTAAAATTGGAAGCTCTTGGTGAGGAAATCCAGGTTGGTAGCTGTTTAAGTTATATTCCATCTTTTAAAATAATTAGTTGTGTTCATATATAATATATGCGTGTAACTGAACTTTTTGAGGACTACATTTTTGGGCTGTTTTGGAACTTATATTTGCTAATGGCTTTAGAATGTAAAATGGAGGAATGTGATTCGACTTTTTATTGTTGAATTGTTAAGGTCAATTGTCGAACTCGAACATGTTCCATCAACAATATTGTTCTGAGATCTGACATACTGATTCAGAGAATTAAATAATGGAACTGAACTATATAGGCTCTTTTTTTTTTTAAATTTATGAGCGGTCTTCTTCGGTTTCTAACCTTTTTTTCCTCTTGTAGAAATTCCACGATCAACTGTGTCAGGAAGATCTAATCTCAGAATACCAGTCAGAGAATTTTAGCGAGCTTCTCAAAGTTCTGGAGGAACCAAAGTTCAAAGTCATTGAATCTGAATATCATTTATCAAATCAGTTGTCACTGGTATGCGTCTTCCTGCTCACTGATTAAGGACCATAAAATATGTTGTTTTATAAACTTGTATGCTTGCTTTGTTTTAGTCGTTGTGAACTGATGGAAAATGGAAGCTTAGGAGTTGTTTAAACCTTGTCTTATTTCTTTTAGCAGTCAAGTTCATATATTTAACACCGAGCTCCATATAGATTCTGTGGTAATGTTTGGTAAAAATTACATGGACAATAACAACCACTTGGATTAGACATCACACGAATATCAACCGAGGGTGATAATGAACACATATAAAAGTATTATAATCATTCTAAGTGCGACAGGTTTATTGTTGCAATTCAAATCTTTCAGTAAAGCTCTTATGAAGGAATTAGAGTTCTGTTTAAATAAAAACTGAAAGTGTTGTAAAACTGGTATTTTATATTTTCCATTTGAATGTTTGATTTCCTTGTGTTGGAAGCACCTTTGGCTTGATATCAGTCAGCATTTTGGATTGAATAGGCGGTGAAAGATTTGGGATCAGTTATTGAACTCTTGAAACATGTGACATCAACGCTAAGGATTCTTAAATTGGGATCAGTGGAGGAGCAATCTGCTTATGTTTCTATATGGTCCAAAATAGTCTCCGTATGTGCTCAAGAGCTGAAACATGGTGCCCTTATCTGGAAGCAGGCATTGCAAAAAAATGTTCAGGCTCGATTTTTATCTGAACCTCAAGGTAATGAGAAGAACATCACTGAATATGCATCCTTGTTATATGTTATGTCCAAAATGCTATTGTTTATTTTATTTTACTTTTTTGTGGAAATATCCAGGCATCCGATATATCATTGCTCTTGGAGAAATTTACAGAGTCGTTCAAGTTATTGGAGCCTCTGCCAAACTTTTAAAGCCATGGGTGTTGTTATATACAGTGGAACCCGTTAGCTTGTTTTTTCTTCTAAATGAATGTACTACTCTCTGGTCAACTTCTGGGCTGGATGAAGCTCTTCAGAGTATCTCAGAACAAATTGATACCGAGTTTGATGGAACTTTGAAGGAGCTATTGGAGTCTATGAAGTATATCCATGATCTTGATGCACTTGTACTCCAAAACCATGTTTTCTCTGGAAATCAACCTCTATGTCGGCTGTCAATGTTAACGGCAGGAATTGTTCCAGGTATGTGGATATTGATCTTTTTATATATCTCAGTCCATTGTTCAACGTCCTTTAATATTTTTCATCAACTATATTGAAATTTGTTTAGACGAATCTCTATCTATTCATTTATCTGCATCAGGCAACAAAATGGTGGTTTGGGATGGGGGGCACTACTTGCTAAAGCTCGCGAATTTGTGGGCAAATCTGATCACTCCCAATCCTCCAGATTTACCGCACTTACACGTTAGCTAATTGGCAAACCATAGCAAAGTTGAGGAGAATATGTTGGACTGCTTGTTGGCCTGAACTGCTATAGTATTCTTTGTTCCGTCGGAGCGGGGGCTTGGAAACAAAATAGAGTTGCCCCACTTTGAGGCTTCAGTGTGTCAAAAAATTCGAACGTCTTCAAGACTAAAGTCAGGCTGCAATTCAACCTTGCAAGGTTTGACCATCCAATTGGCGTTTGGTACGATGCTGCACCAGCTTGATTTTCTCTTCAAAGCCAAAAGAAAAGGGGAAACAAAAGTAATTAAATATATCTTATTTTCGCTTAGCATTCTTTTCTATACTATTGCAATTTGTTATATTAGGATTGTATTATTCTGTTAGAGCTGTATGTTAAAATGGGTGAATAAAAAAGGCACCCCTTTACCTAGGAATAGAATGTTCACTCTTCATTCATCTCGCTCAACGTCTCATGTATTGTGAGCTTCGAAAATAAACAATGATTCAATAAAACTTATTGTACGGCGTTTAAAGAATTTCCATTCAGGATTTGGAGTGACTGTTTCTATTTAGAAAATGTTTTTGGAGTTTGCATTTTATGAAGGCAAAAGTTGTCACTCTTGCTTGGTTTTGTGTTCTCCACTGGCTGCTGTTATTATGATTAATTTTTTAAGTGTAAAAGCATAAGATTGTTTTCTTATAATATAAAATGAAGGTAAATAGATAATAATGCTATTTTTGTTCTCTAATTTGCCGTTTGGAAAGACTACTGAGAAAACAAATTAAAAAAGGATGTTGAATATAAATTAAAAAAAAAAAAAGTTTTTGTACGTGGTAGGAAAAAAAAAAAAAAAAAAACTCTTGAATAAGCATGAAGGGGAAAGAAAGGGGAGAATTAAAAAAAGTAAACAAATTACTGTTCAAAGTACACATCCTATAAATATTCCGAAAGGAACTGTTGTGAGAAGAATAAACAAGATCATATCCATTTGCCTGTGGTGGATGATGAAAAGGAACTAAACAATCATCTCTCATATTCAGAGCAAAAAAAAAAAAAAAAAAAAAAAAAGGGGAAAAAAAAAAACTCATACAAAAAAGTCACATTTGTAATATGTCCCTTCTAGAACTATTTCTTTTCTACTTGCAATTCGCTTTCTGCCTATTAAGGCTTCATCTTTAGGTGATGATGTTTTCACTCCCACACTTGCTTGGCGTTGGTGCATCATCTCTGCAAAAATTTCACAGCTTATAACAAACTTGTCGGTAATATTTGTAAGAATTTGAATTAAGAATATTATTTGTACACTTTCAAAAAAAAAAAAAAAAAAGAATGTGTTTGTGTATTTAGCTAAAATCAAAGCCATTCAATACCTTAATTACTTTGACAAAACAAAACACGTAACTTTATATCGTTGTTATCACTTGAATAAAGAAATTATCTGGAATGATTCAAATTTACTCGGAATTTAAAGAAATTATCAACCTCGCTTTTTCTCAAGCTCTTGATCGAGTTCTTCTCTCCACTTTATCTGTCTCTCAGAAAAGTTAAGACTGAGAATGCAAGGTATAAAAAAAATCAGATTATAATTTCAGAGCAAATTAAGACAACGATCATCCAACTTTTGGGAGACTGAAACTCATGAACAAACCTTGGAATAGCTGCGTTCAAGCTGCTGTAGAACTCGTCATACAAGGGTGTTTGCAGTTTCCTCAACTCTAGAGCCTGATTTTGTTCAAAGTTTCAATTCAGAAATTGGAATGATTCTAAGTGAAAAGCAAAAACTACAAAACCATGATTGTAAATATCCACACACACACACACACACAAAAAAAAAAAAAAAAAAAAAAAAAAAAAAAACTCAGATCACCTATTCAATTTTAAGGTTGGAAATAGTATCTAACTAACCACATTTTATCACATTATTTAAAAAATTTAAAATGCTTTTTGGTTGATTTTTTTTTTAATGTTTTAATGTTTGAATTTATTAAATGACGTGTTATAACTAATTAATATAGTTACTTAGATATCAAATATACCAATATAGGTGCTCATATAGATACAACAGCTTACTTGACTACAACCCAAAGCAGTACCTTGTCATCAAAGAAATCTTTAATTTTTGATTCTGTAACTTCGTCATCGTCACTACCAGTATCCTCGTCATAGCCATCACTAAGAATTCCGTCAAATTTGCACTCCCAGTCATCAAAGGGATCGCTCATGGGATCAAAGCTCTGGGGAAGAAAAACAATCAGTTTCACCGCTATTGAGAGCTTAAGAAATAAAGGCACCAAAACATGACGAGAACACAAAAAAAAGTTGGGAGGAGTGAAACCCTTTGATCCCTTTAAATGAAGAAAAAAAAAAAAAAAAAAAAAAAAAAAAAAAAAACCCTTAAAGTGGTACAAGTCAGAAATCAAAGAAGAATTGGACTTCACTTGATCAATACTGGAAACCAAATAAAGCTACCAATTAGTTAAAAGCCAATAAATGATAAAATAGTCGGAGGAATTAACACATTAAACCTTATAACTTCCGAAGAGCAAAAAAAGCTTAAGGTTTCTAGGCTTTTGGCATATGATGATGATGACGAATCAAAACTTTCCTAATGTCACAAAAGAAATCTCATTAATAAGCCCAGTTCAAAACAAAATTTTGGCTTTTGGCATATATATATATATATATATATATATATAGAGAGAGAGAGCCTAAAACAAACATACTAACCGTGACAAGAGTATGAAACGGAGTACGAGAATCCATGTTTTTCGCAGTTACAAAGAGATGGTGTGAGAAATATAATTGGGTTCTTGACAAAACGAATAAAACTATGAGAGAACTTGATGAAGTTCATATAATGATATATTGATTCTGCTAAAAGTGCTCTCAAACTATGAAAAACATACTTAAATAGCTGCCTGGAAATCACAAGCGGTAACTACGAATTTAGGAAACTTTGGAAACAAGGAACAATAATAAATACAAGGAGCGGGTAATACCGAATCAGGAAACTATGAAATATGCATAAAGGGCAAAATAAAAAGTAACTTCATATACGAATTAGGAAACTTTGAAAATTTTTTAACAATAATAAATACAAATAAGCGGGTAATACCGAAATAGGAAACTATGAAATAAGGAAACTAAGAAATATGCATAAAGGGAAAAATAAATCTTACTACTCAGAAAAAAAAAAAAAAAAAACCCCCTCATATTTCTTAATTAAATCAGGCTCGGCCCAGTTATAACTGCTAGCAAATAGCAATGCTCACACAATAAAGAAAGAAGGATATAAATTTGGATAAAATTATTATTTTATTTTTGATAATCAAGATAAATTTTTATTTAGTACCTCGAATTTAGGTTCTTTTTCACTCTGCTCTCTTAATTTAAAAAACTGTCATTCCGTCCTCCCAAGTACAAAATATTAGCAATTCTGCCCTTTTTATCAAGAGAAAATCGAGTAAATGGACCTTTTTTTGGCCACTTTTTTAATAAATGGCTGAATTTTTTATTTTTTAAACATATGGCCGAACTTTTCTTATTTTAGTAAAATAACCATTTTTTAGTAATCAATCAATGATTGATTGACAGTCAATTAGTGATTGACCTATTAGTTATTATAATTTATAATAATTTATTATTAATAAACATATAATTTATTGATTAAAATTAATTAATAATTAATAATTAATTAATTATTAACTAATACTAATTAATAATGAAAAAGCATCATGTCAATCAGGATAAACTTAAGTGGATTAGTGATTGGCGACCGCTAATCAATTAATGATTGACCGTTAGTGAATCAGTGATTGATTATTAGTTAATAAAAAAATGACCATTTTGTTCATTTTACAAAACTTTAGCTATTTTTTTTTTAAAAAAAAAAAACTTAAAAAAGGGAAGGGCTATTTGCCTCTATATCCCAAAAATTAGATGGATCGTGGAAGAAAAAACTGACATCAGACTAAGAAGCTGTCTCGTAAACAGGTTCAATTGAATTAAACCAAAAAATTAAAATGAACTATTTTGATAAACTTTTGTGAGATTAAGGGAAATAGGTCTAACTAAAAAAGCAATAATAATAAATAGGTTAAGGTTTACAATTAGTTAGTAAATAATGTGTAAAATCTGGTTTTACACTAAATTAACATTCTAAAAAATGCCTCTAAATTAAAAATAAAAATAAATCTTGTTATTAACTATGGCTGTCTCCTCACACTCTCTCTATCTCCTCTCTCTCTCTCTACATTGTAAGTAATGTATATACGAAAGGAAAATTGTGTGAAATAGCAAATTCATGAAATTAAATGAAGTAAATAGCAGATTTTAAAACTATTTGAAATAAATATAAATTTACGTGAATAACGAATTATTTACCATGTAAATGTGTCATTTACAACTAGTTAAAATATTTTTTTACATAAATTTTCTTTTTACAACTGGTAAAACGATTTTTTTTATGTAAATAAATTTTTTTTAAGATCTTTTATCACGTAAGTTATTTTTTACTAGTCGTAAATGAATGATTTACCACGCAAATTGCTCTTTACCTTGAATAATTTTAAAATATGCTAATTACTTAATTTAGTAATAAAAATCTACTATTAATTTTTCCTAAACACAATATGTGCTCTGATAGTAAATCCTAAATTTACAGTATGATGGTAAATCTTGGAAGGCTTTCTGAGTAGAACTAAAAAATGTTTATCTTATATTAGTAACTTTTGAATTTACTGTGTAAAGATTTACGAAGGAGTAATAATTATATTCTAATAGTAAATCTTAAATTTACATTGTAAATTTAGAATTTATGGATAATATAATTTGTGTGATGGTGGTAAATTTTGAATTTATCAAGTAAAGCTAAGATTTACGAGCAAAAATAAAAAAAGTATTTATCTTATAATATTATTAAAATCTAAATTTACCTTGTAAATTTAAGATTTATAAAAAAACAAAAAATTGTGTTCTAGTGTAAATCTAGAATTTACGAAGAACACAATCTGTGTTCGGTTCCTTCACCCAAATTAAGTTTTTCTTAAATTTTTTTAGGAACCATCGTTAACTTTAATTTCGTTGTTTCTTACACAAAATAAAATGTTAGGTAACCTTCTCAATCCTTCACCCAAATTGTTTTAAAAGAGGAAAATGCTTTAGCCAAATTAAAAAATAAGAGCAAAAATAAAGAATAGAGGAAATATCTTTAAAAACCATTTATTACACGTACGTGAAAAAAAAAAAAAAATGAACAAAAAAATAATCATTCAATCCTTTGCGATGAAAGTTACTTCACGGTTCAATCCTTTCCAACGAACAATCACAAATCAATCCACAAGCAACAAACATTAGACACAACTCACAACAAATAGCCAAAAATTAAAAAAAAAAATAATAATAATAATAATATTTCAAACGACATAATCAATCAGTACAAGAGAGCGACAACCGATCCCAAAATCGACACCACCAAAGCCTGAACGACCCCAAACGCCGCCAAGGAGGATGCGGCCGAGAAGCTCCCTGTCGGCTCATCGGTGGTCAAAACGACGACGATCCAGGCCCCCTCGGAGCCGACGCCGGCGCCGGAGTACTTGGAGTCTTTGAGGAACTTCTTATAGGGTGAATGCGTGTAGTTTCCGAGCACGAGGTCGTAGACAAGATCGGGGACGCAGACCGGCAATATGACGCCGTCGGTGGTGGTGGTGATGTTGATGTCGCACTTCTGAGCGAGCTTGGGGAAATTGACGAGCTCCGTGACCGTACGGGTCGGATCGTCGGCGAATTTGTCGGCGCCGGAGCACGGCTGGTCTTCTAGGTCGTCGGCGATTTCGTCGGCGAGGCAGGACGCTTTGTCGTTTTCTGCCAGTTCAGAGACGTTCACCGATTTCCGGTATTTGTTTATTCCTTTGAGTATAAGATCTTCCTTTTCTGTCGAAGACAATTTTGGAACGATTGACATTAGAATTTTGACAAGAAATTAGAGCTCATACTGATACAGCAGCAGATCTTCTTGAAGCACCCATGCATTCATTTTTATTAGTGTACGGACAGTACTTGTCAGAACAATACCAATGGTAACAGAAGGCAGATGAAACCGTCATCAATTGATGGTCGGTATGCTCTGAGCATTTTTTCTTTTTTCTTTTTTTCCTACTTTTTAACATTATTAGAGAGTGTCTTGTGGTCTCATGCACCTATTTTTATTGCTGTAGTGTTTAACATTGTTGGTGATTTTTTTCCCTCAATGATCGTCGGTGCTTTTTATTGTTGTTCAATAAAAATATTCAAAGAGAAAAAAATTCCAAAGCTAAAAACAAAAAAGGGTACATACTACATGCATATGCATAGACACACGCATACATACATATAGGGACTCAGATCATCTGCCTAATTAATATTCTAAATAGTCTCTAATCAATTATATCACCACATTACGTTATTTAAAATAATGTCTAATCAACTATTTAAAATAGTGTCTAATCAACTATATAACCACATTATTAAGAAATAAAAAAATTAGAAACCTTTTTAGCTAACCATTGTATGAATGATGTAACATAATATAGCTTGTTAGACATCAAAAATTTGATATAGCTTATTAGACAGACACTAAAAATTAGACATGTGATATAACTTGTCTTAGACATGTGATATAACTTGTTAGATAACAGACACCAAAAATTAAACATGTGTATCTCAACAATCTGTACACACGCTATTAAAGTTGGGTTGATCGTGGTTTTTTTTTTTTTTTTTTTTTTTTTAACTTGTTTCGAGTTTAGTCCTACTTATACAGAGAGAAAGTACTAACTGATACAGTAAAGCTAATAATTAAAAAAAAAAAAAAAAAATTAACAAACGAACAATTGCATTTGGATTAACATATAAAATGGTATAGAGAGAAAAGGGTGTAGTAATGTACCATTACAGTGCACCAGAGAACCAGGCAATATGATGGCACAAGCAAGTACACACAGAAGCAGGCTAACTTTGGAGAACGCCATGGTTAACACATAAAATCCAAAGAGCCCCTTTCTTTTGCTTCTTGGGAGTTGGTCCCAAGAGCCTTGCCATATGACATTATATAAACGCAATGAGATAGTGATGAATTACAAAATAATTGAAGATTACTTGTTGTTCAAGGCATCCTCTTTGCACTCAATTAAAATATTCTGCATTAATTCTTTGCTTGCCACCTTGGTTGCCTTGCTCATGGAGATGATTCCATGTGCCATCTTTGCTCTTTACACTTTAAACACTTTTGTTTTTATTGACAAGATTGATGAGAAAGGTAAAATTTGCACAACTGAAAATCATTTTGAACACCCTGTACTTGTTCTGCTTCTTTATGCTGCACATTGTTTTAACTTTTTAAACTATCTACCACAAAAATAAGCTATAGAATCAATACAGAAAGAAAGTTAAGAAAATGGCCAAACAACATCCAAAAGCTAAAACAACAAATTTACACAAGAGAAAAGTTTCTTAATGACACAAAGCAGAAAAGAAAGACAACTTATCTACTTCAGCTAAGAACAAACAGTGACCACAATCCCCAAACCAAGTAATGACCAAAACCCATCTTGGAAACCAAAGAAAGAGAACCAGAAAAGCTTCCAGTTGGTGTGCTAGTGCTCAGAACAACCACCATCCAATCATCCTCAGAGCCAAGGCCAGCCCCAGTGTACTTGGTATTGTTCAAATACTTTGCATATGAAGTATGTGTGTAGTTGGTCAGGAGAAGAGTTGGGACCAAATTAGGCACACAAACTGGGAGAATCACACCATCTGATGTGGTGTTGGCGTCAATTTTGCACTTTTTCAAGAGCTTGGGGTAGTTGGTGAGCTGGGTTTGTGTGGAGGGCGCTATGTTTTCACCGGCGGCGAAAAGACGTGCAAGGCTGGTCCTCCATTTCATCGGCAATCTCATCAGCAAGGCATTCTGCTTTCCCATTTTTGACCAAAGGTGGTAGCCTTTGTGATTGCCTGTAGCTGTTGAGGCCTTGAAGGAGATTATCCTCATCGTCTGCAGTTAAATAACGATTACAATACTAGAGTATTTGTTTATGAGTCATGTTAATTAACATCATAATCCTCATGTTACTAGCTTAATGAACATGGAAATTTCCCCTAAATATTGCATATTGAAAACTTTTTATATATGGTCAAAGTGTGGCTTGATTAATTTAAATGTTAATGCATTATATGGGAAAAAAACACTAGAGCAAAGATGTTCAAATCAACCCTAAATATCATTATCATGTTCACATAAGAAATGGAACAAATCCCAAAATGTACTTTGAGAGAGTTTCATTTTCCATACTACTAGCATCCTAAGCTAATATTTCACCTAACTCTTTTTTTTTTTTTTTTTTGATAGATGTTTTACCAACTTATACCAAGTACAACAGCTTTTGAGATATTTCTCCAAGTATTAATTAATCTCCTATTCTAACACTCTAAAAACAAAATACTAATTTTGATTCAATTCAAAACAAAAATAGAGAGGGAGAGAAGCAAGTACCATTACTGAGAACCGAATTGGGAAGCAAGAGAAAGGCATGAAGAAGCACAAGGAAGAGCAAGCTAAGCTTGAAGGATTCCATATTTTCAGTGCCAAAAGACAGAGACTTCGTTATCAAAATGAGATTCACAAGTTGAGAACATATATCATGCAACGAAAGCTAAGAGATTGGGGCTTTAATTTATGAACTGTTCTCGTTATAATGTATTGCCACCGAAACCGGGAAGGTGTTTCCAGGTGTTTCAGTGCTGGTTTAGACAACAGGAAAAGTGACTGAAAAAAACTGACAAGTATCAGTTTGCTTAGCAATGCACGTGTATGACATGCAAAACATGCAGGATGCGCACCATATCACATGGTTCGCTTCTTTTAATTTTTATTTTAACGTGATTTTGATTAAATCTAACCGATAGTAATGTGCATAATTTGATATGAAGTTTTAACGAAGATAAATCTTTATTGTTAGCACTCCGCGAGTTTATTAAGAACTTTTTGCAAACCAAATTGTTTCAGTTTTTGATTTTTTATTTTTGATGTCTCCTATGACTCGAACAAAAAGTTCATCTCTACGACGTGTCGCTGCCTGAGAGTGACATGACACGATGATATTCTCATGTTCTGCCACGTACCAAAACAACGACCAATTCCAAATCTTAATATAAACCCATTTAGCCAAAACACCCTCAAAACATCGTTACCTGAATTCACCACATGTTCTGTAGGGTGTTGAGTTCGTCAAGAGCCTTAACGACGGGATCACTTCTGTATAATAATCTCTGGTCTTCTTCTCCTTCCAAAATCCACCTCAAAAAACACCAGAATTGTGACTTTCAGGAAGTTTTCCATTTGACCCAGATCAAGAAATATCCCAGAAGAGTGTTTGAGAGAAGAATGGCTTCACAAGGAGAGCAATTCCCTCCACAAAGGCAAGAGAAACAGCCAGGGAAAGAGCATGTCATGGAGCCAAATCCTCAGTTCTCAGCTCCAGAATATAAGCCCTCTAATAAGCTCCAAGTACCATATAATTTCAACCCCTTTATTACATTATTATAACTTCACTTGCAGTAATGCTCTTAGTGATTTTTTTTTTTTTTTTTTGGGGGGTTATATCATGTGTTTATATGCAGGCAAAAATTGTTATATGGATGTATCCTCATGGTTCAAAATTTTGACTTGTGTTTGTACTTCTGAATCTGAGAAACCAAATTAGTAGGGGGCACTTAGAAACTGGTCTACGTCGAAAGTCAAAACCGAACTTTGGAAAAATAGCCCACATGTAGAGTTAAAACTAGAGTCCGTGATCATCTAAAACTCACACGGATTTTATTTTTTATTTTTTTTATTTTACTTATTTTTATTTTTATTTTTTTAGTTTAGTTATTGTTTCCTTTCTTCTCTGGATCTGTAAATCTTGAAGAAAAAATAAAAAAAAAAAACACAATAATCAACGTTATTAATCTCAAACCGTTTAATGGTTACATTTCATTTAGTGTCATTTAAGAATAATCTTAGAGAAAATTAGATTGGATGCCATTCTTTTTATATATTTTAGATTTATACTGCTGCTTTTCGTGGTACGGACTTCGGATTTATGTCACACAGTCTACTTAAGTTGCAAGAATTCAAAAAAATTCAAAGTTCCAATATTACATTAGATAGGTGACTCAAATTGGTTTCTTTTACTATTTTGCGTTTTTTGGATTTTTTAGTAAGTTAATGTTTTATATTTTTGGACAAGAGTTATTAGTCTATAAATAAAATTTTTGTGTAAAAAGCTTTATGTGTTAACAAAATATGCTTAAAGAAAAGTGTAGAGAGAGTGCTACCTTTCCAGATAGGGTAAAGTGAAAAAATATAGGTAAGGGTGTAAGGAATTTTAAGTGAAGAGAGTGAGAAAGTTGTATAAATATGTAATTTTGAAACTGTTAATAAATTTTTTTTTTTTCATACGAATGTCTTTAGAAATTTTTTGAACCATTTAAATTTGTCTTTTCTATTTTTTTTATTATTTTTGTTTCTTTGAATCTTTATCTTCTCTATTTTTTATTATTTTTGTTTTAGTTTATTTTTTCCTTTGACATGTTAATAATTGAACTTGCTTGGACCTAGTGTCCCATTCATTTGACTAATTTGAGTTTATAATTTAAGTTTTTTTATAGTAAAAAGCTTTCATAAATAGTCATATTTAACTTTTTTATTTCAGTAAAAAACTCACATACAGTCACATCTCAACTCGAATTAAAAACTCGAATCAAATAACTAAACGAGCTTAAAATAAAACTATCAACATTGTTTCTAGCAGTGTCATTGAACAGATTACCGCAATCATGGTGTTAATATGTGCAGGGGAAGATAGCGCTGGTGACGGGCGGAGACTCCGGGATCGGGCGGGCAGTGTGCAACTGCTTCACCTTAGAGGGCGCAACGGTGGCATTCACGTACGTGAAGGGTGAGGAGGACAAAGACGCCATGGACACACTGAGAATTCTGAGAGAATCCAAGACCCCAGATGCCAAGGACCCCATGGCAGTGGCAGCTGATCTGGGGTATGACAGAAATTGCAAGAAAGTTGTGGATGAAGTGGTTAATGCTTATGGAAGAATTGATATTCTGGTTAATAATGCTGCTGAGCAGTACAAGGCTGCCTCTGTGGAAGACATTGATGAGGAGAGGCTTGAGAGGGTGTTCAGGACTAATATTTTCTCCTACTTCTTCACTGTAAGGTAAAACATTTATTTATTTTTTCTTAATTTTTTTTTATAAATAATATCAAGTGTAGTTAGATATTACAAGTTATTTTTAACTAGTCACGTATTTATAAATTCGTTTCTTTTTTTATTTTTTGTGATTATGATGATATTGGGTACAATTTTGCATGTCATTTACATGGAAAGTATAGTAAAATATCTGTGCTGCATAATAATGTCATAGAATTTCACTTGCTCTTTCATGATTTGTGCCATTTTACCTGCTGTCATTTTACATGCCATACAAAAACCTACAAATTTTATCATCTTCATCTACAATTTGGTTCTCTAACTAGATTATGCAAGCACAAGTTCACATATCATATTTTATTGCGAAATTTAGTTCAATATATAGGCTTTTTTTTTTTTTTTTTTTTTTTTTTTTTTTGATAAATGATAGATTTACTGTTATATATAAACCAATATATATATATCTAGTTAGTATACATGAGATTACCAGAAAAGGCCTTTTTCCTCCAAAAACTTTGGTGGTTTTTTTTAATCCCTAGAATTCCACCATTTTCCAAAATCACCGAATCTTACTTTCTGCCTAACAGAGGGGAAAAAAAAAAAAACACACACACACACACACATTTTTTGTGCGCTATTATTGAAAACAGGTACGAATGTTAATTATTGCCAACAATATTTATTTTCGTCCACTAATTCATAAGTTAATTTCATATGATGTATATATATTATAGGCATGCTTTGAAGCACATGAAGGAAGGGAGCTCCATAATCAATACAACATCAGTCAACGCATACAAGGGCAACGCCAAGTTGCTGGACTACACGGCCACTAAAGGCGCTATAGTGTCGTACACCAGAGGCCTTGCGCTTCACCTAGTCGACCGAGGCATACGTGTCAACGGCGTCGCTCCAGGGCCAATATGGACGCCATTGATTCCGGCCTCTTTCAGCGAAGAAGAAACTGCAAAATTCGGTTCCCAAGTGCCTATGAAGAGAGCTGGTCAACCTATTGAGGTTGCACCTTCATTTGTGTTCCTTGCCTGCAATCACTGCTCTTCCTACATAACTGGCCAAGTCCTTCACCCTAATGGTGAGTTCCTATATAACATATCAGCGGTGTATTAAAAAGGATGCCTAATTCTGAAGTAATAATACCAACAATACGTTAATTCCGTGAGTTTTATAACGGTAGTTTGTGAAATGTGTTTCAAGCAAGTTCAAGGGTTGATTACCATAATTAAAAGTTTTAGGACAAATTTGCTAAACCACGTACAGGACACATGGCAATTGTACTAAAAACCCCCTTAAGTTTACTACATTCCTTTTTCTTGCCTTTCCTTTTCTTTTAATATTTTCTTGCTTTAATTTTGCAGGTGGGACTATAGTGAATGCTTGAGGTAGTGAGAGGGTGAAGAGTTTTTTTTTTTTTTTTTTTTTTTTTTTTTTTTTTTTTTCGCTAGTTATTTTGTCTTGTGGAATCAATCGTGTCATGTGAAGTTGTCAAGTCTTTTTGGATAAGAATGCTGTAATAAAGCATCAGGCCAGGGTGATGGCTGGCCTATATGTTGCTCAGTTTCTCTTGAGATGGAAAAGAGCAAAAGTGAAATGTGTGATCCATGTTTTGGCGTAATAAATATGTCCATTTTGTGATGGAAATGACAATATTTTGATCTTGTGATCTTCGTACATCATGACACCCCTCCACTTTTTGACTCGAAAAATGAAAACCAAAAAAGAAAGAAAGAAAGAAAGAAAGAAAACAACAGAAAATCATGAATCATGAATACAGGTTCTTCCATTATGACCCCCCTTCACTTTTTGACTCGAAAAATGAAAACCAAAAAGAGAAGAAAGAAAGAAAGAAAGACAACAACAGAAAATCATGAACCTTATGGTGTATGTTCCATGCAAGTGTGTGTTAATTGTTCAGTACTCTCGTAGCAATCTTATCCTGCTGTTGGTCATATAGATGGTATTTAAACAGAAAAAGACAAATACAACAGGCCTCGCAACAGAAGTTGGAGCTAGGAAACCAAAGGTAAAAAGGTTAAAGGATTCTCAGGGATCAGGGAAGTTTACTAAAATCACAACATTAGAAAATTAAATTAGAAATAAACAAATATTAGTAAAATCTTGCTTTACAACTAGAACTGGGAATGTACTTGCTGTACCGGCTCAAATTCCAAAGCTTTAGAGGATGAATCCAGATAGGCCTTTCCCTCCATCCTCATCCTAAGACTATTGTCGTTTGCGCACATATGTGTCCACTTGCACGAAAGTAACTGGCCACGTTGACACCCATGATGCCACATGTCACAACGTGTCCAACTCAGACTCTCCTATATGTGACTCCATCTTTTAACGACATTTTCTCAACTCAATATTGTTTTGTTTATTAATTTGAGTTTTTAATTTGAACCGAGATGTAATTTTATGTGAGAATTTTTTTTATTATAGTAAAAAGTTAGATGTGACTGTTTTTAAGAGCTTTTTTATTATAGTAAAATTCAAATTTTAAACTCAAATTAGTAAAATGAACGAGGCCTAGATTAATATTGTCCTCAAGTCAAGTAATCCTTTTATTTGGTGATGCAGCGCAAGGATATGTTAGACTTTAAAATTCAATTTTAATTTATTTAGTTATTTTCTTATTCTTTGTTGTTTTTATCATTTAATTATTTCTACATTTTATCCGGTAGTCGAAGGGAAGCTCGTTAGGTTAGCTCGTCCGGTAAGAAAAAGTGACTTCTAGGATTTCCAGTTCCGTGCTCTAGGGCTTTGACTTCTAATAAGGAGAACTTGGAAATCACGAACTTGCTGCTCTAGCTAATTGTCCACCCTTTTCAAGTGTGATTTCTATGTTATGTATGGCCGTGCCTAATGGCATATCGGTTGAATTTAGGATTAGTTTTAGTTTTCTTTTCGTTTTCGAATTGTAGTCTTTTATAAATAGGAGAGCCTAGTTTTGTTATTGATAGTTCTTTTAGAGATTAATAAAAATTATATGCTTTGAGAGTTCTCTCAACATGTTGATTCTAATATTCTCGGTATTCTGTTGAATCAACGAGTGATTGATGCCTATTTTTTTGGTATTCGTGAGCAAATCAATAGGTCTATAGAAGTCTTATTTTTTGGTATTCCGATCGAATCAACATATTTTTCAATATTCTACGTGAATCAACGGATAATATAAAGTTATCATTTTTTTTCTATTTTTCTCATTTACTTCGCTATGTCATTTTTGTTGGGAATAGTGTCCTAAAAGCATAAGATGTAAAAGGATGTTTATTATTTATTTAATAAAATAGTTTATTCATCATTTTATGTGCATATATTTATGAATATTTTATGAATATCAAATAAAATTTCTTGATTATTTATGTAACCTTAAACATGGTATATAAGTGTTATATACGAGAGGATAATGTTTAAGGATAATAATCAAAAGTAATTGTTCATAATGAATTTAATTAAAGTTTGGAATCTTTAATTAAAACATTATAAATACATGTCATTCCCATTTAGAATGGAACGGTGTTATCCGCACTGTTAATATGACGAGATATTGAATGAGTGTATTTCGCATAATGAGATTATGTGGAACATGGACGCAGACACAATATGAATTTCTAATAATTTCCGTTAAGCATAGAAATTCTAATTGAGTCTACCGATGGTCATATATAGGATAATCTTAATCCTGAGTTCTTAACAAACTCCTATTTATGGATTTATGTCTTTTGATTTGCTCGGTACGGATTCCGAAACCCTGAATCCTATTCCTTGTATTTTGGAGACATAATGAAATAGGTAGCTGAGAATGTTATTATACGAGATGGAATCCATTCCTTTTTGAGAGAGAAGCAGATAAATAATTCTCTTGAGTGTTGATTCGGTACTTGGATTAGTAAGAGCGCTCTGGTTCATGAATGTGTTTTATGAATTACTATCTATTAGAGAATCAATGGTACTCAAGGATAAAGATGTAATTAGAGAGGTTAACGGATTTTACCTGACTCTAATTATGAATTATTTATGGAGGATTGATCTATATGCAATGACTATATCAAATGGACACTTCACAGTTTAGAAGTAATTAATGTCTATAATTTCGAGAGTGCAATTCCAAGTTTATAGTGGAGTAACTATTGGAATTAATAGAATTAATTAATTAATTAAAGTGTTTAATTAATTATTAATTTTATTGGAGCTCGTAATTATAGGTCCATTAGTCTCCGCGTCGTCCTTGTAATTCTACCCGATACCACGAAGGCAAAATGAGAATTTTAGAATTATGAAATTTTAAAATTAAATACTCAAGAATAATTAATTGAGAATTAATTATTATTTAAATAATGAGATTATTTAAATTTGAATTTGAAGATATCTAGATTTATCCATTTAAACTTATTTGATAAGTTGTTCAATTTAGAATTCAAATTAATTTAAGTTTGACTTAAATTCAATTTGAATCTAAATTAAAATTGGACTACTGGATAAAGGCTAAAATATCTTCCGTCCCTATCTGATATAGGCGCCACACATAGGGATAAACCCTAGGAGGGTGGCCGGCCATCAAGAGGATAAGGGGAAGGGATTTTTTTTTTTTGTTCTAAATTCAAAATGGGAGATAAGGATTTGATTCTATTTTGAAGTTTGACTTCTACTCTTTAAATATGAGAAAGATAGAAAATTGTAGACACAATTTTGAAACATATTTTCAGCCCTAAAAAGAGGTGGCCAAAATTCTCATATAGGGAAAAAAGAGTGAAAAATTTTTTCTCCAAAAATTCCACATCATGCATGCGTTGGTGTTTGTGGAAATTCGAGTGTTTAAGAAACTTGTTTTGTCTCACGTGTGCCCACACACACATCTACGTGGAATCAAGGAATTGACGTGGAAGACTTTGGTGTTCTAAACACAAAAGCTTGGAGCTAGGACTATTGTGGTCAAAGAAATTCAAGTTATCATTAGAGTCGGCTACTAGGTATTTTTTCGGTTGATCCTTGAATGATATAAATTAATGTGATTAATTTATTCGTGCATAAATTAATATAATCTATAGAGTATCTCAAAATTTTTGTAAAATTTTTGTTATACACGATCCGCCTTTAAGCTGCGTTTCCGCCGCCAAATTCGATTCGGCAACCAACAATTTGGTTCTCAAACAAATCATTCCACAAAACTGCCTTACTTTCAAGAAACTCCACCCAATAAGACCAAAAAAAGTTGTGTAAGAATATTTCAGAGAATGGCTTTAGATGGGCAGCAATTCCCTCCTCAGAGGTAGGAAACACAGCCCGGGAAAGAGCATGTCATGGAACCTACTCCCCAGTTCACAAGCCCACACAATAAGCCAATAAGCTCAGAGTATGTAATTTCACCTTTCTAAAAAAACTAACAGCATTTTCATTTTCATTTTCTTGAAAAGTAAATATTTAAGGAAACAATAAAGGGAACTCTGTCCATGTGCGCTTTCAGTACCATAGTCTCTAACCATATTAATGGAACTTTAGTACAATCCTCTCGGCTCGAGAAAAAGAAATAAGAGAATCAAACCATTTCTTCTACTCTTTTTCAAATTTGATAAAGGTTGGTTGAACGTATATTTCATTATAGTTCTATCTATGATTCAGAGTATCATTTTTGTTGATGGTAGATTTCAATCAATAAGGAATTAACTCTCCGAGAACACTCGTAATAATCTCTCACATATCAATTAGGGATTAATGATGTTGAATAAAATAAAGGAGAAAAGAGTTTATAGTGGTTCGGCTAAAATTTTTTGCATACATCCACTTGTGCATGCACTAATATGTTGTAGATTATAAACTTTCTGGTAGTCTAGTAGTGAGCGTAAAAAACTTAATGAATTCCCATGACTCTATTTATAGGCCTTGTACATATGAGAGACCCCTTCTGCATTTCCCGAGGAGATCATCCTCTATCCCTTAATTCGGGGATTTGACAACTAGATTTTCATGATTACTACTTCCTGGTCAGACTAACCACTCTTACCCAATACCTGACTTCTTGGAAGTTGATACAGAATATCTTTTCTTGGACTAACAGCGGATTTGACCGGGCTACTGTCTTGACGTCGTGGCCCTTGCCACCTAAGCGGGGCTCTCAACGCGCGTTAGCATACACGAATTCTCGACGTCCAAAGGGCACCCTAGATACACTAGTTCCCTCAGCTTCAGCGACCCATCCTCAACGGGGAGGCCTCGGCGCTTGTCACCCAAAGGAATGGTCGATTCCTCAACCGTGGTGTAACAATTACCCCTTAGCCTGGTGATCAGTACATGAAAATGCACCATAAATATTGCTTTTGATTTGTATAATATTAAAATATTTAGGCTTTAATTAAATAATTCCATTATTTTTATTCATAATATTTTTAATTGGAATTTGTCTAGTTTTTGCTTAATTATTTACAAATAAAAAGCAGTATGAAAAGCTACACAAGAAGAAGCCATGAAAGCCATATTTTCAACAAATCTGAGCCACCAAGTTAAGCCGCGTGAGCCGAAGTCACAAGCCAATTCCCGCGTGGGCCCCAGCTCTCCAGCCTTCCCCACTCCACGTTGCGCGTGTCACCGGCACGCAAGAATCCAGGGAGCGCGTCCCGTACACGCGGGCCATCCAGCGCATTCCAACGCATTCCTCATGTGGGTCCCTCACCTGCGCTACCAGACCTGCGGCTTCCTCAACACGCGCCACCTGTCCGAGCGGGTCCCAGCTGTCTCCAACGGCCAGCTCCCTTCCTCCATTCCGTGCGCGACACGTGGCGGCCTTACTCCTCAATTCCAATCACGTTGTGACATGTGTCTGAGTTGGTGATCAATCCGAATTCCTTCCCCAAAAATCAGAGCAAATTACCGGATTTCTTCCCCAAATTAAATATGTGATTTCTCCTAATTTATGTGTAATTTTATTTTGTTTCCTTTTCTTTTGTAATTTTCTAGTTTTATAATTTATTTCCTTATTTGACAAGCAATCTCTGAACACTATAAATAGAGGGGTTGGCCTAAGGTTTGAGGAGCTTTCAATTATTCAGTTTTCTGTCGTCTTGCTGTCAGTCTCATATTTTCTCTCTAGAACTTGTGAGAATGTTTTGCAAGATAGGCTAGAGTTTTCTTGGTAAGGTTAGAGATGAACTTCTGTTGAGTGATCCAATTCGGGGTTTTGATTCCTTGTTCTGTAAACTTCAACATCTGAATGAATTAAATCTCATCTATTTTTCTATTACCTTTGAAAATATTGTGTGCCAATTTTTATATAAGTTCAGTCACACTTTTCTTATGTAATTACGTCATGCAATGTTTTGTTATTCAAATTATTTTACAAATTGTCTTTTACTGCAATATTGTCAGATTGATATATTGTCGATTTTAGATAACTTGTAATAATAATATTTTCGGAGTCAACATAGAGATTTAATCTATTCAGTTCTTTTATTTTGTGAATCAAAACTAGAATTGGTGAACGAAACATTAGGGATTCTCGACACCTTACCGTTTTTATTATTAAATTTCTTCAACACAAATATTTTCTCCTTTCTATTATATTCGCAACAAAAATCTCAAAAACACTCTTCTTTTTCTTTAATTCACTTTTCTCTAACGCTCTTATTCTGTTAATTATTCTTGTTATTTTGTTATCTCTCTGTGGATACGACCGCCCTTCTGTGCTACAATTGACCGCTTGTGAATATCACTTTTGGGCGTTAATCACCTGGGATATCACGTCGTGGTGTTCTAGGCTATGTAGCGTCGAGAGTTCCACGTGGAAGATTCCTTCTTGCAGACTATGGTGGCCGCTCGTAGGTATCGCGCCATCATTACAGCGAGTTCCTTTGGTAGTGGAGCAGTCTCGTCGATCATGTCAACGGTCATGTCCCTATACCCTGGCAACACGTGGTAGTCAAGGGGGAAGTTACAATCGTCTGATCAGATTTATTTCTCCCGCTCTCATCCCAGCCGTTAGATTATGTCTTTTCAGGTTCACCATTGGATGACGTCAGTTTGAATTCGACAGTCGAGATCTGGCGTCGTTAGGATTTCTTAGAGTCCTGGGCTTCTCTCCTCGGGTGTATATATATGACCCTTGACACAGTTCTACGGTTGTCCATTCTTGAACATCAAGCACTCTGCGGATTTTCACGGAACCACCGCCTCCGACTTCAACTTCCGTGTGCACCTCCTGTTCATGATTCTCCCTCTCAATCTTAAGGCTTTTAGACCACGTTTCGAGAACTAGTAAGTCTTTTGGCTCTTTCGTACTTCTTAGTGCGATTTTGAACTCGGTTCCTGCAAAAATTAAAATTTTAAAGGAAACGATATAACCATAAAATGAATTTACCTGAATAATGCTGTGTTAATCTGGGTTGAATCTTGTTGTGGTAGCACCCTCTTGGGTTTAGTTGACCACGTCGAGGTTCTCAAACTCACTTCTGGGTTCCTGGGGACCTTTGTGAGTTTTTCCTCATTCATGGGTTGGAAACCTATTCCTGGGTTATGTGAACCTAGTAGTGAAGTCCCAGGCTCTAGAATCATCTTGTCCTGAGCATTCTCTTTTTAGATTCTATTTTTGGCCTCTTGACCACTAAGTACTTTCCTCGACCCATTCTGTGCTTATTTTCAGATTATGCCGCCTAAACAAGTTAGAGGTCGAGGGGTCTCTGTTGGTTCCCGAATCGAATTCGGATGCGGAAGCGCAGCGGAAAGGCGGATCGTGTATAACAAAAACTTTCATAAAACCTTTGATATACTCTATAGATTATATTAATTTATGCACGAATAAATTAATCTCATTAATTTATTTATTAAGCACTCAATTCGGAAAAATACCTGGAGGCCGACTCGGTTGATAACTTGAGTTCTGTGACCTCGAACAATCCTTGCTCCAAAGCTTTGTGTTTAGAAAACCAATGTCTTCCACGTCAATTCCTAGAATCCACGAATACGAGTGTGCGGGCACACATGAGAAAAAACGGGTTACAATAAACACTCGAATTTCCACAATCACCAACGCATGCACGATGTGGAATTTTTGGAGAAAAATATTTTTCCTTCCTCTTTACTTGAGAATTTCGGCCACTAATCCCATTAGGGCTGAAAAATTGCTTCAAAAATTACTCTAGAGAAATTTCGGCCACCTCTAAAATTAGGGCAAAAAGGCATTCCGAAAATTGTCTCAAAAAATAGTATTTAGAGAGTAGAAGTCAAACTTCTAAAAGGAATCCAATCTCTATCTCTAAAATAAAGCTTGTCAATTATCTCCTATTTGAATTTAGAACAAAAAATCCCTTCCCCTTATCCTTAAGGTGGCCGGCCACACTAGTAGGGTTTATCCCTATGTGTGGCACCTATTATAGATAAGGAAGGAAGATATTTTATCCTTTATCCAGTATTCCAATTTTAATTCTGATTCAAATTCGAATTTAAGTCAAACTTAAATTAATTTGAATTTTAAATTGAACAACTTATCAAATAAGTTTAAATGGATAAATCTAGATATGTTCAAATTCAAATTTAAATAATCACATTATTTAAATAATAATTAATTCTCAATTAATAATTTCCGAGTGTTTAATTTTAGAATTCCGTAATTCTAAAATTCCCATTTTGTCCTCTGTGTCTGGTAGAATTACTAGGACGACGCGGGGACTAATGGACCTATAATCCCGAGCTCCAATAGAATTAATAATCAATTAAACACTTTAATTAATTAATTAATTCTATTAATTCCAATAGTTACTCCACTATAAACGAAATTGCACTCTAGAAATTATAGATATAAATTACTTCTAAACCGTGAAGTGTCCATTTGATATAGTCATTGCATATAGATCAATCCTCCATAAATAATTCATAATTAGAGCCGGTAGAATCCGTTAACCTCTCTAATTATATCTTTATCCTTGAGTACCATTGATTCTCTAATGGACAAAGTGATTCATAAAACACATTCATGAATCGAGCTCCCACTTGGTCCAAGTACCGAATCAACCCTCAAGAGAATTATTTATCTACTTCTTTCTCAAGAAGGAATGGATTCCATCTCGTATAATAACATTCCCAGCTACCTACTTCATCATGTCTCCAAAATACAAAGAATAGGATTCAGGGTCTCGAACTCCGTGCGAGTAAATCAAAAGACACAAATCCATAAATAGGAGTTTGTTAAGAACTCAGGATTAAGATCATTCTATATATGACCATCGGTAGACTCAATTAGAATTTCTATACTTAACGGAAATTATTAGAAATTCATATTGTGTCTGTGTCCTTGTTCCACATAATCTCATTATGCGAAATACACTCATTCAATATCTCACCATATTAACAGTGCGGATAACACCGTTCCATTCTAAATGGGAATGACATGTATTAATAATGTTTTAATTAAAGATTCCAAACTTTAATTAAATTCATTATGAACATTGCTTTTTGATTATTATCCTTAAACATTATCCTCTTGCATATAACACTTATATACAATGTTTAAGGTTACATAAATAATCATGGAATTTTCATTGATATTCATAAAATATTCATAAATATATGCACATAAAATAATGAATAAACTCTTTTATTAAATAAATAATAAATATCATATTACATCTCATGCTTCTAGGACACCATTCCCAACAATCTCCCACTTGTCCTAAAGCAGGTAGGATTTGTCTCAAATCCTGAAACTTTCTAGGTGTCTATGACTGATCTATGCTTGGAACAATTTCCAGATCAGTTAAGAATTTTCTAGAGTCAGGTTGCTTTCTTTTGTTGCTTCACAAGCTGCTACACATTAACTCTTAATGATAAAATTAGCAATCACACTTTGCCAACAACCTTTCTTGTCACGACTCCTTCACCTAGTGTGAACACAGACTTGGATGTTGACTCTCAAAATCCACGTATGACTCATAGTCAAAGTCTATGTATCCAGTGAAAGACAACTCTTTCACTGACTAAACTATCATATAGTTTCTTTATTTTCCTTATATACTTAAGGATACACTACATGACTACTCAATGATCAAATCTTGAGTTCAACTGACAACGACTAACTACTCCCACTGAATATCATATATTCGGGCTTGTGAAGAACAAGAACATCTTCTTTTCTTTCATTTTGAAACATCTTGGTTTTGATCAAATCCATAAGACTTTAATAGCCTCATCAAACCTAATATTTCATGATCTATAAGTTTGCTTCAATCCATAAATGGATCTCTACGGTTTGCAGACTTTCTGCTCTAGGCCTTTCTCTATGTAACCCTCTGGCTGATCGATATAGATGGTTCCCTCAAGATAGCCATTCAGAAAAGCTGTCTTGACATCCATCTGCCATATCTCATATTCAAAATATGTTGTTATGGCTAAGAGTATTCGGATGGACTTAAGCATGGCCTCCGGTGAGAGAGTTTCCTCATAGTCAACTCCCTCTTTATGGGTGTAACCCTTAACCACTAGCTTTGCTTTATAAGTCTCTACTTTTCCATCCGCTTATCTTATTCTCTTGAAGATCCACTTGCATCCAATGCGTTTTACCCCTTCGGGTAGATCTACAAGTTACCAGACTGAGTTAGAGTACATGGACTCTAGCTTGAGTTTCATAGATGCTTGCCACTTTTCCTTATCAAATTATCCATTGTAGCCTTAAAGGTCAATGGATCCTCCTTACCATCATCAACAGTGACGATATGTGTTTCCTCAGTATACCGGTTAGGTAACTTGCTTACCCTCCTACTACAAGAGGTGCCACTAGAGTTTGATTAGGAATCATGATCATTCTTAGCGTTCCAACAACTCTTGTCGGTTATGGTCCAATCTTGTTGGAAAGTAACTTTTCCAGAACCTTTTAGCTTCTAGGCTTGACAACTATCATATAGTCATGCTCTAGAAACGTGGCATTTGTCATACAATTACCTTTGATTCTTATGACTATATAAAATAATCATTCTTTTGTCCCTATTGCATATCCCACAAACATGCATATTTACGATCTTAGTTCCAACTTCCCAGTCTATTGTTTCATCACATGAGCCGGACACCCCCATATGTGAATACGCTTCAAAACTGACTTTCGACCATTCCACAACTCTAGGGGTGTCTTTAATATAGACTTAGATGGTACTAGATTCAAAATATACATGGTGGTTCGTAGGGCATAATCCCGGAACGAAGTAGGAAGTGAAGAACAACTCAACATTGATCTTATCATGTCGAGCAAAGTCTAATTTCTCATTTCGGCTACACCATTCTGCTGTGGTGTACCATGTGTAGTCAATTGGGATACCACACTTTCTCCAATCAAGAAATCCTGAAACTCTTAGTCCAAGTATTCATCCCCTCAATCTAATTGAAGTGTCTTGATTGGTTTACCTAACTGTTTTTCAACTTCTGCTCGAAATTCTCTAAACTTTCTAAAAGTTTCAGATTTCCGTTGCATTAGGTAAACATAACCATATCTTGAATAATCATCAATGAAAATGATGAAATATTCGTAACCTCCTTTGTCTTGGACGTTTAACGGTCCACATACATCCGAATGTATTAGCTGAAGAGGTTATGTGGCTCCTTCTCCTTTCGTCATGGAAGGCCCATGGTCATTTTGCCTCCCAAACAAGATTCATTGGCTGGATGCTCACTAACTTTTAGTTCGCGTAAAGGACCATCTTTTACCAGTCTTTAAATCGTGTTTAGGCTAATATGACCAAGTCTAAGATGCCACATATATGTGTTATTTATCATGAGAGATCCTTTGCTCCTTATTCTTAAGTTTGGCAACTTTTGAACTTTTCAATAATTTGCAGTGAGCCAGGCATCAGTTTAAATGGTATAAACCATTTTCCAAATATCCAGAACATATATCGGACCATTCTGAAAGATGTGGACTAGAGTTTTATTTAAAAGCAATTGTTCAAATAATTTGGAATTAGAAATCAAATTTTTGTTTATGCTTGGTGGGAAATAAACATTGTTCACAACAAGGTATTTACAAAATTGAAGTCTAACTTCTCCCACTGCCTTTTGCCAATATCCTCGTGGTATTCCCACTTTCATCGTGTAGTCCCTGATGGCAAGTTCTTCGTAAGAACTAATATTTTGCAAAGAAAACCAAAACATGATTAGTTGCTCCCGAACCAACTATCCAGGACGAGGAATCACCCTCCACTAAAGATGTTTTTAGAATTAGTAAATCTTATTTACTTTGATTCATTTTCTTTGTTTAGGTGGAAACAATTTCCATTTAAGCGCTAAAACTTAATAAAGAAAACAAACATGATTAGTTATTCCTGAATCAACTATTCAGGATAAGGAATCATTCTTTTTACTAAACATGTTTTAAGAACTAGCAAATCATATTTGCTTGAGTTCCTTTCTTTATTTCGGTGGAAACGACTTTCCTTGTAAGAACTAAGACTTAATAAAGAAAACAAACATGTGTAACAACTCCCGAATCTACTATCCAAGAATAAGGAATTACCCTTTTTACTAAACATGTTTCTAGAACTAGCACATCGTATTTGCTTGATTCCTTTTCCTTTATTTTATTGGAAACGACTTTCCTTTTGTCTTTTACTTAGGCCCTTACAGTATTTAGCCAACCCTTTTGTTTTATGGATTTTCAGATACGGTATCTGATGACTGCATTATCTCATAAGATGTCTCCATGCCTTCATACTTCTTGTGAATTACCACGCACAATCTTAGCTAACAGTTAGCTACTGTGTTTTCATTAAGGACAGGAAGACAATCCTCCATTTGGGACAAACTTATATTCATCACATGAATGTAAGTTGTTTACGTTACTTTACCACTTCGCATAGTTTATCTCTAGTCAGTGTTTCAATTTTGTATAGTGAGATTATAGGATTTGACATATTGCTGGAAATAAGCAGAATATTCATCTAATCAATTTATGTGCATGAATATCAAAACATGTGAATTTAGGCACAATCAAATATGATGCATGATGCACATGAAAAATACATAAATCATGTTTTAATTTTAGGTGCCAACGATAATCCAATTTACCACGAATATAGTGCCGCCCTAGGGTAGGTCAAAATATCGCAAATTGAACCGAGACCTTCTCAATTAATAAATATAATCAAAATATCTCATATTTTCATATTTATTAACTACCGTTATTTTGGTCAAAAATATAATCAACAATTTGATTATACTTTTATGAGTGTAACCCATCATTTTAGATTTTACAAACTTAACTCCGGAGTGCCGCCGTAGGGTAGGTCAAACCAGAAATACATCCTTGAATCCTATCGCAAGGAAGTCAACCTTGTTATTGATCCGAAAGAACACTTTCCGTAGGGAGTGCGGAATCGGTGCCGCCGCGAAGCCCCTTTCGAATCTCGCGGTGTTGAACTAATGATGGAGACCAGTGGGTCGTATTGTCATACAACCCCCTCCCACTCATTATTTTGCAAATATGTATTTTGTTTGAAAAACATCTCATGATTTTCAAATCGAAAAATAAACAATTTATTTTTCGGATATGTGAAATTCTAAAATTTAACTCTTAAATTTAATTTCACATATAACATTATTTTGCAAATCAATTTTGCAACTTAAATCAATTTAATCATATTAAATCGATTTTTCAATAAGATGGTTCTTATTTTTTTTTTTTTTTTTTTCTAAAACACTTTTATAATAAATAAAATAAACAATAACGAATGCGCATGTATGCATGGCATGTTATAAAAACATATTAGTAGGCACATTATATCTATATGGCATGTTATGTGCATGCACATATATAATATATAATTATCAACATAAAATATAAATATATGCAATCAACTATTGAGATGGATTTGACCGGGTCCCATGGAAAATATAAATTACAACCAAAATCGAATAAATAAATAATTACAATAATTATTTTCTTCCATTACATCAAAGGGTCTTCGATTCTTGAACTCTTCATTCTTTGTCTTTGGGTCGGATTTCACCTTCTTCGAGGTCTAGAACTCTTCCGGGTCTGTCAACGCGCATTACGAGGGTTTCAGAAACCCTTGGGCCCGTTTTGGGGGCCCATTGACCGGATCTAGGCCGTGACCACCATGGGGCACGCGGGCGCCTTGGCCACGCGGATGGCCGCGCACGGACTATCATGGCGCGGCCGCGCTGGGCATGCGGACTATCCGCGCACCGCCCCGCGCTGATGGGGCGCACGGACTATCTGCGCACCGGCCACGCGATGGGGCGCCGGACTATCCGCGCGCTGGCCACGCGCCGGTCGTGATGGGGTGCGCAGACTATCCGCACGCTGGCCATGCGCCGGCCGCGCTGGGGCGCTGGCAACGCGCCGGCCGCGCTGGTGGTCGCTGCGCTGGTCGCGCTGGGGTGCGCGCTCTGGCCTGCCTTGCAGCCCGACCTGCTGGGCGCGCCCTGGCCTTCTTGTTGTGCGATTTTTCTGGGCAATTTCTGGGCATCTTCAAAGGCTTGATACTTGATCTTCAAGGCCTCCTTTTGATTCAAAATCAAAACCCTAATTCTACCCAAAACCTAGAATTACAATAATTCTAATCCCGAATTAAAGTACAAATAATTTAATTTGAACGAATTTAATGCGATCCATGAAACTATATAATTAACGACCAAATCCATCATCCATACATTCATCATCATGAATCAAATATAAACATCCATAAATGCAAGTGCCTACCCATCACATACATACATAATTAAATATCACATATTTAATATTGATTATCAAATAATCGGAGCATAAATTAATATAGTCTATAGACCGCTCTGATACCAATTGCTGGTTCCCGAATCGAATTCAGATGCGGAAGCGCAGCGGAAAGGCGGATCGTTTATAACAAAAATTTTCATAAAACCTTTGATATACTCTATAGATTATATTAATTTATGCACGAATAAATTAATCTCATTAATTTATTTATTAAGAACTCAATTCAGAAAAATACCTGGAGGCCGACTCGGTTGATAACATGAGTTCTTTGACCTCGAACAATCCTTGCTCCAAAGCTTTGTGTTTAGAAAACCAATGTCTTACACGTCAATTCCTAGAATCCACGAAGACGTGTGTGTGGGCACACATGAGACAAAACGAGTTACAATAAACACTCAAATTTCCACAATCACCAACGCATGCACGATGTGGAATTTTTGGAGAAAAATATTTTTCCTTCCTCTCTACTTGAGAATTTCGGCCACTAATCCCATTAGGGCTGAAAAATTGCTTCAAAAATTACTCTAGAGAAATTTCGGCCACCTCTAAAATTAGGGCAAAAAGGCATTCCGAAAATTGTCTCAAAAAATAGTATTTAGAGAGTAGAAGTCAAACTTCTAAAAGGAATCCAATCTCTATCTCTAAGATAAAGCTTGTTAATTATCTCCTATTTGAATTTGGAACAAAAAATCCCTTCCCCTTATCCTTAAGGTGGCCGGCCACACTAGTAGGGTTTATCCCTATGTGTGGCACCTATTATAGATAAGGAAGGAAGATATTTTATCCTTTATCCAAAGAGTCCAATTTTAATTACGATTCAAATTCAATTTAAGTCAAACTTAAATTAATTTGAATTCTAAATTGAACAACTTATCAAATAAGTTTAAATGGATAAATCTAGATATGTTCAAATTCAAATTTAAATAATCACATTATTTAAATAATAATTAATTCTCAATTAATAATTTCCGAGTGTTTAATTTTAGAATTCCATAATTCTAAAATTCCCATTTTGTCCTCTGTGTCTGGTAGAATTACTAGGACGACGCGGGGACTAATGGACCTATAATCCCGAGCTCCAATAGAATTAATAATCAATTAAACACTTTAATTAATTAATTAATTCTATTAATTCCAATAGTTACTCCACTATAAACTTAGAATTGCACTCTAGAAATTATAGATATAAATTACTTCTAAACTGTGAAGTGTCCATTTGATATAGTCATTGCATATAGATCAATCCTCCATAAATAATTCATAATTAGAGCCAGGTAGAATCCGTTAACCTCTCTAATTATATCTTTATCCTTGAGTACCATTGATTCTCTAATGAACAGTGATTCATAAAACACATTCATGAATCGGAGCTCCTACTGGTCCAAGTACCGAATCAACCCTCAAGAGAATTATTTATCTACTTCTTTCTCAAGAAGGAATGGATTCCATCTTGTATAATAACATTCCCAGCTACCTACTTCATCATGTCTCCAAAATACAAAGAATAGGATTCAGGGTCTCGGAATCCATACCGAGTAAATCAAAAGACACAAATCCATAAATAGGAGTTTGTTAAGAACTCAGGATTAAGATCATTCTATATATGACCATCAGTAGACTCAATTAAAATTTCTATACTTAACGGAAATTATTAGAAATTCATATTGTGTCTGTGTCCTTGTTCCACATAATCTCATTATGCGAAATACACTCATTCAATATCTCACCATATTAACAATGCGGATAACACCGTTCCATTCTAAATGGGAATGACATGTATTAATAATGTTTTAATTAAAGATTCCAAACTTTAATTAAATTCATTATGAACATTGCTTTTTGATTATTATCCTTAAACATTATCCTCTTGCATATAACACTTATATACAATGTTTAAGGTTACATAAATAATCATGGAATTTTCATTGATATTCATAAAATATTCATAAATATATGCACATAAAATAATGAATAAACTCTTTTATTAAATAAATAATAAATATCCTATTACATCTCATGCTTCTAGGACACCATTCCCAATAGTCTCAACCTCTAGGGTTAGGGAAGACCCTAACGAAGCTGCAACATCGAGCACGTTCTCAGACGACAACGGGGACTCTCTGCTTCGTCAAGTGGAAGAGTACCTTGAGGGGTCGGTCTCGACCTCTCAGCTGGACGAGCTTATTTTCCTTAATGATGAGGACGATGGCCTAAGGGTCGACCCTATTGGGGTCGTGGTTATGGGATGGCGTCGACCAATGGCATCACGGGGATGGTGACAGATGTCAATCCGTCAAAGATAAAGCACCGGGTTGCCATGAAGGCGTTCAACGACGCGGGGATCAACGCCAACAACTTTTATTTGATCATCCTAACTCTCATCGTTAGGGCTCATAACCCCCTGCCAAGCATATGACCGTATACATACAGTCCCTCAGTTTTGGACAGACCCTATCTTTCCACCCTTTCGTGAAGGCCCTTTGTGGCCTTCACAGGATTTCTCCTGCCCAGCTGTCACCCAACTGTTGGGTGACAATAAACTCCTTGATCATTTTGTGGAGAAAGTTTTTGAACATCGACATTATAGTCGAGAAATTTTTATATTGTTATGCCCTTAGGGCTTCCCCCGGTCCGAGGGGATTTTTCTTCTTAGGAGCTCACTCCAAATCCAAACCTCACATCCCTCATGTCGTGGTCGAGAAGACCTCCAGTTGTCACGGGTGGAAACCCCAATTCTTTTTCTTTCGTGGCTATTTTAACTCCAATTCGCTCGATGCTGAGCATCCCTTAGGGACACAGACAATATTAAGCAAATATTGTAGGTCTCCTTTCTGTTGAACTTTCGTGACATCCTTCCTTTTGTCGGCTCTTATATGCGTTGCTCTTTGTGTAGGTGAAGTCGTTACTCGATTGAGGCTCTCTACAGCTGCGCTTGGGTGAGTCGAGAATATCCTGTCCCTTCCCAACTCAGGCCGAAGCTCAACTGCCCTTAACACTCCAAAGAACCATCGGCTGTACGGGTTGGTAGTTGTTGGAAAAATAATGGCATCGACTGCGCAGCGGAATTTAAAAATTTTAATCAACGTCAAAACCAAACAAGAACATGTTCATGATGCTATATAACATAAATACTAAAGATCTAAATCATACCTTTTAAGATTTCATGAAGCAAAGACGTCGGCGGATCAAAGCGTTCAAAGCGACAACGGAAGAGCCTCAACCAACTGGTCTTCTTTGCTATTCTCATTTCCACGATCGGTTGTCTTGGGTGGGCACACCGTTTAATCTCCTCTTGGTATTCTTAATCTCCTTCCAATCACAAGAGAGCCAAAGAAAAATTGTTCTTGATAATTAAACAATTTTTTCCTCTTGGAATCTCTTATCAATAGCCTCAAAAAGTCTCTCAAGTGATCTCTACGAGTAAAGTGACTTAATAGGCTATTTATACTATTTAGGAAGTCATACTTCCGTAACAATTAGGTTTCCCAAAGATTTAATCGCACTTTTCAGTCGATTTTGCCACATCGACGCAGCGTTACGGCGTTACAACGGTCGACCCGGAGACGAGGCGTTATAACTCACGGTCGATCGGTCCTTCACAAACCGGTCTACCCACGGTCGACCGGGACCGTCGACTTGTGACCGGTCTACCCACCGGTCAACCTTTATGCTGCACTGATGAAAGTTGTTTTTCTTGTTTTTCAACATGGGAAACTTGCATAGAGCCTCGATTTTTGATTCAAACAACCCAATAGAAATTGCACGATCAAAAGCAGTCATATAATAGTCTTCCCATATTAAACAACTCTTAAAACAATAATTCAACCAATTTATCTAGAATTAATTTATCAATTAATTCACCCGATAAATAACTCATGAATTAACTTTGAACCTCTTTTACGGAAATAACACAAGTTACCAATATGTAGGAAATACACCGTGTCGTTCTGACGGAAATTAAGTGAGCTAGCAAAGGGACCCGATGGACATATATAAATCAAGCTCCTATAATCCTGGCGCTACTTGTAAACCAACAAGTCCGTCTCATGATTATAAAACTCTAGCGCTATTCCACTAAAAGCCTAGAGCTGCTGCACTCTCGATTCATATAAGCGTATTTACAAAGCTTTAATTAGCTCTAGTCCATGACTCAATATATTAGTATATCATCCCCATAGGATATCCATAATCGACTTGAGGTCAAGTTACTTTTTACCTTCCGATTACATTTATCTTATGTTCCATTATCAAACCATTGGAAAAACACTATTCATACTATTACAAGCGATAAACCATTAGATAACACGAGTAGTCTAATGGCGGCGCTCGTATTTTCCAATCCATGATAATGCATAAGAGGATATCATTGACTCTTTGTAGGAGCTATGGATTCCACTATCTATGAATAACGAATCTACACATACACGAGTCATATCCCCAATGCACCGGCAAGCGTACCTTTTCATAATGTCGGGATGTCTCCCTTTAGTACATCAAAGGATACAAGTCAAGTATCACGGGTTCATCATCCATCTCGGGATTAAGATGACAACATATAATTAAATCAAAAGTGAATTGTTTTATTCAAACAGAATTATTAATTAAAACAATTCATCTTTGGTCCGATCAATATAGATTTCACCATTAGAAACTATATCAATGTCTCTACCCATGGAGTCCCACCTCCGACGACCAAGACAAACCGTCTCCGTTTGGAAGTAGACAACATAACAATCTTAACATGAATAAAGCGCCCAACTTTATTCCCTCGATTGTGGATCATAAGATTTAGACTATCATCTTTAGATTCTTGTCTTCCGCATGTTCTTCACATTACATGCATGATCTAAAGATTTAGAATGACAGTCTCAGACTTTCTGTTTGCTTATCATACATTCAACTATTATGAACATAAAGAGGACAATACAAAGATATATGAAATAAACAAATCTTTATTAATAGTCAAAATGTCTCGAAGAAAATTGTTACATTTATTCCTAAGGGCATAAACGCTAACAATAGTTACCCTCGACCCTTTGTGCAACCAGTTGTCCCGCCTGCAGACCTCCTTAGTGGTAAGTCGGATCTTATTTCCTCCTTAGTAGAAGGAAAGAATGTAGTCGAGGGATTCTTGGGCCTTACTTTTCTTTATTGTGCAGATGTACCCTCCAACATGAGATCTGTCGTCCCACCAAGGCTGAGGAAGAGAGGTGACGGGACCTCCTGTTAGCGTTTATACCCTTAGGAATAAATGTAACAATTTTCTTTAAGACATTTTGCCTATTAATAAAGATTTGTTTGTTTCATATATCTATGTATTGTCCTCTTTATGTTCATAATAGTTGAATGTATGATAAGCAAACTGAAAGTCTGAGACTGTCATTCTAAATCTTTAGATCATGCATGTAATGTGAAGAACATGCGAAGACAAGAATCTAAATATGATAGTCTAAATCTTATGATCCACAATCGAGGGAATAAAGTTGGGCGCTTTATTCATGTTAAGATTGTTATGTTGTCTACTTCCTAATGGAGACGGCTTGTCTTGGTCGTCGGAGGTGGAACTCCATGGGTAGAGACATTGATATAGTTTCTAATGGTGAAATCTATATTGGATCGGACCAAAGATGAATTGTTTTAATTAATAATTCTTTTTGAATTAAACAATTCACTTTTGACGAATTATATGTTGTCATCTTAATCCTGAGATGGATGATGAACCCGTATACTTGACTTGTATCCTTTGATGTACTAAAGGGAGAGATCCTGACATTATGTAAAGGTACGCTTGCCGGTGCATTGGGGGTATGACTCGTGTATGCGTAGATTCATTATTCATAGATAGTGAAATCCATAGCTCCTATAAAGAGTCAATGATATCCTCTTATGCATTATCAGTGGATTGGAAAATACGAGCGCTCGGCCATTAGACTACTCTGTGTTATCTAATGGTTTACTGTTTGTAATAGTATGAATAGTGTTTTTCCAATACTTTGATAATGGAACATAAGATAAATGTAATCGGGAAGGTAAAACGGGACTTGACCTCAAATCGATTATGGATATCCTATGGGGATGATATACTAATATATTGAGTCATGGACTAGAGCTAATCAAAGCTTTGTAAATATGCTATATAAATCGAGAGTGCAGCTCTAGGCTTTTAGTGGAATAGCGCTAGAGTTTTATAATCATTTGACGGACTTGTTGGTTTACAAGTAGCATTGTGATTATAGGAGCTTAATTTATATATGTCCATCGGGTCCCTTTGCTAGCTCACATAATTTCCTGTAACGATACGGTGTATTTCCTACATATTGGTAACTTGTGTTATTTCCGTGAAAAATGTTCAAAGTTAATTCATGAGTGATTTATCAGGTGAATTAATTGATAAATTGATTCTAGATAAATTGGTTGAATTATTGTTTTAAGAGTTGTTTAATATGAGAAGACTATTATATGACTGTTTTGATTAGGCAATTTCTCTATTGGGTTGCTTGAATCAAAACTGAGGCTCTATGCAAGTTTCCCATATTGAAAAACTAAGAAAATAATTTTCGTTAGTGCAGACCGGACGACCGGTCCAGTCGACCGGTTAGTGAAGACAGGTCGACCGGTTGAGTATAACTACAATGTCACCGGTCGACCGGTTGCAACGTAAAATGCATGTTGACGTGGCAAAATCGACTCTGCATTCGATTAAATCTTTGGGAAACCTAATTGTTACGGAAGTTTGACTTCCTAAACACTATAAATAGCCTATTAAGTCACATTACTCATCAGATCACTTGAGAGACTTTTTGGAGGCTATTGATAAGAGATTCCAAGAGAAAAAATTGTTTAATTACCAAGAACAATTTTTCTTTGGCTCTCTTGTGATTGGAAGGAGATCAAGAATACCAAGAGGAGATTAAACGACATGTGCCCACCCGCACACTGATCGTGGAAACGAGAATAGCAAAGAAGACCAGTTCGTTGAGGCTCTTCCAGTTGCTGTTTGGAACGCTTAGATCTGTAAGACGTGAAGTTTCCTGAAATCTCAAAAGGTATGATTTAGATCTTTAGTATTTATGTTATATAGCATCATGAACATGTTCTTGTTTGACTTTGACGTTGATTAAAATTTTCTAAATTTCGCTGCGCACTCGATGCCATTATTTTCCAACACCTCCTCCCAGTCATCGAGTCGGCCTGAGGTCCAGGTCACCACAGGCCCCAGTGATATTGAGGTCCCCTCCCGAGCGCCTCAGCGTTCGGACAAGGGACTTAATGAAAACTCTTCTTTTTTATCCAATTCTTCTACTTCCCTATTTTTCTTCTTCATGGCGTTCTATTTCTTCATATTTTTTTAGGTTTGCCAACAAAAATATCTCACAAATCTAATTTATGTACAAGTTGACTAATTTACAATATACTAATAGACTTGATTAAAGTGGAATAGAGAAATCAAACCTTAAAACTGCAGCATTGATGAATCAAGGAAGAAACCAAGTGTAAAAAGTTGTAGACGTATCTTTGTTATCTTGTGGTAAAGATTGGGATAAATGAAAGAATATAATGAGATGAAAGTATATATAATAAGATAAAAGAATAGACGCAACACCCGTTGAAAATAAGCATTTCATGATTCATTGGTGACAATAGTAGCTTTGGTATTTTGAGAATTTGATGGCACCTTTAAATCTGTAATGCCAACTGATATCATAAACAAGTTAAAACGTATACGTGCTCTGTCAAACTATGTTCCTGGATTTCTTAAGAATTTAAAGTCATCTTTCTTTGAATTATGCAAGTCTTGACTGTGATCACCTGCATATTTCCGAGGTAAATTACTAGTAAAAAAAGAAAACTTAAAGGAATATCAATATCAAAAGGTAGAAGTGTATTTGAAATAGCTTGAAATAGCTTAAATTCCTAGAAAAGTGCACATTCCAAATGATGTTAATCTGTAAAATCAACTAAAAATACATAAATTAACTACTACAACCACTTTAAAACTAACAAAATACTCAATTAGAAATATTAAAAGATAAGCACAAATCTAATGTATCAGAATATCAAAATCAAAAGGTAGAAGTGTTTCACGACTTCATGATGATTGGAACAAAAGTGCACATTCCTAGAAAGTCAAATCTAAAAATAGCTGAACTTTTAGGAATTTAAAAACAAAAATATATAAATAACATAATGCTACCATACAAAGAATTGTATTTGAAAACCTAAATGTAAAATTATGAATCTTTTCTTCCTAAAGGTGGAATAATTGAAACGAGTATAAGACAACTGTCCACAGTAAAGGTATTGAGCAAATGAAGGGGCAGCCAACAACAAAGTATGTTATTCTTTACTAATAAAAGGAAAAAGTAAAATTGAATGTCAATAACCTAAGTAAATTGCTGAGCAGTTGAAAGATTAGATATTTGCAAAGATTCAAACATCAATCGATATATACCCATAAGATAAGAGCACCAAAAATATAGATACATCTATAGAAACATACCAGCTACAGAACAAAATAAACAAATATCAAACACATAACAACATCAAACAAAGACTTAGATGAAAACCCCGCACCAAATAGACATTCAACGATTGCACTTAGAATACCGAAAATGCTCATGTGTGTATACAATCACATACTTTGAATCCCTAATAGGGCTGTGGTTCAATATACTTATTCAAATTTGAATATATTACCAAGTTCAATTTACTCATACAAACTTCATTATAATTCATTATAGAAACCTCATGAAGAATAATAAAAAAAGCGAGGATGAGTGAGATGAATTATTCAGACATAACACATTCTATATTTATTCAAGATATTGATGAACAATACAGTGAAGTTACAAAAATGAATGAAGCTTTTCTACATCTTCATTTTCCCCTCTCTGTTTTAGTTTCATTGATGCATTTCTACAGCATACATAAAAATTCATACCTAAATGGTCCAGAAAAATCTGAAAATTGACAAATAGTGTGATTTACAACAATAAAATGATAAAATAACGTCGACTTTCTGCTTAAATATTTTTCAAGCACTTTGCAAGCCCAGCGAAATTGTAAATCTAAGAAATCTACAAACTCAGTAAAAGTTCAAGTATAAATTACAAACAAAAAAAAAAGGCCAAAACAAATTAAAACAAAAAAAAAAAAAAGGATCACTTCTGTAGCCATAACACAAGTAAAATTTCAATGCTAAGTTGCAATTAGTACAGGTTGTAATACTTGTGTTTGTTTGGATGTCAATGCTACAACAAACAAGCATGATGAATGTTATCTCTGTTGAAAACGAAAGGGAAAAGAAAAAAATAAAGAAAAAAGAAGAGACAATGCCTTAACAAAGGCTCGTTTATATATACTAGTTTATATCTCAAACGCGATAAAAAAAAATTTATTAGCATTATCTTTATTTGACCCATAAATCGTATTAGATTTGTTTTAAAGAAAATATTTTCATATATATATATATATATATATATAAAGTATATCTTTTAATTACCAAAACATTTTCTCAAACTCTCCTAAATAATTTTTTCATGTGTACTTGTTAAATAACTTTTCCGAATAATGTTAAGGAAACAAAGAGTAAAAGTGATGGGAAATAAAAATGAAGACAAAAAAGATAAATAAAAAACAAAAAGAAAGGACAAGAAAAAAAAAAAAAAAAACAAAAAAAAAAAAAAAAGAAAGGCCCAAGACAAAGGGACAATGGAATATACTGCTTATTAGTAATCTTCACAAAAATTTAGACAGGGATGTGTGTAAAAATAAATTATTTCAATGGGAATTAGAGAGAAAAATAAATTTATAAGGTGACTCAATATGAAAAAAAAAAATTAAAATGTATGAGATGATAAAAAACATAAAAAATGAAAAAAAAAGGTCACAAAAAAATTAAGGGAAGAGGGGAAAGGGAGGAAAGCATAAAAAAGGGTGGGGAGTTAAAAAAAAAAAGTTAAAAGTTCAAAAAAAGGTTAAAACAAAAATAAAATAAAATTAATAAACGCACTAAGGAAACATTTAATTAGTAGGAGAAAAGATAATTTAGAGGCGGATCGTCTTTCAAAATGTAAGTAAAGATATGTATGCATTTATGTATAGAGTTTTTATTCAAAATATCAAACGATAAAAAAGCCTTTAACGAAAAGAAAAGAAAAAAAACAAAAAAAAAAACAAAACAAATCAAGAGAAGCAACAAAAAAAAAAAAATAAAATAAAATAAAATAAAAAAATATGAAGGTGATTTGACTCTTTTATATATCTACGTATGTTTAGATGTTTTGATCAAATCGTGTATTTTGGTTGAATATTACATATGTATATACACGTAGGACATGTTTGAAAAGAATATTTTAGCAGACATATCTGTAATAAAATTAATTAGACAATAAATATGAAAAATAATAGTTGAGAGGACCACATAAAAAAAAAAAATTCCAATATGGACATATTTAAGAAAGATTACGACAAGAAGAACAAATTAGAGAAATGGTATCATGAGAAAATAATAGTTGTAAGGGCTGTGTGAAAAAAAAAAAAAAAAAAAAAAAAAAAAAAAACTATTTAATTTATTTTTATGGTAATCTTTGTTAAATTTCTTTATTGAGAAAAAAATGTTTCAGTGGACCAATTAAAGGGAAAAAATATTTATAAGGGTCGCCTATGATATATTGACAACACATAAAAAAATTAAACAAGGACACATTTAAAATAAATTAATTTTTTTGGGAGCAAGAAGATAGAAAAAATATTTTAAATAAGCACATAAAAATATTTATAAGGATCAACTATGATATATTGATTACACAAAACATTAAACGTGGACATATTTAAAATAATTTTATCTTTATGGCAGCAAGCAGTAAGAAAAAAAATTTCAAAAAGCACAAAAATTGAATTATGGACAAAGAAAAAAGAAATAATAAGTTGGAACAATTAGAAAGAAATTATTGTAATAGAAGCAAATGGGAAAAAGTTATTCCAGAATGCACATCCTCAAAATATTTAAGTATAAAGCATCCTTTGGGAAAAAGGGAAAAAGAAACAAAAAAAAAAAAAAGGCAAATGAATAAATACAAAAAAAAAAAAAAAAAAAAAAAAAAGAGGATGAAGACGGAAGGGGACGAAACAAAGTACTCTTTTACATATGTATATTTAATATATGTATGTGCAAATGCTTCAATCAAAACATGCATTTTCAACTAAATATTACATATACAGGGAGAAATGAACATGTAAGAAAATTATTTTAACAGGTAAATTAGACATTAAATAGGCAGTACATATTAAAAATAATACTTGAAGAGTGCTGCTGGAAGAAATATTTACTCGTATCCTCTGTCTTTCAATAACACTACCTGCCTTAAAAACTTTAAAAATGAATGCCTCGTGTTTTAGCTCTACAATCATGATCTAAGTGTATGCAACTCATCTTAAATAATCCTCAATTTATGAAAAAACTGATTCTTTTTTCATTTTTGTTTCATTTTTGTAATAATAAGTGATAGGCTGCAAAATATTTTGATAAGAAGAGTAGATTTTCTTAACAACCAACATACGTAAACTAACCTACTAAAATAAATGATGTCCTAATATCACTTTTTCATCCAAAATAAATGACTTTAGAACCCATTCAATATAAATTAATGAAACAAATGATAAGTGAAAATCAGAATCCACAATCCTTTGATTCCAGCAGTGCCAAAGAATTATATGCATTCAACATTTTGATGTAATATGTCTCGTTCAATTGCTAGCAACAATAAAATGCTTAAACATTACATAAAAAAAAAAAAAGAACAAAACAATTGTTTAGGAATTATTTTACTGGATAAGGTCTTAATTTCAGAAGAATTGTACTTCGGTCTCTTTCCCTCTTATTTGAGTAATGAAGAGAGAGAGCACCCAACCAAGCAAATATAATTTGCTCTAAAACTTTAGACGGCGAAGCCTAATAAATCATTCATAGTCTAATTCATAATGTCACAAAAAACAAACAATAACTATGGGAAGCCTCTCGATGAGTGAAATTGATAAGTTAATTATCGCCACAACATTAAAATATAAACAATAAACAAATAATAAACAATCTCCTAAAAATAAAAGAAAGGAAGAAAGTCCTCTTTTTCTTTTGAATCCAACAGCCCCAATTTTCTCCAATCCCTTTGCACCAAATCTCACGAATTTAAACACGCATCTCTATTTCTCTACTCTCTCCAATACCCAGATCTTTGTTTCCTTCAGGACTTAATGAAAACTCTTCTTTTTTATCCAATTCTTCTACTTCCCTATTTTTCTTCTTCATGGCGTTCTGTTTCTTCATATTCCTCAAGGTTTGCCAACAAAAATATCTCAAAAATCTAATTTATGTACAAGTTCAAAGGACTAATTTACAATATACTAATAGACTTGATTAAGTGGAATAGAGAAATCAAACCTTAACACTGCAGCATTGATGAATCAAGGAAGAAACCAAGTGTAAAAAGTTGTAGGCGTATCTTTGTTATCTTATGGTAAAGATTGGGATAAACGAAAGAATATAATAAGATGAAAGAATAGACGCAACACCCGTTGAAAATAGTCATTTCATGATTCATTGGTGACAATAGTAGCTTTGATATTTTGAGAATTTGATGGCACCTTTAAATCTGTAATGCCAACTGATATCATAAACAAGTTAAAACGTATACGTGCTCTGTCAAACTATGTTCCTGAATTTCTTAAGAATTCAAAGTTATCTTTCTTTGAATTATGCAAGTCTTGACTGTGATCACCTGCATATTTCCGAGGTAAATTACTAGTAAAAAAAGAAAACTTAAAGGAATATCAATATCAAAAGGTAGAAGTGTATTTGAAATAGCTTGAAATAGCTTAACTTCCTAGAAAAGTGCACATTCCAAATGATGCTAATCTGTAAAATCAACTAAAAATACATAAATTAACTACTACAGCCACTTTAAAACTAACAAAACACTCAATTAGAAGTATTAAAAGATAAGCACAAATCTAATGTATCAGAATATCAAAATCAAAAGGTAGAAGTGTTTCACGACTTCATGATGATTGGAACAAAAGTGCACATTCCAAGAAAGTCAAATCTAGAAATAGCTGAACTTTAGGAGTTTAAAAACAAAAATATATAAATAACATAATACTGCCATACAAAGAATTGTATTTGAAAACCTAAATATAAAATTATGAATCTTTTCTTCCTGAAGGTGGAATAATTGAAACGAGTATAAGACAACTGTCCACACTAAAGGTATTGAGCAAATGAAGGGGCAGCCAACAACAAAGTATGTTATTCTTTAATAATAAAAGGAAAAAGTAAAATTGAAAGTCAATAACCTAAGTAAATTGCTGAGCAGTTGAAAGATTGGATATTTGCAAAGATTCAAACATCAATCGATATATACCCATAAAATAAGAGCACCAAAAATATAGATACATCCATATAAACATACCAGCTACAGAACAAAATAAACAAATATCAAACACATAACAACATCAAACAAAGACTTAGATCAAAACTCAGCACCAAATAGAGATTCAACGATTGCACTTAGAATACCAAAAATGCTCATGTGTGTATACAATCACATACTTTGAATCCCTAATAGGGCTGTGGTTCAATATACTTATTCAAATTTGAATATATTACCAAGTTCAATTTACTCATACAAACTTCATTATAATTCATTATAGAAACCTCATGAAGAATAATAAAAAAAGCGAGGATGAGAGAGATGAATTATTCAGACATAACACATTCTATATTTATTCAAGATATTGATGAACAATACAGTGAAGTTACAAAAATGAATGAAGCTTTTCTACATCTTCATTTTCCCCTCTCTGTTTTAGTTTCATTGATGCATTTCTACAGCATACATAAAAATTCATACCGAAATGGTCCAGAAAAATCTGAAAATTGACAAATAGTGTGATTTACAACAATAAAATGATAAAATAACGTCGACTTTCTACTTAAATATTTTTCAAGCACTTTGCAAGCCCAACGAAATTGTAAATCTAAGAAATCTACAAACTCAGTAAAAGTTCAAGTATAAATTACAAAAAAAAAGGCCAAAACAAATTAAAACAAAAAACAAAAAAGAAGGATCACTTCTGCAGCCATAACACTCGTAAAATTTCAATGTTAAGTTGCAATTAGTACAGGTTGTAATACTTGTGTCTTTTTTTTTTTTTTTTTTTTTTTTTTTTTTTTTTGAAAAGAAACAAGCTTTATTAATAATGAAGAAAAGAAAAGGGAGGTAGAGTTATCCTCCACAAAACCTACCTCCAAATACAAAAACGATCAAAACAACCTTATGCAATGCAATGACTTAAAAAGTGATGTTTTTAATCTTTGGATTATCCCTTGCAATTACTTCAGGGCTATTAACCTTCATGTTACAAGCATCATCAATCATTTGTCATTTCACTCAATCTTTTCATTGCTTCTACAAGGGAAAAAGTAAAAAGAGAAGAAAACTAAGAGAAATAGATTTGCAAGCTTGCCTGCAGATAATGGGAGCACGAATAATTTTTTTAAATCTATCATTGTACACCTTCAAACCAACAATTGTCAACTTGCTTTGCGAACCATGCATAAAAAGAAAAGAAAGCTACGCTTTAACTCACCAACACGTAACAATAGCGTTTTACATATTCTTATGAGAGGGCAATGAGCTTACAAACATTAAAAAAAATATTTGAGCATCACCATAACATCAAAATATTTGAGCAAATTGAAGCTCCAAGTGAGAACTCTAAATTCAAGCTAGAAAAAAGACAAAAAGGAATAAGAAATGGTAGAATCATCACAAATCCTCTGTTGTTTCTCAGTTTAAGGTTAAGAAGTGAAAGAAGAAGTGGAAATAAAAAATCTTGGATTTAGATTACAAAAAAAAAAAAAAAAGACACTTGCACCAAAATAGAGATTTAAAGTTAAATGATAGAAACGTACACAAAATATCAGTTGAATATACCTTGTATTTGTTTGGATGCCAATGTTACAACAAACAAGCATGGTGAACATCATCCCTGTTGAAGAGAGTCTGTTGAATAAGAAAAATATAGTAAAAAGCACATATTCTAATAAACAAAAACAATTAACATTTCTTGGCTAAGGGGAAAAAACATATATATCTCCACTGGGGTAGGGAAAAAGGGTGGAGCAAAGAAAGGTTCGCGCTAGAACAAAACCTTTTCGTAAAGAGTGATTCCACTAGGTTTCTGTTGAGAGAAGTGCCCCAACTAATTGCAATTAGTTCCACCTAATCTCATTTAATCTTGTTAATTGTTGTACATTTATTATTAGTATGTGAAAGCAAACTTGGAAAAGAATTCTCTGCTATATTTATTCATGTAGAATATTTGGAGAGGAAAATCTAACTTTCTCATTCCTGACTACCGAATATATACATCAGAGGAGAGGTCTATTGAGATCCTCTAAAACCGGGAAAAAACTACCTACTTAAGGTAACTAAATCAGAGAGATACTCTCCTAATAATCAGCCCTAATTTACTTTGATATACACAGACTTTATTTACAAAAGATACAACTAAATTCTAGAAGATTTTCTACACTCCCCCTCAAGCTGGGCTGTATATGCTTATCATGCCTAGCTTGGAACATAATTCTTGGAAGTTAGCACGGTGGAGTGCCTTTGTTAGGATATCTGCAGTTTGGTGCCGTGTAGGGACATAGTTAAGTGAGATTACTTTTCCTTCAATCTTCTCGCTGATAAAGTGATGATCTATCTCAACATGCTTGGTCCTATCGTGATGAACTGGATTCTTAGCTATGGCTATAGCTGATTGACTGTCACTCCTCATGTTGATGGATCCTTCTGTCTTCACTCTGAGTTCTTGCAAAAGCCTTTTCAGCCACATTCCTTCACATATCCCAAGTGCTAGTGCTCTAAATTCAGCCTCTGCATTGCTCCGGGCAACGACTGGCTGCTTCTTGCTTCGCCAAGTCACTAAGTTTCCCCAAACAAATGAGCAGTAACCTGATGTTGATCTTCGATCTGCGGCTGATCCTGCCCAATTAGCATCAGTGAATATTTCAACAGTCATGTTTGTGGTTTTCTTGAATAATAGCCCTTTGCCTGGATCTCTCTTGAGGTACCGTAGGATTCGATACACGGTCTCCATGTGTTCCTTTGAAGGGTTATTCATAAATTGACTAACCACACTAACTGAAAAACCAATATCTGGGCGAGTGTGAGCAAGATAGATTAGTTTTCCCACAAGGCGTTGATATCTACCTTTGTCCACGACTGTACCATCTGTTCGCACTCCTAATTTTGTATTTGGGTCCATATGAGTGTCAACTGGTTTAAATCCTGCCATGCCTGTTTCCTTGAGTTGGTCTAGGACATACTTTCATTGTGACACCGAGATGCCTTTACTTGATCTAGCTACTTCCATCCCAAGGAAGTACTTCAGGTGTCCAAGATCTTTGATTTCAAATTCTCTTGAGAGCAGCTTCTTTAGATAGTCCATTTGTTCCCAATGATTACCTGTGAGAACTATGTCATCGACATACACAATCAGAACAGTGAGTCTTCCATCAGTAGCATGTTTGATGAATAATGTATGGTCAGCTTGACACTGAGCATAACCATCCTTCTTGAGGACTCTCGTGAATCTGTCAAATCATGCACGAGGAGACTGTTTGAGGCCATATAAAGACTTTCTGAGTTTGCATACTCTGTTGACTGTTGAATTGTCTTCGAACCTCGGAGGTATTACCATGTAAACTTCTTCATCAAGGTCTCCATTTAGGAAGGCATTTTTTACATCTAATTGAAACAGGGGCCAGTGTCGGTTTACTGCAATGGAGAGAAGGACTCTAATAGTGTTCAGCTTGGCTACTGGAGCAAATATTTCTTGGTAGTCTATACCATATGACTGAGTAAAGCCCTTAGCCACGAGGCGAGCCTTGAACCGTTCCACACTGCCATCTGCCTTGTACTTGACTGAGAATAACCACTTACATCCAACAGCATGCTTAACCGGAGGCAGGGTGGTAATCGTCCACGTTCCATTCTTCTCGAGAGCTTTTATTTCATCCAGAGTAGCTGCCTTCCATTCAGGTACTTATAAGGCCTCATGGATAGAAGTGGGTACCTGCACTTGGTCTATTTTTGACACAAAAGCTCTGTAAGTTGGAGACAACTTGGCATATGACAAGTGATTACGAAGAGGATGCTGTGTACATAGTCGGATTCCTTTCCGGACTGCAATTGGAATGTCCAAATCAGAGCTTGGTCCTGCAAGTTGCTTAGCCACGGGAATAGGAATAATTTCAGCCTTACCTTGCGTATTTTCACTGGAGGTTGGAGCCAGGAAGGAGTCATGGTTGTGCTGAGTTTGTGCAGGGTGCAACTGAGGTGGTTCTTGGCGACGTTTTCTCCTTGAGTAGACATTAATGACCTTGTCTGTTGCAGGTTGATTTTGGCCAGGTTTAGGTTCATTTTGGATGGGTCTGGATTCTAGAACAGGACACGAACTTGCTTCTTGACCAGATTGGGCTTCAGGGTTGACATGTGGAGACTCGGTTGACTCAGAGAGGGGAAGAGACTCAGTGAAGGGAGGTGTTGTTTCTGCTAGTGGAGCCGAGACACTGGAATATGGAGTCGAGATATTGGAGTTTCCCGAGCAATTTTCAACGAGGGAATTCCAATCCCAATTTTGAGATTCAATCACCCTATTCTCCCCCTGAATGGAGGAATTGGTATAGAATGGTTAATGCTCGAAGAATGAGACATCCATGGAATGAAAGAACCTTCGTGTGAGTGGACAGTAGCATTTATACCCTTTCTTGTTCGGTGAGTAACCAAGGAAAATGCATTTGGTGGCCCTAGGATCTAATTTCCCCCGAGTGTGTGGGTGGACATGGACAAAGGCAGGGCAACCGAAGATCTTGAGGGGAATGTGGGCAATAAGGTGAGAGTTTGGAAATATTTCAAGAAGTGATTGGGTTGGAGTTTTGAAATTTAGGATGCGTGAGGGCATTCTGTTTATGAGATAAGTGGCCGTGAGGACCGCTTCACCCCAGAATCTTTTGGGAACATTTGAGGTGAACAACAAGGAACGAGCAACTTCAAGAAGATGGCGGTTTTTGCGTTCGGCTACACCGTTTTGTTGGGGTGTGTCGACACAAGAACTTTGATGAACAATACCATGAGTGGGCAAATAATCACCGAGAACATAATTGAAAAAGTCTTGGGCATTGTCTGTTTTGAGAACTTGAATGTTGGTGTTGAATTGGTTTTGGATCATTACATGAAATGTTTTGAATATCTGACTTGTTTCAGATTTGTCTTTCATGAGAAAAACCCAACTTAAGCGTGTATGATCATCAACAAATAACAGAAACCAGCGGGCCCCGGTGACATTTTCAACTCTTGATGGGCCCCATATGTCACTATGTATAAAGGAAAAAGGATGAGAGGACTTGTATGGTTGAGGTAAATAAGAGCTACGCGTGTGTTTGGAGAATTGATAGATATCACAATGAAAAAGCTTGGAATCTTTATTGATAAATAATGATGGAAATAGCTGTTTAAGATACAAAAAATTTGGATGACCTAGACGATAGCGCAACAGCATTACAACACTATCCTTATTGGACAAACTTGAAGACACGGACAAACTAGGAAATTGACTCTTTGGACTAACACATAGTTTGGTGTAGGGTTTTTCTTGTTGTGACTCAGCAGGAGTGAAGAGATAGAGACCTGCACAAAGCTCAGCATTGCCAATCGTCCTCCCCAATTCCAAATCCTGAAAAACACAAGTTTTGGCAGAAAATTTAGTAACACATTCCAAGTCACCGGTGATTTTGCTGATAGACAGCAAATTACAGTCTAAATTAGGCACAAATAAGACTGAATGAAGAACAAGATTCTGAGATAGATTCACAGTGCCGAATCCAACCACTTTGTAGCATGTTCCATTGGCGACACGGACTGTGAGGTGACTCCGGCAGGGACTAAATGAACTGAGCAGTGATTTGTTTCCAGTCATATGATCGGATGCACCAGAGTCAACAATCCATGTATTGGAGAGTGTTCTAGTTGCACCAAAGACAGTTGATATATTACCTCTATGAGCAGTAGGAGTTGGCTGGATGTTTGCTTGACTAATTAGCCTCTGAAGAACTTCAATTTGATCCTTGGTGAATGGAGCTTGAGAGGATGTAGGCGGTAGTTCTGTTGAGGCTGCATTCCCACGGCTTTCATGCTCAGTAGACCCACGGCTAGGCTTCCAGTCCACGGGTTTTCCATGGAGTTTCCAGCAGGTATCCTTGGTATGACTTGGTTTTCGGCAGTGGTCACACCAAGGTCTTCCTCTACAAGGTCTGTTGTCATTCAGATGATGAGGAGGACCGCGGGCAGCATAAACCTGGGCTGAGGCATCTTCCTGAGACGGTAGTGATCCATGAGACAAAAGAGCTGATCCCTCTGGAGTTGGCATTGTCACGGATTGTCCCAGCATCACTTTTCTTCTACTTTCTTCCCTGCGAACCTCAGAGAAGGCCTCCCTAAGATTAGGGATGGGTTTGGTGGCAAGGATTCGGCCTCGGACTTCATCAAGGGATTTGTTAAGTCCCATGAGAAATTTGAAGACCCTTTTTGTCTCCACGATCTCCCTAAACTTGGCACCATCTTCAGGACATTTCCAGTCATGGGTTTCAAAAAAATCAAGATGCTGCCAGTTTCGGGTTAAATTGGTGAAGTAGGTGGTGACTGTTGTATCTCCTTGATTAAGATTCTGAAGTGCAGTTTCCACCTGAAATAATTCTGAGGTGTTCTCACTGCTGGAATATGTCTCTCGGGCGACCTCCCATATTTCTTGAGCCGTGGAATAAAGGAGGAAATTTCCTCCAATTTCTATAGTCATAGAATTTATCAGCTAGGACATGACCATGTTGTTTTCAGAGCGCCAGATCTTGTACTGGTTATTGGTCTTGGCAGGTGGGGCTGCTGCGCCTGTGAGGTAATCATCTCGGCCCTTGCCACTAATGAACATCATTACGGATTGCGACCACTGCAAATAATTAAGGCCATTTAGTTTATGATTGCTAACCAGAATCATGTTGCTCTCGGATGAGGCTGAGATAATTGCAGTGATACTGGTTGCTAAGGAGTGATCTTTTTCATGTTTTTCAGTTGAGTGATCTATTTCAGCCATGATTGAGAAGGATAAAAGGTTGAAGGCAGGAAGATCCTTCAACGATGTGAGGGTTCAAATAGTGGTAATAATAGAGGTCTGGATGAAGGAGGAATGGCTGCAACTTTTGGAGTACTGGCGGCGGATTTAGGGTTTTGGAGTACCGGCGGCGGATTTAGGGCACAGAGGGAGCGGCGGCAGATTTAGGGCACAGAGGGTGGCTCTGATACCATGTAGAATATTTGGAGAGGAAAATCTAACTTTCTCATTCCTGACTACCGAATATATACATCAGAGGAGAGGTCTATTGAGATCCTTTAAAACTGGGAAAAAACTACCTACCTAAGGTAAGTAAATCAGAGAGATACTCTCCTAATAATCAGCCCTAATTTACTTTGATATACACAGACTTTATTTACAAAAGATACAACTAATTCTAGAAGATTTTCTACAATTCATTGAACGGAAATACATGTAAATAGGCAGCTAAGGGATTAGCTTACCCGAATAAAAAAGATAAAATCCTAATAGGAATCTAATTTGATTTTTAATAATCAAATCAGATTTTATTGACTAAATCTACAATCCTAACTAACTGGGATAATCAATAGGTGTAGATAAGGAAAGATTTGAATATTCCGAATCTTCCATATTTGATTTACCGATCAAATCACTTTGATCTGCCAACACTCCCCCTCAAGCTTGGACGTAAATGTCTATGAGTCCGAGCTTGCTTACTAACTCTTCAAATGCTGGCCCGTGTAGTCCTTTAGTTAGAATATCTGCCACTTGTTGCTTTGTAGGGATGTATCCGACGCTTATTGTCTGTAATAAAATGCCTATCCACCTCCACATGTTTAGTTCTGTCATGATGAACTGGGTTATGGGCTATGCTATCGTAGCCTTATTATCGCAATAAAGGTTCATAGGGAATCCACCATCAATTCTTAATTCTTCTAGTAGTCGTTTTATCCATATTGCCTCACAAATGCCTTGAGCCATAGCCTTATATTCAGCCTCAGCACTGCTCCTTGCAACTACTGCCTGTTTCTTGCTACGCCAAGTCACTAGGTTTCCCCAAAGCTGAGTACAATACCCTGATGTTGACCTCCTATCTTCTTCAGAGCCTGCCCAATCTGCATCCGTATAGATTTTTACTTTCCTATCCTTTTTCTATCGAAAAAAATAGTCCTCTTCCGGGATTCTTCTTGAGATACCTTAATATTCGATAGACTATATCAAGATGCTTTTGGTGTGGTGAATGCATGTATTGGCTTACCACACTAACTGCAAATGCTATGTCCGGTCTAGTGTGTGAAAGATAGATCAGTCTTCCCACAAGTCTCTGATATCTATTCGTGTCCACCTGATCTCCATCACCTACATTCCTCCTCCCTCTCGGTTCAATAGGGGTATCTACAGGCTTGCAACCGAGCATTCCTGTTTCTTCTAATAAATCCATCGTGTACTTTCTTTGTGATATGGAGATCCCATCTTTGCTTCTTGCAACCTCAATTCCTAGGAAATATTTCATGAATCCTAGGTCCTTGATCTCGAATTCCCTTGCCATAGTCTTCTTAATCTCCTGTATCTCTTGAACATCATCTCCAGTCAAAATTATGTCGTCCACATACATAATCAAAATTGTAACCTTACTGTTTGTGGAATGTTTGACAAAGAGAGTGTGATCGGATTGTCCTTGTACGTACCCATGACCTTTGATTACTTTAGAGAATCTTTCAAACCACGCCCTTGGTGACTGTTTTAGACCATATAGTGACTTATTCAGCTTACACACTGTATTGTCCTGTTTGCTCTTATAGAAACCAGGTGGAAGACTCATATATACTTCTTCTTCTAGCTCTCCATTCAAAAACGCATTCTTTACATCAAGTTGATAAAGAGGCCAATCCATATTTGCTGCTAGAGATAAGAGAACCCGGACAGTGTTGAGCTTTGCCACCAGAGCAAACGTCTCTATGTAGTCTATCCCGTAGGTTTGTGTGAAGCCTTTTGCTACCAATCGGGCTTGTACCGTTCTACTGAACCATCAGGCTTTACTTTCACTGTGAACACCCACTTTCATCCCACTACTTTCTTGTCTTGCGGTAGTTCTACCAAGCTCCAAGTATTGTTCTTCTCAAGGGCACGCATCTCTTCTAGAACTGCATTCTTCTATTCCGGGACAGCTAGAGCTTCATCAATCATCCTAGGAATAACAATTCTAGAAAGATTTGTTGTGAACGCACGAAAAGAAGGTGATAGATTATCATATGACACAAATTTGGAAATCGGATGTTTTGTACATGTCCTAACACCTTTCCTTAGAGCAATAGGATCATCTAGTCTATCAAGGAGAGTTTCGGGATTACCTGGAGATGAAGGATTAGGACCCACCATAGGTTCAGATTCAGGGCAGTCCATCGTGCCTATGAGTTGTTTATTTTCTTGAAAGTTCTTCCTCCGAGAGTAGACTTGCAATTTCGGCTGGGATGACTGTAGTGGTTGCTGGAGTGGCTGTAAACCCGGCTGGGATGACTGTAGTGGCTGAGGAGCTTCAACTTCAGTTTCAGTTTGGGCTGAAACTGGAGTCTTGGCTTCAGGGGCTGAAAGTAGGACCAAAGGTAATAGTGGAGTTTCTTCAACTGCGGCTGGGATTGTGGCTGTAACATCCCATTCCCACACATAAACTTCTTTATCATGACTCTCCCCCTAAAGCGAAGTGTGGGAGTAATAAGGGACCTCTTCAAAGAAGGTAACATCTCGGGTAACAAAGGATTTTTTTGTTTGTGGGCAAAAACATCGATACCCCTTTTGTGTTGGAGAATACCCAAGAAAAATGGTTTTTATGGCTTGGGGTTCAAGTTTGGAACGATGTTGGGAATGGAAATGAACAAAAGCAGTGCAACCAAAGGTTTTTAGAGGGAGGTTATTTGTGAGGGTATTGAAGTGTGGAACTTGGGTTGCAAGAACTGATAATGGGGTTTGAAACTTGAGAGGACGGCTTGGTAATCTATTAATAAGAAATGCCGCAGTTAAAATGGCATCACCCCACAGATATTTAGGTACATTCATAGTGAACATGAGGGCACGAGCCACTTCCAGTAAATGTCGATTTTTCCTTTCTAAGACCTCATTCTGCTGTGGTGTTTCGGTACAAGAACTTTGGTGAATGATTCCATGCTGGCCAAGGTAATTACCCAAGGTGGACTGGAAATATTCACGACCATTATCGGTTCTCAACACCAAAATCTCTTTCTGAAATTGAGTTTGGACCATTTTGTGGAAGGTTTGGAAGATTTGGTTGGTGTCCGACTTTTCCTTAAGCAAATAAACCCATGTTACCCGTGTATGATCATCAATAAACGTGATGAACCATCATTTTCCATTCAAGGTTGTTACTCTAGAAGGGCCCCATATATCACTGTGAATTAGGGAGAAGGCCATAGAGGGTGCGTATGGTTTTGGTGAAAAAGGTATACGTGTATGTTTTGCAAATTGACAGATATCACAAGCAAATGGAATAGTATTTTTATTCTTGAATAGGTCTGGAAACAAAAACTTCAAATAGGAAAAACTAGGGTGGCCAAGTCTATGATGCCACAACATTATTTCTCTATCATTGGAAACCGAAATAAATGATGCTCCTGACGCATGTGCTTGTCGACTCTCAGAGTTGTCAAGAAAATAAAGTCCCTCATACGCTCTAGCACTGCCAATCGTCTTCCCTGATGATAGGTCCTGAAATTGGCACGTAGAAGAGTGAAAATTAGCCACACAGTTATTGTCATGGGTGAGTTTACTAATGGACAGCAAATTACACTTTAAAGCTGGAACATGGAGGATAGAATGAAGAGTAAGAGTTTTTGAGATTTGGACTGAACCTATTCCAGCAATAGTAGCTAGAGACCCATCGGCAATCTTAATTTTAGCATTACTAGAGCATTGAGTGTAAGAGGAAAAGTGTTTGGAACAACCTGTCATGTGGTCAGAGGCCCCGGAATCAATGATCCACGGTTCCTGGGCATAGAATGATGAGATTAAGGCTGAATGGTTACCATTATGTGTTGTGGTGCATAATCCTACATTGGAAATTGGCTTAGATGATGTAGGTGTTGGAGTAAGGAGACGATAAAGTTGCTCTAGCTGCTCCTTGCTCAGTGAGATTGATGATTCTGCAGCCTGTTGTGGTGTAGGAGCTTCCATTCCATGCTTGTCTTGAGTGGCTTGAAACCCTCTTCCTTCATTCGGCTTCCAAGGGGTCCAATTTGCTAGTTTCCCATGAATTTTCCAGCAAGTATCTTTGGTATGCCTAGATTTCCTGCAATGATCACACCAAGGCCGGTTTCTTCTTTGTTGATTCTCATTGTTGAATTGTGGTCCTCGGGCAGCTAGGGCAGAAATGTCTATGGTTGAGTTTCCAGCATCATTAAATGTTGGAGTCACGACATTATTGGGGGCTCCTAGCATTAGTTTCTTCCGGCTCTCTTCTTGCTTCACTTCTGAAAATACTACACGCACATCTGGGAGGGGTTTTGTGCTCAAGATCCTTCCACAAACATCATCTAGAGTTTTATTCAGGCCAAGTAAGAACTTGTAAACCCTATCTCTCTCTAGAATTTCCTTGAACCGCTTTTGATCCTCAGCACAATGCCATGTAATTTCGTCAAGAATATCAAGTTGCTGCCAATGACGTGATAAAGAATGGAAGTACTTGGTTACACTGAGTTCTCCTTGGCGCAGATCATTCAGAATTCCTTTGAGCCTGAAAATCTCTGAAGTGTTCTCCCTGTTGGAATAACTCCTCTTCACTGCATCCCACATCTCTTTCGCTATTTTGTAATACATAAAGTTTTCTCCCATCTCAGCATTCATGGAGTTAATCAGCCATGATCGAACCATGTTGTTTTCTGTTTTCCATGTTTTAAGCTTGGGATCTTTCTCATCCGGTTGTGCAGCATCACCGGTAAGATAGTCTTCTTTTCCTTTTCCTTCTATGAACATCATCACGGAATATGACCATTAAATGAAATTCTGTCCATTAAATTTGTGACTCGTGATTTGCTGAAACGGGGCTTCAAATCCGCTGATCTGAGTCGGATTAGCAGCCCCTGATGAGGCAGAGGTAACCTCTGATGATGAGGTTTCTCTCCCGCCGGCCATTCCGTATTTTGTCATTACGATTGGCGAAGGATATTAGGGTTCATAGAGTGGCTCTGATACCATGAAAGCAGACTTGGAAAAGAATTCTCTGCTATATTTATTCATTGACCGGAAATACACTTAAATAGGCAGCCAAGGGATTAGCTTACCCGAATAAAAAAGATAAAATCCTAATAGGAATCTGATTTGATTTTTAATAATCAAATCAGATTTTATTGACTAAATCTACAATCCTAACTAACCGGGATAATCAATAGGAGTAGATAAGGAAAGATTTGAATATTCCGAATTTTCCATATTTGATTTACCCGATCAAATCACTTTGATCTGCCAACAGTATGTGGTAGTTTAAAGTTGGCTTATCCTCTGTATGTAAGGATGTATTCTCTTATTAGAGTATACTAGTTGAACTCCACGTGCTATGCACATGAGGAGTAATCCGTGTGTTTTAAGTTTTTATTACTATGTTATTATCATAAGCATATAAAATTTGAATATAAAATCCCATAAAGACAAAAAAGAATAAAATTTTAGGGCAAGAAACCAAAAAACGGGTCAAAAAGGACTAAATGAAGATATAAATAAGTTGTAGGGCAAAAGGGAAAAAAGGGAAAAAATATTACGGGGGAAAAAAGGGAGTAAAAAAGACCAAAATGAAGAAATAAATATGTTTTAGGGCAAAAATAACAAAACGGAAAAATATTTCAAGACAGAAAAAAAAAAAAAATGATAGAAAAGGACTAAAATGAAGAAATGAATAAGTTTTAGGACAAAAGGGAAACAAGGGGAAAACATAAAGTTTCAAGGAAAAAACGAAAAAGAAGGGGTCAAAAAAGGACTAAAATGAAGGAAAAAATAAGCTTTAGGGCAAAAAGAACCAAAATGAAGAAACATAAAGTTTTAGGGACAAAATAAAAAAGGGGTTAGAAAAGGGCCAAAAGAAGAAATAAATAAGTTATAGGGCAAAAAGAACCAAAATGAAAAATAAAATAAAATTCTCAGAACAAAAATAAAAGGGTAAAAAATAGAATTAAAATGGAGAAATAAATAAATTGTAGGGTAAAAAGTAAAAAAATAAATATAAGGACGGACTTGAAAAAAGATGGGAGGAAGTGGGGTGCATTTGAACCAAAATGGCAACGTTTTGGTCAAAATGCATAAGTAGTGTCAGATATTGATTATCTATAAATAGATATAATAAAACACAAAATCAAAAATATTTTACTGTTAGTTCCAAACCATTAAGGTCTTACAAATGCAAGAATATGCTTACGATGTACACATACATATTAATTTCAAACCATAATTTGTGATTGTTCATAATGATATCAGGAGGTAATGGTAGAAAAGTATCGAATTCAAAACATTTAAGATTAATAACTTGGTGTATATCTTCTACGAATCAAAACATGGTAATCAACATAAATATACGAAAAATCAAACAAGAACCAGACTTTCTTATGACATCCAAGAAAATAAAAAATATTTCTAGTTAAGAAAGCTAGTCTCCCAAATAGCATTTCTCACCTGGCGAAGATCCCTTCCTTTAGAATCCTCCCAACGCCCTCCTTTCCACTTTTGCAAGAATCACATTAAGGTTTCACCTAAACAATTACAACTTGAGCAAGAAGCATTAAAATAAAACTTCAGTAAACCAATCTGTTCATCAGATTTTTCTCGTTTTACACTAACCATAAGCATAAAGAAAGAAACAATGGCTGTGAATGAAAACGCGGACAAAACTTGTTCTGAAAACAAGTCTCAAAATCCAAAAAACAAAGAGAGAGAGAGAATTAAAAAATACTGCTTCTGAAATGAATAAGAAAGTAGGATTTATGAACATAGGTTGTGTCTCTTATTCCTCACCATCGTCTTTGAAAGCTTCAAAATTCCTTCGGTTCCCCTCACCTTCGTATGACGGACAGTCATTGGAGCTGATTGCTGCCGGAGCTTCTGGACTGCATCGGCTAAGATTATTCCCTCCCATGAGAGCTTTAACTCGTAATCAGAGGTCTTGGGAACACCACAATTGACATCGTCCCCAATGACGACAGCAACATTGAGGCTTTCTGGCACAGGACCTGCGAGCAGCAATCAATACCACCGCCAAAATTTCTAGCCATCAACTAATCGGAGTTGTCATCTGGTTCATTCCCCCAGACACAACCCATTCTCATCTTCAAAGTATGAGTTATGCGGTGACTCCAACGATCAACCTAAAGATTGAGAATGAAACGGGGCCAAAAAGGAAAGAAAAAGTTAACGAAGAGCTGCTTTAAGTCTAAGAACAATTGTAATATATATATATATATATATATATATACACACACACACACACACACACACACACACACACACACACACTAGTAAGCCAGCTAGTGCTTGCTTTGGTAATGTGACTTGTGAACTAAATATATATTAATGAGAAAGTTATGGAGAAAAACAACAGTAAATAAATTTTGAAATAATTAAATAAATGAGAAAGAAAATGTTGGTATCTGTATTTATCTTTCGTGAACTATAAAACATCGTGAGATTCTTGTTCATCTTTATCTCCATAGTTTTGAAAAATAAGATTTTGGGGTGGGTGGGGGGACCATCCAAAATCTTCAGAGGTTGTCATTGATATTCCTTCAAGACTTGAACAGTAAATAAAATAAAAGAAAACAATGATAACACAATAAAGCAGCAAACTTAAGAAACAAAACTCAATTGAACCAAAAACACGTACAAAAGGTCACTATCCCATCTAATTCCAAATCAACCAAAATCATTGTGCTCTTAATAAAGTTTGAGGCTGAATTCCATAAACAATTTCATAATTAACCACCAGATTATAAGAAATAATAAGAATAAGAAAAATTCATTCATGAACAATAAAAAGAACTATGATCTATGGGATGACGCTAGGAATCACGAAGAAAACATAAAAGAAAAAATAAGAAAAAGAGAAACATTCTCATACTTTCCTTTTTCCTCACTTTTCCTTCGTTGCTTACCCCAGAAACTCTCTCAACAACCAAATGGTGTTCAAGGAAAAAGACAGGAAAACATTACAGCCAAAGTTCTCTTACAACTTCATTTTTCTTGTTGTATTTTAGGCTTTTCTTACACTCGAATATCCCTTAAGCCAACCACCTTAGGTGTGCTACTTCAGGCCTCATCTCATATTGCTGCAAAACTAAGAAAGCAGCACAAGAAACATTCATAAAGTAGATCTATATCCACGTATGAGAGAGAACACCACCACTCTATCGATGAAAAAGCCATAAACAACTGAAAGCTACAAAGAAAGCATTGAAACAAAACTTTAATGGTAAATAAAATAACATCCAAAACATCATTACCTAATTCACAAAGGGGGAAAAAGGTCCGTGCTAATAAAAAGCGAGATCATCATCGGTCTTGATGATGAGACATTGAAAGTAATAAGCACTCTAAATCTAAACATAAAACCAACGGTAAAAAGCCATAGCTAACAGCTATCAGTATTGGATGAAATTGAAGTAGACAAAAAAATAGAGACAATACAAAAACAAAGTTATCAACTGTAGAAAAGACTAACCTTGTGATAGAGGGCATTGTTTCAACAGTTTCTGTAGACAAGTCAAAGAACCCAAAAAAGCAAGAGATATACTAACATCTGATAGAAAAAGAAAGCAAAAATTGATAATGAGGCTATGGCTAACTCACCCCACATTGAAGTAATATAGCAAATACATAAGTATTTTTATACAATTATGAACTCTCAAACTTGATATTAGAAGTCCGAACAAGAAGAAAAGTAGTTTACAAGACATGCATTTGCCTTCCAACTGATCAACACATAATGGATAATGGAGACTATTTAAAACACACAACTAGATCTAATATCTCTACTTCCTTTCGATAATGCTACTTTTTTTTTTCTAATCTAGTAAAAGATTTAAGCTAATGTGTATCAAAATTACATTTAACATTTCTTCGCTAATTGGTTGAGGGTTTTTTTTCCCCTTTAAGAATTGTGAGCTTGTATCTTCTTGGAGAGAGAGATTTTGTTCACCATGGAACCCCATCTCAATGTTGGCAACCTTCTATATAGGTGCTCAACTTGTAATATCGAATTTCATGTCAACTTTAAACTAACTCAAATAAAAGAGAATAAAGCTGCAAGAATCAGAATAAAAGATTGATCGTGAAAGCTGCAAACCTAAACATTGTGTTAAGGCCCCAATTAGATTCACGTATGCCAGGAGGCCGAAGGCCCAGACGAAAGCCCAGGGACAGGAGGGGAATTTGGTACCGACTGTTGAAGGTAATCCCGAGGAGGAAATGGGTTGAAAAGGATCGCCTCGGGATTGCGAAGACTGTTAGAAGTTGTTAGGGAATTCTGTTATTCTCTGGGTGAGCATGGAATAAAAGCAAGGAAGGGATGTAGGTGTAGTGAGGCAATTAGTGAGTGGGAAGAGTTCGCTTAGGTGGGAGATCTAGCAGACGTCTCTAATAGTTTGCAAATTTAACTTCATTGTATGCGTTTTCTTTCTTAAGTAAAGAAAGAGCAGAGCAACTCTTGCTCAGTACCATCTATATTCTTGTTCCAATTATTTCAGGTTGTATCACATTGCAGTAGAATCATACAATGACCATAATACAATTAATCCAAGTCAGTCATAAGAATCAAAACTTACAACGTAAATGTTCTTGATAGCTCCCCAGTGAGAAATTGTTTGTCTGAAGCAAGAAGACACCCTGCCTTTCATTTGTTCTCATCGATACAAAGGATACTTGAAGCAAGACCACCACCATATAGTTCAGTTCAAAAAATTAAAGAGGAGATACGAAGGAGAAAGACAAAGTAGAAAAACTGAAAATGTTCTTGATAGCTCCCCATTGAGAAATTGTCTGCTTGAAGCAAGCAGACACCCTGCCTTTCATTAGTTCTCATCAATATAAAGGATACTTGAAGTAAGACCACCATATTGTTCAGTTCAAAAAATTGAAGAGGAGATATGAAGGAACTCTGCTCAAGCGGTGGCTCACTTAGAGAAGAGAACAAAAAAAATTAAGCGGGGCATTTGTTAATCACAATTTCCAAATGAGAATATTCACTAAAAACAAGTAAAAAGATTAAACAAAAGAGGCGCAAAAAGGGCAAAAGAAAAAGGTTAACAACAAACATGAAACTATACAAAAAGTTTCTAGACTTTTCTTTCACAGTAAATACATCCTCTACTCAGCTAAATGTTAATTATTTGTATTTGACTATCTGTTATGAACAACAAAATGTCGTGAAGATCTACCTACTCATCTTCATCTCCATAGCTTTAAAAAAAAAAGGCATCTAATAAGTATTCCTCCATTCTAAACGAATGAAAAGAAGAGAAAAGTATATCAAAAAGGAATTATGGAAAAAGGCTGCCATACTGTATAAAATCTTGGAAAGCCGTCACTGATATTATGTACATTCATCAACATAACTCAACTTGAACATTAACATGCGTGCATTAATGAGAAATAAAGTGATGGAAAAATAAGCATTTTACTTTAAGGAGACAAATACAGAAAATAAATTAGATGGAAATATTACACGACTCTTCTATCTTTTTCTCCCTCCTTTTTCTTTATATCAATTATTAGTATCATTATATACATAAGTAAATATTAATTACATATAAGAGAGTAGTGAAATCAATATCGAAATTCAAAAGGAGAGGAATATTTATTAGATGCTAAGAGGCAACAGCAATGGTGGATCGATGGGGAAGGGAATAAGCGCACTAACCCGAAGCAAAGATGCTTTCTTCTTACAATTATCTATCATGTCCCAATGATCAATCTTCCTCTCCCTTCCTCAGATTTTCATTCTAATTTCACCTTTCTTGCCTTCTATTTTTTATATAAAATGAGTTTTAAGTATTTTTTCAACCATATAAATGGCAAAATTAAAACTAAAAAGAAAATGTAAATGCCACAATGAATGCATTGTAATAACACAAAAATCATAATATATTCGTTGAATTAGCATGAACACTACTTCTTTTGTTACCACCTGTGGTTCCAATCTTTTAATTGACGATAGACTCTAATCATCAAAATTTTGGACAGGAAACCCTTGAGCTGAAATATGTTTCCACAGCTCAATCAACACAGATTACATTTCTTTAGCCTCTTCAAATATCCTGCAATTATCAGTAAGATCAAACCAATACGCATTTCAACTAGAGCGAAAGAAGATGGAAATATTCACAACTAACATAGCGGTTCGGTATAGATATTCCAATTCTTTTAATTATTTTGCATTTATAAAACATTCTTTTAAGAAGAGACAATGGAGGATGAGGTTTTGATATCGATTCGAGTCAAATGGTGGCTTTAAATTTCAATTTGTTTGATCAATCAATTTCATATCATATTCAAAATTTAACCTTTCCTCAAAATATACAATAAAGGAAAATGAGGAGGACAAAAATGGAACAAAAAGATTAACAAAGCTTCCCCACGAAGCTAGTTACGGCACTTAGTAATATATAACTACTAGGGAAGGGAGGCACATGCAAGGTATGTGCTTTTTTTATGTAGTATGAAACTTTTCTTTCGTTGTTTTTTTTTTTTTTTTGTAATGAATTTACAAGCCATATTTAAACTAGTTAAAGAGCAGCGACAAAAAAATTTTTTGGCATGAAATAATTTCAAACTTTCATTTTGCAGTGACATATTCAATAATCACATCACACATTGATAATGAGAGATAAAAAAATTAATCTTTTCTATTTCATAACAAAATTACTAAAGTTATAGAACAAACTAAAAGTATAGAACCAAACAAAGGTCATAGAATATAAGCGTGTTTTTTTTTTGGCAATACGTACAATATATATGCAATCAAAAAACTATTTACATGAGTTGCATTTCTGCGGAAGCTAATGTAGTTAATATCCTACAACAAACAGCAATGTACCTACGTTGCTTATTGGATCTTCAAAGGTAGGAAACAAACCTGATGCTGATTAAAATAGCATGAATTTCCATGAATCTGGATAAAAATTAAATTAGCAAAGATAAATGAGGTGGGATGTTATTTTTACACTTGAGCAAGGAGAACTTACTTAAATTGATCTTATGCCCAAAATCTGGAGTTGTATTTGTACTTTCAGTTTTTTAAATGCCAAAAAATCTAATGCATCATATAACTTTCAAGAAAGGAGACATGACTTATTATGCGGTCAATAATGTAACATTGAATCTAAAATGTCAAACACAAGAGTATATGTGCAATTTTTAGTAACATAGGATAATTAAGTGGAATAAAAAATTAAATGTCAAACATATTGATCAGTAAACGGTACCTATACTGAAGTTCATTAATATAAAACATTACAAATGAAGTTCTCATATGGATGAGAAAGCCATCTGAAACACATAAAGCAAAGAAATAACAAGAAGAGAACAAAACAGAAGGCAATTTTACTAAATGCCAGAGAAGCCTAAAAACAATATCTTAGCACGTCATCCCAGCTTAACACAATTAAGAATAGTGAGAATTAAATAAACGATGGATCTGTTGAAGCCCATGTAGAAGCTAGGTATTTTGCATTCTCAAATAGATCCTCAAATATCATTTATTTTCCCTCGAAAATCCTCTGATTCCTTTCCCACCAAATAACCCAAGGAATAGCTAAAATCATTGAACCTCAATTGTAATATAAGTATAATAAATGTCATAACAAAGAAATATAGCAATGTACCTCAGTTGTATGTTCCATCAGATCAATTCAAGTGCAAAGCAAAAATTTTTCTACATTAGTTCCTGTCGGCATGTTTTTTTTAATAAATAGCTAATTTAGGGATTAAGTTTTATTTTAGGAGAGTTTACTCTTTGGTTATTTTTGGAAAGTATAATTTAGGAGTTTAGGTTTTTTTTTCCCTTTCCTATAAAAGGGCCCTGTATTGATTCAATCATAACATAATAAAAAATTCTTCTAAACCCTAATCCATGCGTACATGGTATCAGAGCCCTGGTCAGAGAACGGCTGGGCTTAGATGGACTACCACCAGGCCATGACCGGCCAAAAGAGGTCTTCCATGACCACCGGAGATGGGTCTGAGGGTGGTGCAGAATCGGCAGCAAGAGGAGGCGCGATTTCTGGAGGAAACCCTGGCAGTAGTGGCGGTGGAAACCCTAGTAGCGGCGGAAGTGGTGGCTTGATTCCGGGTAGCAGTTGTTGGAAATGTGTCCATAAAGTGGGATGTAATTTGTTATTTATGAAATGACAAATGTAAGACATTATTATTTTGCTGATTTTATAAAATAAGATAAAGTTATGTTTTGACACATACTCAAGAGTGTTAGTAATATTGCTTAGTCCATAAACTGTTACCAACGAAAGAAGAGTCAGGGGAACCCTGCCGGACAAACTCTTCTGATACAGTTTAAAATAGATATTCGCAGTCTTAGGGTTGATTGGGCAATCAAATCCGATTATGACTATTAGATCGAACCATGTGATGCTAGTCTCGGGGCATGGGAGTTGGACTCTGTGGTTGATCTAGACATGCTCGCAACATGTTGAATAGACCATGTGACTGATTAGGTTAGAGTAAAAACCGTTTACACAACTCTAAACCTAATCATCACAACTTAAGTATATTTGTATAATTATCTTAATCCTGAAGTGAATGCATAGCTCAACTTAGTATCTCATGATCTTTGATTCGCCAATGAGATTAGTTCACGCTATTGAACGACATCTCGGTCATTGGGATCATGACAATATTAAGTTGGAGTTATGTGATTCACGAATATGGAATTCGTAAAAATAATATCACCTCATGCTTTATTGACGGGTGTGTGAATAAATAAACCGGCCTGGTATTCAATGATGATATTCATTGATTAAAACATCGTAACATGTGCGAGACATCTTACGAACGTTTGTCTTTCTTATTCACAAATATATAAAGGAGTTGAGGAAATAATGATTAGAATGGTAAAACGGTAATATTATGTACCATTCGATCACCGATATTTACTGAAGGATAATAATGCATTTACACTTTGTGGACCGTGTGATAAATTGTATCAACACCAAAAGAAAAATTAGCGCACATGAATCGAGAGATTATTCGGCATCGAACTTTTAGTGGAGTTATGCGATGTCGGAATTAAATATGTCGATAACTTATAGGGATGAGTTAGTCGAATATTGTAATTCCATACCTTTGTTCATGTGGGTCCATTCGGTCTCAAGGCTAGCTCTAATAAATGGGAAAAAACAGAATCCGATAATTATGTTTAAATTCATTGTGTTATTTTTCATTTATTCGATAATTGAAAAAAAAAAAGGAATGAGTTTTGAATTTCGAAATTAATGGAGATTAATTTAAAATTCAAAATGAAATTTAAACATGATTCTATTTGGCAACTAAAGGAAAGAGAAAAGTGAGAATTCATTTTGGAAAAATTCGAAATCCCTTGCCTTAAGGGGATTTCAATTTTGCTCCAAAAAGGAAGGAAATTCAAAATCCCTAAGCCCATGTAGGGATTTTCGGTTTCAATCCTAGGGTTAAGGAGAAATTCGAAAATCCCATCTAGGGTTTGAGTTTTTGAATTTTCTCCTATATAAGGATATTATTGAAAAACCCTAGGAGAGAGTCTTTTGGAGAAAAGAAAAGAGATCACATTTTTCCTTAGGGTGGCCGGATTTTGTAGAGACAAAATAGAAGGAAAAAGTTTTCTTAGGTTTTTGAAAAAGAGCCCACTCTCTCATCCTAAAGATTGTAGAGTCATAGCCTTGAATCTACGAGTGGTTTTTGGTGTGATCGTGGCAATAAACAACGATCTTGTTTCACGGCAATTCTCCATCTCGGAACGTGAGATAGTGAGACAAGATCCTTGCGGTCAATTAATTCAATCGTCACAAAGGTATGTGAGATTTTTCTAATTCTTTGATTATAAACATATATCATGCATGCATCTCTCGTTGTGGTTTACGTTTAATTTTGAATTAAATGGATATGATAAAATTTTTTGAAATTCCGCCTACAATATTGTTGTTGTTCAAATGATTTTTCATATATAAATCACAACAAGATCCTACAGCAGTAGCCATCATTTGTTTGGCTCTTTCTCATCCTTTCAATTAACTGGACAAAAACTTAATGGCCAGAATTTTTTAGAGTGGGCTCAATCTATGAAACTAACCATTGATGGAAGGGGAAAACTTGGCTATTTAACAGGAGAACGTGATAGACCAGCCACTGGAGATCCTGGGTTGGCGACATGGAATTCTGAAAACTCATTAGTTATTGCATGGCTGATCAATTCTATGGAACCAGCCATTGCCAAACCACACATGTTTTTGCCAACCGCTAAGGATGTTTAGGAAGCGGTTAGTGAGATGTATTTTGACCTAGAGAATTCATCTCAAATATTTGAGTTAAAAACAAAGCTATGGAGTTCCAAGCAAGGCAGCCGAGATGTTACCACGTATTACAACGATATTGTCACCTTGTGGCAAGAATTGGATTTGTGTTATGAAGATGATTGGGAGTGCCCGGCTGATAGTGTTAAGCACAAGAAAAGAGAAGAGAATGAGTGTGTGTACAGCTTTCTTGCTGGTCTCAACCAAGATTTAGATGAAGTCCGTGGCTATATTCTTGGAAGGAAGCCACTACCCTCACTTAGAGAAGTGTTCTCTGAAGTGCGTAGAGAAGAGGCTCGCAGGAAGGTGATGATTGGAAAAACTGTGCATGAATCCGAAGGGTCGGCTCTTGTGTCGAGAAGTAGTGATGGTGAAGGAAGAAATAACAAGAAACCATGGTGTGATTACTGCAAGAAATCATGGCATACACGTGAGACGTGTTGGAAGCTTCATGGTAAGCTTGCCAATTGGAAGAAAAAACAACAGGGAGACAACTGGAATTCCCAAGCCAATGTTACTAATTCAGGGAAGGAGTCTTCTTTAGGAGTGCAACCATTCACGAAGGAACAGCTAGAGCAAATCAGTAAAATCCTTCAATCTCAAAACCTTGTCAATCCTAGTCCTTCTGGTTTCGTGCCAAAAAAGGGTAACCATTTCTTGTCCTCATGTCTTAATGTTGAGTCAAGTGTCTCTTGGATAGTCGATTCTGGTGCTACAGATCACATGACTGGCTGCTCTAAATTTTTCTCTTCCTATAGTCCATGTGCAGGGAATCAAAGAGTCAAGATAGCAGATGGAACTTTTTCGGCAGTGGCCAGGAAAGGGACTATTGTTATCTCACCGAATATTACACTTCTTGACGTTCTTCATGTTTCTAAATTGTCATGTAACCTTCTTTCAGTCAGTAAATTCATTCATGATCAAAAGTGTCAAGCTAATTTCTCGTCATCTGGTTGTATGTTTCAGGATTTGACTTCGGGGTGGACGATTGGCAATGCTAATGAAGTTGGTGGACTCTATTTTCTTGACACTGGATATGACTCAAGTAGGTAATCCCGAAGGACTTGTCTCAATTCTATTTCTGTTCTTGATTCGAGCGAAATAATGTTATGGCATTATCGTTTAGGACATCCAAATTTTCATTATTTAAGACACTTGTTTCCAAAACTTTTTATCAATAAAAATCCATCTTTATTTCAATGTGAGATTTGTGAATTTGCAAAACATCGTCGGACTTCTTTTTCTACACAACCATATAAAGCCACTAAACCATTTACTATGATTCACAGTGATGTTTGGGGGCCGTATCGGATTAAAACTGTAATAAGAAAGAGATGGTTCATTACCTTTATTGATGATCACACACGTGTCACTTGGGTGTTTTTACTTCATGACAAGTCTGAAACTGAAACTGTGTTTAAAAACTTCTACAACATGATTTTCACTCAGTTTCAAACATAGATTCAAATTTTCAGAAGTGATAATGGTAAAAAATATTTTAACCAGAATTTAGGGAGTTTTTTTTATTGAAAAAGGCATTGTTCATCAAAGCTCTTGTACTGACACTCCACAATAGAATGGAGTTGCAGAGAGGAAGAATAAACATCTCTTGGAGGTTGCTCGGTCCTTAATGTTTTCAACCTCTATTCCAAAATATTTGTGGGGTGAGGCAATTTTGACAGCTACATATTTAATCAACAGAATGCCTACAAAAATTTTGAAATTTCAAACCCCATTGGAGCAACTTAAGAGATGTTTTCCTTCTTCTCGTCTGACTTATGATCTTCCCCTTAAAGTTTTTGGTTGCACAGCGTTTGTTCATATTCATGGACACACCCAGGGAAAGTCAGATTCCCGAGCAAGAAAATGTGTTTTTGTTGGGTATCCCTCTACTCAAAAGGGTTACAAATGTTTTGATCCTCTCACAAGGAAGTTTTTCGTGTCCATGGATGTTACCTTTTTTGAAAACAAACCTTTTTTCTCAAGCACTCATCTTCAGGGGGAGACATCAAGTGAAGATGTGAATGATGACTTGTTGATTTATGATGTTGTTCCTGTGCATTCTAGTCAAAATGATGTTGTTTCTGGAAAAAAAGTCTGATGTGATAATATTGAAGTAGATGGAACAATTAAGGATGTCTCAAACAGTGAAAATAGGGATATTGTTCCTTTAACTATGCCCTTACAGAGTGAAACTCGGAAAGAGAACAAGATGTGTGCGAGGCAAGGTGGAATTGAGTTTAAAGGGAAAGTCTATAAGAGAAAGTATCCAAGACAAGAAGATAGAGCTCCTGACCTGAAGCAAAGCCAAGAGCCTGAACCGATGACAGATCTGGAAAATGAAACTCAGTCAGGTAATTCTCTGTCCGAACCACAAAAAACTGTGTCTAATTGTGAGTCACTTGTCGAGTCAAATAAATCTGTTGATTTGCCTATTGCACTTAGGAAAGGTACTAGATCATGCACCAAACATCCTCTTTATAGCTTCCTTTCATATAAGAATTTGTCCCCTTCATTTCAAGCATTTACTTCAAAGTTGTCATGTGTCACTATTCCAAAAGATATACAGGAAGCTCTAGGTGTTCCAGAATGGAGGGAAGCAGTTCTTGAAGAGATGAGAGCTCTGGAAAAGAATAAAACTTGAGAAATCATAGAACTACCGAAAGGAAAAACCCTGGTTGGTTGCAAATGGGTGTTTACAGTGAAGTACAACGCTGATGGCTCTCTTGAAAGGTATAAAGCTCGGTTAGTTGCCAAAGGATTTATCCAGACCTATGGCATAGACTACTCATAAACTTTCTCCCCTGTTGCCAAACTGAATACTGTGAGAGTAATCCTCTCACTTGCGGTCAACCTTGAATGGGGTTTGTTCCAATTGGATGTTAAAAACGCATTCTTAAATGGAGATTTAGAAGAGGAAGTGTACATGGAAGCACCTCCCGATTTTTCTCACAGGTTTGATGGAAAGGTCTGCAGGCTTAGGAAATCCTTGTATGGACTTAAACAGTCTCCTAGGGCCTGGTTTGAGAGATTCACGAAGTTTGTGAAGAGTCAGAATTTTGTACAAGGACAGTCATATCATACAATGTTTATAAAGATATCACATGAGGGAAAGATGGTAGTGTTGATTGTTTATGTGGATGATATTATTCTCACAGGTGATGATGTTGGAGGCATGGAAGAGTTAAAAAGAAAACTGTCCTCTGAGTTTGAAATCAAGTATCTTGGTCAACTCAGATATTTCCTTGGCATGGAGATTGCAAGATCAAGGCAGGGGTTAGTGATCTCACAACGAAAATACATTTTGGATCTCCTAGAAGAGACTGGGATGACGGGATGCAAGCCTTCAGACACGCCTATAGAGTTCAATCCAAGTTGGGCGAAATAAAGGAAGGAGTGCCAGTAGATACAGGTCGACATCAGCGCTTGGTAGGGAAGCTGATTTATCTGTCCCATACTCGTCCAGACATTTCATTTGTTGTTAGTCTGATGAGTCAGTTTATGCATGCTCCCTATCAGGAACTGAAGAAAACGTGAGTATCTTTTCTTATTGATCTCAGAGTAATAGTACACTATATATATACATAAGAGGATAAGATAAAGCTAGGCCTAACATAACAATTATGTTCCTAAATATCAGGGAACTGATCCTAGAGGATAGATCACGTAGGATCTTCTTTCTAGAACTAAATCCTAACTTTGACTAATTATTCTCAACACTCCCTCTCAAGCCGGTGTGTGTGTATGTCATACAATCCCACTTGCTACTTAGGTCTTCAAAGTTAGATCTTGGTAATGCTTTGGTAAGGATGTCTCGCAATCATTGCATTGAGTAGGAACGTAACTCATTAGCACGGTTCCACTAGTAATCTTCTCGGAGATGAAGTGCTTGTCAATTTCGATATGTTTAGTTCGATCATGATGCACAAGATTCTTAGCAATACGATTGCGACTTGATTGTCACACATCATCCGAATGGATGAAGAGTCGTTCATGCCTAGTTCATTTGAGTACCCTTTTATCCAAATTCCTTCACAAATTCCTTGTGCTAAAGCCACAGATTACTCGCCTCAAAGATCGCTTCTAGCTACTACCATCGATTTTCTTACTTCTCCAAGTCACTAAATTTCCCCAAACATAGGAACAATAGGCTGATGTTGATCTCCTATCAGTAGTGTCTCCTGCCCAATCTGCATCTGAGTAAACTTCTATGTTTCTATTTCCTGACTTCTTGAAAAACAGTCCTTTCCCAGGTGTCCCCTTCAAATACTTCAATATCCTAAACAACGCATCCATATGCTCTTCCGTAGGATTGTGCATGTATTGACTCACAACACTAACTGCAAAGCCTATATCCGGACGTGTACGTGAGTGATATATTAACCGGCTAACAAGTCTCTGATATCTCCCCCTATCGACTGGTGCACTATCTTTTACTGAGCCAATTTTCTTGTAAGAATCCATAGGTGCATCAACAGGTTTACACCCTAGCATGCCCGTCTCCTTTAGTAAATCCAAGATGTATTTCCGTTGAGAAATGACAATTCCCTTTCGAGATCGTGCCACTTCCATTCCGAGGAAATATTTGAGACTCCCTAGATCCTTGACTTCAAATTCCTGTGATAGGCGTACCTTCAATCTCTGCAACTCTTCCTCATCATTTCCTGAGAGAATGATGTCATCGACATACACTATCAAGAGAGAGATCTTCCCAGTTGGTGATGTTTTAATGAAGAGAGTGTGATCTGCCTGGCATTGAGTGTACCCGAGTTTCAAGACTACCTTTGCAAACTTATCAAACCATGCCCGGGGCGATTGCTTGAGTCCGTACAGGGATTTCTTAAGTTTACAAACTTTACCTCCAGCAAGGTTTAGGTCAAGACCGGGAGGAACCTCCATAAACACTTCTTCTTCAAGGTCTCCGTTGAGAAATGCATTCTTTATATCCAATTGGTGTAGACACCAATCAAGATTCACTGCCACTGAGAGCAATATTCTGATGGTGTTGAGTTTTGCCACTGGAGCAAAGGTTTCTTGATAGTCAATCCCATATGACTGGGTGAATCCTTTTGCTACAAGGCGAGCTTTGAGTCTCTCAACACTCTCATCTGCCTTGTATTTGATTGTAAATATCCATTTACACCCCACTGTTCGTTGTCCTGCCGGTAGTTTAGTTATGGTCCACGTTTCATTCTTCTCTAGTGCATTAATCTCTTCTTGAACTGCTTTCTTCCACCCAAGATGAGTAAGAGCCTCCCGGATGTTATTGGGAGCCTATATCCTGTCCAGAGAAGACACAAATGCTCAGTATGATGCGGACAAACCATCATATGAAACATAGTTACCTATTGGATGGCTGGTACATCTTCGAATCCCTTTCCTTTCTGCAATTGGCTTGTCCAAATCCTCAATGCAAGGTGCCATGGACTCAACCGAGACTAGGCTGCCCATATTTATGGCGTCTTCAAGGGAACTTGGACTTGTTTCGGACTCTTGAACATGTGATTGTGCTCCGTGCTCTATTTCCCCTCTGGATTGTCACCTTCTATATACTTGAAGATTGTCAATAGCAAGTTGTAGGAAGGTGGAGATATTTGGTTGTGATTGGTGAGATGGAGAATGAGAGGATGGACTAATGGGTGACACCAGCTGAGAGGGAGTCTCGGATGACTCTGGAGGTTATGGAGACAGTGGCTGAAATAACTCTGGAGGGTGTGGAGACAATGGGCAGGGTGTTTGTTGAACCGGCATATGGGAGTTGTCAAGTAATGATTCCCAAGGCTGATGTTCACTCATTCTCTCCCCCTGAGCATCAGTTTTGGTATAGAAAGGTATTTTTTCAAAGAATGTCACATCTCTAGAAGTGTACGTTTTTTTGGTGTTTGGTGAGTAGCATTTGTAACCCTTTTGGTTTGGAGAGTATCCTACAAAGATGCATTTAATGGATCTAGGATCGAGTTTGCTTCGATGTTGTGGATGAGCATGGACAAAAGAGGTACAGCCAAATATTTTTGGGGGTGAATCTGTGGAGACAGCCCGAGTGTGGGGAAAGGAATGAAGGAAGACTTTGCTGGGACAATGAAACCCCAGGGTTCGAGAAGGCATTCGGTTGATTAAGTATGTTGTAGTGAGAACTGCCTCACCCCATAAACTTTTTGGGACATTGACAGAGAATAAGAGACAACAGGCAACCTCTAGAAGGTGTCTATTCTTATGTTCAGCCGCTCCATTTTGTTGTGGAGTGTCGACGCAAGAACTAATGTGGATGATGCCTTGACCTAGGAGATAGGAGCTGAGAGAGTCTTTGAAGTACTCTTTGGCATTGTCTGTTTTGAGGATGCGGATTTTAGTGGTGAATTGAGTTTGAATCATGTTGTTGAAACTTTGAAAGATTTGACCTACTTCGGACTTGCTTTTCATAAGGAACACCCCAAGTAAGGCGAGTGTGGTCATCAACAAACGACACAAACCAGCGAGCCCCTGAAATATTTTTTATTCTTGAGGGGCCCCACACATCACTGTGGACTAGGGAAAATGGAGTGGAGGGCTTATATTGGAGACGTGGAAAACTAGTTCCAGTATGCTTTGCAAATTGACATATTTCACAATGAAAAGACGAAGGACTTTTATTAATGAATAAATCGGGGAAAAGTTTTGCAAGATACATGAAGCTAGGGTGACCCAATCGATAGTGTAACAAGACTATTTCACTATCGTTATTGACACTAGACCTAGAAAATGAACAAGTTGACAGATTCTTGGACTTGACACAATTTGCCCTTGAATCTTGTATTGAGGTGACTTGAGTGCTTTTGAGTAAATAGAGTCTGGAGCACAATTCAGCACTGCCAATCGTCTTTCCTGAGTCCAAGTCCTGAAAAACACACATATTTGGATAAAATTTAGTTACACAGTTCAAGTCACGTGTCAATTTACTGATTGAAAGTAAATTACAATCCAAATTGGGCACATGAAGGACAGAATTAAGGTGTAACTCCTTTGTGAGTTTAATGGAACCTATCCCTGCAATTTTTGAGTGAGAGCCATCAGTAATCCGCACTAAGGATGAGGTGTCATTGCTGTTTTTGTAATCCTGAAACAATGAGGCATCTCCTGTCATGTGATCTGAAGCACCTGTGTCGACAATCCAGGGTTTGTTTGATCCTTTATTGGCTGTGAGTGCTGAATGAGACTCTCTCTATGCGACTAGACCTATCCCTTCAGCTTGATTGAACAGTTTCTGGAGAATCTCCATTTGTTCCTTGCTGAATGCATTGGACTCGGGCTGGGACTGATTGTCTGTGTTGCCTGCCACATGAGCACGGCTGTCTCGATCAATCCTGGGCCGTGGTTTCAAGTCAGCTGGCTTGCCATGGAGTTTCCAGCAAGTTTCTTTGCAGTGGCCTGTCTTGTTGCAATGTTCACACCATGGTCTTCCCCCTTTCGGATGATATTCACTGCTTCCTGCAGTGCTGTTCCTGCAGACAGCAAGGGCAGAAGCATCCAGTGTCGGTTCTAATGATCCCATTATAACCTTCTTCCTGCTTTCTTCACGTCTGACTTCCGAGAAAGCTTCACGAAGGTTTGGTAGGGGTTTCATTCCAAGAACACGGCTTCGAACCTGATCAAGATCTTTATTAAGTCCGAGGAGGAATTTAAAGATTCGCTTTTGTTCAACGATCTTCTTGTATAAAGCCGAATCATCTAGGCACTTCCATGAATAAATTTCAAATAGGTCAAGATGTTGCCAGTGTCGGGTGAGGGTGTTGAAGTATTGGGTGATAGTTTGGTCTCCTTGGCGGAAGTCTTGGAGAATGGTTTCAATCTGGAATAACTCTGCTGTGTTTTCATGGCTGGAGTAGATTTCCCTTGCTACATCCCATATTTCCTTCGCTTCCAAACAAAAGGAAGTTCTCGCCAATATCATTGTTCATGGACTTGATAAGCCATGACATGATCATGTTGTTTTCTGTTTTCCACTTCTTGAAACCGGGATTGGACGTCTCTGGCATGACCGCCTCCCCTATGAGATAATCATCCTTGCCTTTCCCGCAGATGAACATCATAACCGATTGTGACCACTGGAGAAAATTGTGGCCATTCAGTTTATGACTTGTGATCAGGACAGGTGAGGAATCAGTGCCACCATGATTTGCGATTTCCGTATTCCCTCTAGACCATGAGATTGAATCGGATGAGGTTTTGGATATGTGAGAAGAAGCCATCCCGTATTTAGTCATCCAATCAAAGATGAAAGAGGAGTGGAGGAAATAGGTTCTATCGGAGAAGATGGAGTGGCTGAAGAAACAAGGTTGAATGGTGGCTGCAGAGGAATTAGGGTTTAGAGAAGTGGCTCTAATACCATGAAGAAAACGTGAGTATCTTTTCTTATTGATCTCAGAGTAATAGTACACTATATATATACATAAGAGGATAAGATAAAGCTAGGCCTAACATAGCAATTCTGTTCCTAAATATCAGGGAACCGATCCTAGAGGATAGATCACGTAGGATCTTCTTTCTAGAACTAAATCCTAACTTTGACTAATTATTCTCAACAGGAACATCTGGAAGCAGTGTACAAGATTCTGAGATACTTGAAAGCTACTCTTGGGAAAGGACTTTTTTTCAGGAAGAACAATCAACGATTGGTTGAAGTTTATACAGATGCAGATTGGGCTGGTTCAGTAACCGACAGAAGATCTACCTCTGGATACTGTACGTTCGTGTGGGGAAATCTAGTAACCTGGAGAAGCAAAAAACAGGGTGTAGTAGCAAGAAGTAGTGCTGAAGCTGAGTATCGAGCGATGACTCAAGGTGTATGTGAAATTTTATGGGTGAAGAGACTTCTGAGTGAACTTGGCAGACCAGTTGAACTTCCTATGAAGCTGTTCTGTGACAATAAGGCAGCGATCAATATTGCAAATAATCCAGTTCAACATGACAGAACTAAATATGTTGAGATTAATAGACACTTCATCAAGGAAAAACTTGAAGGAGGAGTTGTGTGTGTTCCGTTCTTGCCTTCCAGACAGCAGATTGCAGATGTCTTCACCAAAGGGCTCCTAAGGAAAAATTTTGAGTATTTTGTAAACAAGTTGGGCATGATGAGCATCTATGCACCAACTTGAGGGGGAGTGTCGGCAGGTTTTTTTTAATAAATAGCTAATTTAGGGATTAAGTTTTATTTTAGGAAAGTTTACTCTTTGGTTATTTTTGGAAAGTATAATTTAGGAGTTTAGGTTTTTTTTCCCTTTCCTATAAAAGGGCCCTGTATTGATTCAATCATAACATAATAAAAAATTCTTCTAAACCCTAATCCACACCTACAGTTCCAAAAACTGTTGCTGCTAAATCTCATGATTCATCATGTAACTGTACGTGAATATAGTATTCGGAAAGTAAGGTTCATTACAAAGTTTAAAAAGAACAATTAGAAATGAGATAAGGGCATCAACTTGACACTTAAAAGACAATATAACACTACAAATTTATGGAATAATGAATGGGCTCACAATGTTTGACTTACATGATAGGTTTTCTAATCAATACACTCTTAAGAATGAATAAAAATACATTATGAAAGATTTTAATATCCGGTTAGTGTACATGATTTGTTGTTACAACTCTTATAGTAGTTAGCTTTCGTTTGCCAACTCATTTCTTCACTCATCGAAGAATGAGAAGTTAGCATGTTAAGAAAAATGTATAAATAAGCAAAAAATTGTAGTAAAGAATATATCAATACTCATCTCCACCAGGCTTGCACTAAAATCTTCTACTTTCGTGCTTAACTTTGAGTTATGCCCAGCTTTCCAACATGAGGAACCAAATAAACCACTCCTTTGTACCTACAGGCAATAACAAAACTATCTAAATAAGCTCTTCAAGACTTAGCATCTTTCTTATTTTTCCTTTAAAATAAATTCTAGCTACTAGGACCTGTAGCAGATTAAAGGTATGACTATGTATAGAGTTAACATCTAATCAAATATAGAATTATCATCAAACCAAACCAAACCAAAAACAAAAAATATATTTCACTTGTGTACATGACAAGGGTGAGTTATAATTTGAGTTATATTTCACTTCGAGAATGTTGCTTGTGCATCAAGAAGAAACTTATTAGATAAATTTTGTCATACCTGATGTATGAAAGGTAGTAATCCGTTAGCAAAATGAACCTATCTTTGATTAGCAAAATGAACTTATCTTGGAATCAAATCCAAGTAAGGTGAATCAATGTGAACAAAAAAGAAGCATATAAATCCATGAAATAAGGTGAGTCGTGGCATATTATGAATCTTAGCAAAAAAAAAAAAAAAAAGGCCAAAACAAATTACAACAAAAAAACAAAAAAGAAGGATCACTTCTGCAGCCATAACACAAGTAAAATGTCAATGCTAATTTGCAATTAGTACAGGTGGTAATACTTGAGTTTTTTTTTTTTTTTTTTTTTGAAAAGAAACAAGCTTTATTAATAATGAAGAAAAGAAAAGGGAAGAAGAGTTCTCCCCCACAAAACCTATCCCCAAATACAAAAACGATCAAAACAACCTTATGCAATGCAATGACTAAAAAAGTGATTTTTTTAATATTTGGATTGTCACTTGCAATTACTTCAGGGCTATTAACATTTATGTTACAAACATCACCAATCATTTGTCACTTCACTCAATCTTTTCATTGCTTCTACAGGGGAAAAAGTAAAAAGAGAAGAAAAATAAGAGAAATAGATTTGCAAGCTTGCCTGCGGATAATGGGAGCACGAATATTGTTTTTAAATCTATCATTGTACACCTTCAAACCAGCCATTGTCAACTTGCTTTGCAAACCATGCATAAAAAGAAAAGAAAGCTATGCTTTAACTCACCAACATGTAACAGTAGCGTTTTACATATTCGTATGAGAAGGCAATGAGCTTACAAACATTACAAAAGAATTGTTCAAGGAATATAAGGTCTAAAACTAATCCCACACACAGAAAATCCTTTCCGTGTGTAGGATTAAAACTCTCCTCTAAAATTATAGATACAATCCATGGCAAAAAGAAAAAAAGAATCCTTTTAAGTTTACTCAGAACAAGATGTTCTCTACCTACGTTGGGATTTTGGCTTGCTAAAGAATTCTCATTATTGGCAGGGCAAGTGTATCGATAAAACTTTGAAGCTTATCAATCTAATAAAAATTCACTGATTAACCTATTAGTATAATGAAATCAGCCTTAAAAAGACTTATCCTTCTAAAACAGGCCAATGAAGAAAGTAAAAAAACCCCATGAACCAAAAGAAAATTTAAGCACTTTTATCATGTCAATTACGTTTTTTATTTTTTATTTTAGCCGACCACTGTGCAGATTTTAGTATTGACAAATAATGAAAATAAAGTGTTTGTGATGTTACATCCAATCAGAAACTCAAAAACATTTAAAAAGATGAATAGTATATATTCATGTGTACCTGTTTGTGGCGATTCCGAACATCCATGTTACCAAACTGATCCAAAATCATCAGTGTGGAAAATACTTTCCTCAGAAACAAACAAATAAGAAAAAACAAAAAAGAAAAGAAAATTAGTCCCAACACAAAAGTAAAGATCAAAGAAGAAATGCCTAACCCAGCTCTATCTCATTAATTGCAATAGCCACACGCAGAGCAGAGAGCTTCGCTCAACTAAAAGAAACGGATGGCCTCGACGTCAACCTTAAAATTTTAAAATAAAATAAAAAATCATAACAATGATCATGGAATTCACATACCAGAAGGCCAAGAAATTTTTTTTTTTTTTTAAATGACCTTTGTGTAAAGTTGTAAATTAGGGTATAGCATAAAGAATTTGACCTGACAAAAAGAGAAGCAGATAGCTTACCCTGTGCTCACTCCGGAAACTCCACATCTTCTTCCTCCGATGACGGTGCATCTCAAAATATAAAATAAAAGAAAATGAGGACAAAAATGGAACAAAAAGATTAACAAAGCTTCCCCACGAAGCTAGTTAAGACACTTAGTAATATATAACAATGAGGGAAGGGAGGCACGTGCAAGGTATGTGCTTTTTTTATGTATTAAGAAACTTTTCTTTCGTTGTTTTTTTTATTTTTTTGGTAATGAATTTATAAGCCATATTTAAACTAGTTAAAAAGCCGTGACAAAAAATTTTTTGGTCATGAAATCATTTGAAAAAATTTCAAACTGAAGTTTTGCAATGACATATTCAATAATCATAACACACATTGATAATACGAGATTAAAAAATTAATCTTTTCTATTTCATAACAAAATTAGTAAAGTTATAGAGCAAACTAAAAGTATTAGCACCGAACAAAGCTCATAGAACACAAGCGTTTTTTCTTCTTTTTTTTTTTGGCAATACGTACAATATATATGCAATCAAAAAACTATTTAGACGAGCTACATTTCTGTGGCAGTTAATGTAGTTAATATCCTACAACAAACAGCAATGTACCTACGTTGCTTATTGAATCTTCGAAGGTAGGAAACGAACCTAAGATTAAAATAGCATGAATTTTCATGAATCTGGATAAAAATTAAATTAGCAAAGATAACCAAGGTTGGATGTTACTTTTACACTTAAGCAAGGAGAACTTTCACAAATTGATCTTATACCCAATATCTGGAGTTGTATCAGTACTTTCGGTATTTTAAATGGCAGAAAATGTAATGCATCATATAACTTTCAAGAAAGGAGACATCACTTATTATGCGGTCAATAATGTAACATTGAATCTAAAATGTCAAATACAAGAGTATATGTGCAATTTTCAGTAACATAGGATAATTAAGTGGAATGGAAAATTAAATGTCAAACATATTGATCAGTAAATGGTACCTGTACTGAAGTTCATTAATATAAAACATTACAAATGAAGTTCTCATATGGATGAGAAAGCCATCTGAAACACATAAAGCAAAGAAATAACAAGAAGAGAAAAAAAAAAGGCAATTTTACTAAATGCAAGACAAGTCTGAAGACAATATCTTAGCAAGTCAGCCCAGCTTAACAACACTAAGAATAGTGAGATTTAAATAAAGGATGGATCTATTGAAGCCCATGTAGAAGCTAGGTATTTTGCATTCTCAAACAAATCCTCAAATATCATTTCTTTTCCCTTGAAAATCCTCTGATTCCTTTCCCACCAAATAACCCAAGGAATAGCTAAAATCATTGAACCTCAATTGTAATATAAGTATAATAAATGTAGCAACAAAGAAATATAGCAATGTACCTTAGTTGTATGTTCCATCAGATCAATTCAAGTGCAAAGCAGAAAGTTTTCTACATTAGTTCCAAAAATTGTTGCTGCTAAATCTCATGATTCATCATGTAACTGTACGTGAATATAGTATTTGGAAAGGTTGATGACAAAGTTTAAAAAGAACAATTAGAAATGAGATAAGGCCACCAGCTTGACTCTTAAAAGACAATATAATACTGCAAATTTATGGAATAATGAAAGGGCTCACAATGTTTGACTTACATGATAGGTTTTCTAATCAATACACTCTTAAGAATGAATAAAAATACATTATCAAAGATTTTAATATCCGGTTAATGTACATGATTTGTTGCTGCAACTCTTATAGTAGTTAGCTTTCGCTTGCCAAATCATTCCTTTACTCATCGAAGAATGAGAAGTTAGCATGTTAAAAAAAATGTATAAAGAAGCTAAAAATTGTAGTAAAGAATATATTAATACTCATCTCCACCAGGATTGCACTAAAATCTTCTACTTTCGTGCTTAACTATGATTTATGCCCAACTTTCCAACATGAGGAACCAAATAAACCACTCCTTTGTACCTGCAGGCAATAAGAAAACAATCCAAATAAGCTCTTCAAGACTTAGCATCTTTCTTATTTTTCCTTTAAAATAAGTTCTAGCTACTAGGACCTGTAGCAGATTAAAGGTATGACTATGTATAGAGTCAACATCTAATCAAATATAGAATTATCATCAAACCAAACCAAACCAAAAACCACAAATATATTTCATTTGTGTACATGACAAGATTGAGTTATAATTTGAGTTATATTTCACTTGGAGAACGTTGCTTGTGCATCAAGAAGAAACTTATTAGATAAATTTTGTCATACCTGATGTACGAAAGGTTGTAATCCGTTAGCAAAATGAACCTATCTTTGATTAGCAAAATGAACCTATCTTGGAATCAAATCCAAGTAAGGTGAATCAATGTGAACAAAAAAGAAGCATATAAATCAATGAAATAAGGTGAGTTGAATCTTAGCAAAAAAAAAAAAAAAAAAAAAAAAAAAAAAAAAAAAAGGCCAAAACAAATTAAAACAAAAAAGAAGAATCACTTCTGCAGCAATAACACAAGTAAAATTTCAATGCAAAGTTGCAATTAGTACCACCGGTAATACTTGTGTTTTTTTTTTTTTTTTTTTTTTTGAAAAGAAACAAGCTTTATTAATAATGAAGAAAAGAAAAGGGAAGAAGAGTTCTCCTCCACAAAACATACCCCCAAATACAAAAACGATCAAAACAACCTTACGCAATGCAATGACTAAAAAAGTGATTTTTTTAATCTTTGGATTACCACTTGCAATTACTTCAGGGCTATTAACCTTCATGTTACAAGCATCATCAACCATTTGTCACTTCACTCAATCTTTTTTATTGCATCTACAGGGGAAAAAGTAAAAAGAGAAGAAAAATAAGAGAAATAGATTTGCAAGCTTGCCTGCGGACAATGGGAGCACGAATATTGTTTTTAAATCTATCATTGTACACCTTCGAAATACCCATTGTCAACTTGCTTTGCAAACCATGCATAAAAGGAAAAGAAAGCTAGCTTTAACTCACCAACGTGTAACAATAGCGTTGTACATAGTCTTATGAGAAGCCAATGAGCTAACAAACATTAAAAAAAATTGTTCATGGAATATAAGGTCTAAAACAAATCCTACACACAGAGAAAATCCATTCCGTGTGTAGGATTAAAACTCCCCTCTAAAATTATAGACACAATCCATGGCAAAAAGAAAAAAAGAATCCTTTTCAGTTTACTCAGAACAAGATGTTCTCTTCCTACGTTGGGATTTTGGCTTGCTAAAGAATTCTTATTATTGGCAGGGCAAGTGTATGGAAAAGAAGCTCATCAATCTAATAACCAAAAAATTCATTGAATCACCTATTAGTTAATGAAATCAGCCTTAAAAAGACTTATCCTTCTAAAACAAGCCAATGAAGAAAGTAAATAAATCCCATGAACCAAAAGAAAATTTAAGCACTTTTATCATGTCAATTACATTTTTTATTTTTTATTTTAGCCGACCACTCTGCAGATTTGAGTATTGACAGATAATGAAAATAAAGTGTTTGTGATGTTACATCCAATCCAAAACTCAAAAACATGTAAAAAGATGAATAGTATATATTCATGTGTACCTGTTTGTGGCGATTCCGAACATCAGTGTTACCAAACTGATCCAAAAACATCAGTGTGGAAACTACTTTCCCGAGAAACAAGCAAATAAGAAAAAACAAAAAAGAAAAGAAAATTAGTCCCAACACAAAAGTAAAGATCAAAGAAGAAATGCCTAAACCAGCTCTATCTCATTAATTGCAATGTAGCAGAGAGCTTCGCTCAACTAAAACAAAAGGACGGCTTCGACGTCAACCTTAAAATTTGAAAATAAAATAAAACAAAAAAATCATAACAATGCTCATGGAATTCACATCCCAGAAGGCCAAGAAAAAAAAAATTTAAAAGGAACTTTGAGCAATTGTAAATTAGGCTATAGCATGAAGATTTTGACCTGACAAGAAGAGAAGCAGATAGCTTACACTGCGCTCACACCAGAAACTCCTCAACTTCTTCCTCCGATGGAGGTGCATCTCAAAATATAAAATAAAGGAAAATGAGAAGGACAAAAATAGAACAAAAAGAGTAACAAAGCTTCACCACGAAGCTAGTTAAGGCACTTAGTAATATATAACTATGAGGGAAGGGAGGCACGTGCAAGGTATGCTTTTTTTATGTATTAAGAAACTTTTCTTTTGTTGTTTTTTTTTTTTTTTGTAATGAATTTACAAGCCATATTTAACCTAGTTAAAAAGCATGGAAAAAAAAAAAAATTTGGGCATGAAATCATTTGAAATAATTTCAAACTCACGTTTTGCAGTTACATTCAATGATCATATCACACATTGATAATGCAAGATTAAAAAATTAATCTCTTATATTTCATCACAAAATTAGTAAAGTTATACAACAAACTAAAAGTATTAGAACCAAACAAAGCTCATAGAACATAAGCCTTTTTTCGCAATACGTACAACATATATGCAATCAAAAAACTATTTACATGAGCTGCATTTCTGTGGCAGCTAATGTAGTTAATATCCTACAACAAACAGCAATGTACCTACGTTGCTTATTGGATCTTCAAAGGTAGGAAACGAACCTGAGATTAAAATATCATGAATTTTCATGAATCTGGATAAAAATTAAATTAGCAAAGATAAATGAGGTGGGATGTTATTTTTACACTTGAGCAAGGAGAACTTACACAAATTGATCTTATACCCAAAATCTAGAGTTGTATCAGTACTTTCTGTTTTCTAAATGCCAGAAAATGTAATGCATCATATAACTTTCAAGAAAGGAGACATCACTTATTATGCGGTCAATAATGTAACATTGAATCTAAAATGTCAAATACAAGAGTATATGTGCAATTTTGAGTAACATAGGATAATTAAGTGGAATGGAAAATTATTTGTCAAACATATTGATCAGTAAACGGTACCTATACTAAAGGTCATTAATATAAAACATTACAAATGAACCTTTCATATGGATGAGAAAGCCATTTGAAACACATAAAGCAAAGAAATAACAAGAAGAGAACAAAACAGAAGGCAATTTTACTAAATGCAAGACAAGTCTAAAAACAATATCTTAGCACGTCATCCCACCTTAACACAATTAAGAATAGTGAGAATTAAATAAACGATGGATCTGTTGAAGCCCATGTAGAAGCTAGGTATTTTGCATTCTCAAATAATTCCTCAAATATCATTTCTTTCCCCTCGAAAATCCTCTGATTCCATTGCAACCAAATAACCCAAGGAATAGCTAAAATCATTGAACCTCAATTGTAATATACGTATAATAAATGTAGTAACAAAGAAATATTGCAATGTACCTCAGTTGTATGTTCCATCGGATCAATCCAAGCGCAAAGCAGAAATTTTTCTATATTACTTCCAAAAATTGTTGCAGCTAAATCTCATGATTCATCATGTACTTGTACGTGAATATAGTATTTGGAAAGTAAGGTTGATGACAAAGTTTAAAAAGAACAATTGGATATGAGATAAGGGCATCAGCTTGACTCTTAAAAGACAATAAAATACTGCAAATTTATGGAATAATGAAAGGGCTCACAACGTTTGACTTACATGATAGGTTTTCTAATCAATACGCTCTTAAGAATGAATAAAAATACATTATCAAAGATTTTAATATCCGGTTAATGTACAAGATTTGTCGTTACAACTCTTATAGTAGTTAGCTTTCGTTTGCCAACTCATTTCTTTACTCATCGAAGAATGAGAAGTTAGCATGCTCAAAAAAATGTATAAACAAGCTAAAAATGGTAGTAAAGAATATATCTATAAACAATACTCATCTCCACCAAGCTTGCACTAAAATCTTCTACTTTCGTGCTTAACTTTGATTTATGCCCAGCATTCCAACATGAGGAACCAAATAAACCACTCCTTTGTACCAGCAGGCAATAACAAAACTATCCGAATAAGCTCTTCAAGACTTAGCATCTTTCTTATTTTTCCTTTAAAATAAATTCTAGCTACTAGGACCTGTAGCAGATTAAAGGTATGACTATGTATAGAGTTAACATCTAATCAAATACAGAATTATCATCAAACCAAACCAAACCAAAAACCATAAATATATTTCATTTATGTACATGACAAGGTTCAGTTATAATATGAGTTATATTTCAATTGGAAAATGTTGCTTGTGCATCAAGAAGAAACTTATTAGATAAATTTTGTCATACCTGGTGTAGGAAAGGCAGTAATCCGTTAGCAAAATGAACCTATCTTTGATTAGACAAATGAACCTATCTCGGAATCAAATCCAAGTAAGGTGAATCAATGTGAATAAAAAAGAAGCATATAAATCAATGAAATAAGGTGAGTCGTGGCAAATTATGAACCTTAGCACAAAAAAAAAAAAAAAAAAAAAAAAAAAAAAAGACCAAAACAAATTAAAACAAATTAAAACAAAAAAACAAAAAAGAAGGATCAAGGCCATAACACAAGTAAAATGTCAATGCTAATTTGCAATTAGTACAGGTGGTAATACTTGAGTTTTTTTTTTTTTTTTTTTTTTTTGAAAAAAAAACAAGCTTTATTAATAATGAAGAAAAGAAAAGGGAAGAAGAGTTCTCCTCCACAAAACCTATCCCCAAATACAAAAACGATCAAAACAACCTTATGCAATGCAATGACTAAAAAAGTGATTTTTTTAATATTTGGATTGTCACTTGCAATTACTTCAGGGCTATTAACATTTATGTTACAAACATCACCAATCATTTGTCACTTCACTCAAATCTTTTTATTGCTTCTACAGGGGAAAAAGTAAAAAGAGAAGAAAAATAAGAGTAATAGATTTGCAAGCGTGCCTGCGGATAATGGGAGCACGAATATTGTTTTTAAATCTATCATTGTACACCTTCGAACCAGCCATTGTCAACTTGCTTTGCAAACCATGCATAAAAAGAAAAGAAAGCTATGCTTTAACTCACCAACATGTAACAGTAGCGTTTTACATATTCTTATGAGAGGGCAATGAGCTTACAAACTTTAAAAAAAAAAATTGTTCATGGAATATAAGGTCTAAAACTAATCCTACACACAGAGAAAATCCTTTCCGTGTGTAGGATTAAAACTCCCCTCTAAAATTAAAGACACAATCCATGCCAAAAAGAAAAAAAGAATCCTTTTCAGTTTACTTAGCACAAGATGTTCTCTTCCTACGTTGGGATTTTGGCTAGCTAAAGAATTCTTATTATTGGCAGGGCAATTGTATCGAAAAGAAGCTCATCAATCTAATAACCAAAAAATTCACTGAATCACCTATTAGTTAATGAAATCAGCCTTAAAAAGACTTATCCTTCTAAAACAAGCCAATGAAGAAAGTAAATAAATCCCACGAACCAAAAGAAACTTTAAGCACTTTTATCATGTGAATTACATTTTTTATTTTTTATTTTACCGATCACTCTGTAGATTTGAGTATTGACAGATAATGAAAATAAAGTATTTGTGATGTTACATCCAATCCAAAACTCAAAAACATGTAAAAAGATGAATAGTATATATTCATGTGTACCTGTTTGTGGCGATGCCGAATATCAGTGTTACCAAACTGCTCCAAAATCATCAGTGTGGAAACTACTTTCCCGAGAAACAAGCAAATAAGAAAAAAGAAAAAAGAAAAGAAAATTAGTCCCAACACAAAAGTAAAGATCAAAGAAGAAATGCCTAACCCAGCTCTATCTCATTAATTGCAACATAGCAAAGAGCTTCGCTCAACTAAAACAAAAGGACGGCTTCGACGTCAACCTTAAAATTTGAAAATAAAATAAAACAAAAAAATCATAACAATGATCATGGAATTCACATACCAGAAGGCCAAGAAATTTTTTTTTTTTTTTTAAAAAAGGCACTCTGTGTAGAATTGTAAATTAGGCTATAGCATGAAGATTTTGACCTGACAAGAAGAGAAGCAGATAGCTTACACTGCGCTCACTCCGGAAACTCCACAACTTCTTCCTCCGATGTAGGTGCATCTCAAAATATAAAATAAAGGAAAATGTGAAGGACAAAAATAGAACAAAAAGATTAACAAAGCTTCCCCCCGAAGCTAGTTAAGGCACTTAGTAATATATAACTATGAGGGAAGGGAGGCACGTGCAAGGTATGTGCTTTTTTTATGTATTAAGAATCTTTTCTTTTGTTTTTTTTTTTTTTGTAATGAATTTACAAGCCATATTTAAACTAGTTAAAAAGCAGGGACAAAAAAATTTTTGGGCATGAAATCATTTGAAATAATTTCAAACTCACGTTTGGAGTGACATTCAATAATCATATCACGCACTGATAATGCGAGATTAAAAAATTAATCTCCTTTATTTCATAACAAAATTAGTAAAGTTCTACAACAAACTAAAAGTATTAGAACCAAACAAAGCTCATAGAACATTAGCCTTTTTTTTTGCCAATACGTAAAATATATATGCAATCAAAAAACTATTTACATGAGCTGCATTTATGTGACAGCTAATGTAGTTAATATCCTACAACAAACAACAATGTACCTACATTGCTTATTGGATCTTCAAAGGTAGGAAACGAACCTGAGATTAAAATAGCATGAATTTTCATGAATCTGAATAAAAATTAAATTAGCAAAGATAAATGAGGTGGGATGTTATTTTACACTTGAGCAAGGAGAACTTACACAAATTGATCTTATACCCAAAATCTGGAGTTGTATTAGTACTTTCTGTTTTTCAAATGCCAGAAAATGTAATGCATCATATAACTTTCAAGAAAGGAGACATCACTTATTATGCGGTCAATAATGTAACATTGAATCTAAAATGTCAAATACAAGAGTATGTGCAATTTTCAGTAACATAGGATAATTAAGTGGAATGGAAAATTAAATGTCAAACATATTGATCAGTAAACGGTACCTGTACTAAAGTTCATTAATATAAAACATTACAAATGAAGTTCTCATATGGATGAGAAAGCCATCTGAAACACATAAAGCAAAGAAATAACAAGAAGAGAACAAAACAGAAGGCAATTTTACTAAATGCAAGACAAGTCTAAAAACAATATCATAGCACGTCATCCCACCTTAACACAATTAAGAATAGTGAGAATTAAATAAACGATGGATCTATTCAAGCCCATGTAGAAGCTAGGTATTTTGCATTCTTAAATAAATCCTCAAATATCATTTCTTTCCCCTCGAAAATCCTCTTATTCCTTTCCCACCAAATAACCCAAGGAATAGCTAAAATCATTGAACCTCAATTGTAATATAAGTATAATAAATGTAGCAACAAAGAAATATTGCAATGTACCTCAGTTGTATGTTCCATCGGATCAATTCAAGGGCAAAGCAGAAATTTTTCTACATTACTTCCAAAAATTGTTGCAGCTAAATCTCATGATCCATCATGTAACTGTACGTGAATATAGTATTTGGAAAGTAAGGTTGGTGACAAAGTTTAAAAAGAACAATTAGAAATGAGATAAGGGCATCAGCTTGACTCTTAAAATACAATATAATACTGCAAATTTATGGAATAATGAAGGGGCTCACAATGTTTGACTTACATGATAGGTTTTCTAATCAATACACTCTTAAGAATGAATAAAAATACATTATGAAAGATTTTAATATCCGGTTAATGTACAAGATTTGTCGTTACAACTCTTATAGTAGTTAGCTTTCGTTTGCCAACTCATTTCTTTACTCATCGAAGAATGAGAAGTTAGCATGTTCAAAAAAATGTATAAACAAGCTAAAAATTGTAGTAAAGAATATATCTATAAACAATACTCATCTCCGCCACGCTTGCGCAAAAATCTTCTACTTTCGTGCTTAACTTCGATTTATGCCCAGCTTTCCAACATGAGGAACCAAATAAACCACTCCTTTGTACCTGCAGGCAATAACAAAACTATCCATATAAGCACTTCAAGACTTAGCATCTTCCTTATTTTTCCTTTAAAATAAATTCGAGCTACTAGGACCTGTAGCAGATTAAAGGTATGACTATGTATAGAGTTAACATCTAATCAAATACAGAATTATCATCAAACCACACCAAACCAAAAACCACAAATATATTTCATTTGTGTAACTGACAAGGTTGAGTTATAATATGAGTTATATTTCACTGGGAGAATGTTGCTTGTGCATCAAGAAGAAACTTATTAGATAAATTTTGTCATACCTGATGTAGGAAAGGTAGTAATCCGTTAGCAAAATGAACCTGTCTTTGATTAGAAAAATGAACCTATCTTGAAATCAAATCCAAGTAAGGTGAATCAATGTGAACAAAAAAGAAGCATATAAATCAATGAAATAAGGTGAGTCGTGGCATATTATGAATCTTAGAAAAAAAAAAAAAAAAAAAAAAAAAGGCCAAAACAAATTCAAACAAAAAAACAAAAATGAAGAATCACTTCTTCAGCCATAACACAAGTAAAATGTCAATGCTAATTTGCAATTAGTACAGGTGGTAATACTTGTTTTTTTTTTTTTTTTTAAAGAAACAAGCTTTATTAATAATGAAGAAAAGAAAAGGGAAGAAGAGTTCTCGAATACAAAAACGATCAAAACAACCTTATGCAATGCAATGACTAAAAAAGGAAGTTTTTTAATCTTTGGATTGTCACTTGCAATTACTTCAGGGCTATTAACCTTCATGTTACAAGCATCATCAATCATTTGTCACTTCACTCAATCTTTTCATTGCTTCAACAGGGGAAAAAGTAAAAAGAGAAGAAAAATAAGAGAAATAGATTTGCAAGCTTGCCTGCGGATAATGGGAGCATGAATATTGCTTTTAAATCTATCATTATACACCTTCGAACCAGCCATTGTCATCTTGCATTGCAAACCCCGCATAAAAAGAAAAGAAAGCTATGCTTTAATGCACCAACACGTAACAATACCGTTTTACACATTCTTATGAGAGGGCAATGAGTTTACAAACATTAAAAAAATTGTTCATAGAATATAAGGTCAAAAACAAATCCTACACACAGAGACAATCCTTTCCGTGTGTAGGATTAAAACTCTCCTCTAAAACTATAGACACAATCAATGCCAAAAAGAAAAAAAGAAACCTTTTCAGTTTACTCAGCACAAGATGTTCTCTTCCTACATTGGCATTTCGGCTTGCTAAGGAATTCTCATTATTGCCAGGGCAAGTGTAACGAACAGAAGCTCATCAATCTAATAACCAAAAAATTCACTGAATCACCTATTAGTTAATGAAATCAGCCTTAAAAAGACTTATCCTTCTGAAACAAGCCAATGAAGAAAGTAAATAAATTCCATGAACCAAAAGAAAATTTAAGCACTTTTATCATGTCAATTACATTTTTTATTTTTTATTTTAGCCGATCACTCTGCAGATTTGAGTATTGAAAGATAATGAAAATAAAGTGTTTGTGATGTTACATCCAATCAAAAACTCAAAAACATGTAAAAAGATGAATAGTATATATACATGTGTACCTGTTTGTGGCGATTCCGAACATCAGTGTTACCAAACTGATCCAAAATCATCAGTGTTGAAAATACTTACCAGAGAAACAAACAAATAAGAAAAAACAAAAAAGAAAAGAAAATTAGTCCTAACACAAAAGTAAAGATCAAAGAAGAAAAGACTAACGCAGCTATATCTAATTAATTGCAACAGCCACATGCATAGCAGAGAGCTGCGCTCAACGAAAAGAAAACGACGGCTTCGATGTCAACCTTACAATTTGAACATAAAATAAAATAAAAATCATAACAATGGTCATGGAATTCACATACCAGAAGACCAAGAAAATTTTTTTTTTTTTTTAAATGGAACTCGGTGTAGAATTGTAAATTAGGCTATAGCATGAAGATTTTGACCTGACAAGAAGAGAAGCAGATAGCTTACACTGCGCTCACTCCGGAAACTCCTCATCTTCTTCCTCCGATGTAGGTACATCTCAAAATATAAAATAAAGGAAAATGAGGAGGGCAAAAATAGGAAAAAAAAAAAAAAAAAAAAAAAAAAAAAAAGAAAGAAAGATTAACAAAGCTTCCCCACGAAGCAAGTTAAAGCACTTAGTAATATATAACTACGAGGGAAGGGAGGCACGTGCAAGGTATGTGCTTTTTTTATGTATTAAGAAACTTTTCTTTTGTTTTTTTTTTGTAATGAATTAACAAGCCATATTTAAACTAGTTAAAAAGCAGCGACAAAAAAAATTTTGGGCATGAAATCATTTCAAATAATTTCAAACTCACGTTTTGCAGTGACAAAATCAATAATCATATCACACATTGATAATGCGAGATTAAAAAATTAATCTTTTCTATTTCATAACAAAATTAGTAAAGTTATATAACAAACTAAAAGTATTAGAACCAAACAAAGCTCATAGAACATAACCCTTTGTTTTTGGCAATACGTACAATATACATGCAAACAAAAAATTATTTACATGAGCTGCATTTCTGTAGCAGCTAATGTAGTTAATATCCTACAACAAACAGCAATGTACCTACGTTGCTTATTGGATCTTCAAAGGTAGGAAACGAACCTGAGATTAAAATAGAATGAATTTTCATGAATCTGGATAAAAATTAAATTAGCAAAGATAAATGAGGTGGGATGTTATTTTTACACTTGAGCAAGGAGAACTTACACAAATTGATCTTATACCCAAAATCTAGAGTTGTATCAGTACTTTCTGTTTTCTAAATGCCAGAAAATGTAATGCATCATATAACTTTCAAGAAAGGAGACATCACTTATTATGCAGTCAATAATGTAACATTGAATCTAAAATGTCAAATACAAGAGTATGTGTGCAATTTTGAGTAACATAGGATAATTAAGTGGAATGCAAAATTATTTGTCAAACATATTGATCAGTAAACGGTACCTATACTAAAGGTCATTAATATAAAACATTACAAATGAACCTCTCATACGGATGAGAAAGCCATTTGAAACACATAAAGCAAACAAATAACAAGAAGAGAACAAAACAGAAGGCAATTTTACTAAATGCAAGACAAGTCTAAAAACAATATCTTAGCACGTCATCCCACCTTAACACAATTAAGAATAGTGAGAATTAAATAAACGATGGATCTGTTGAAGCCCATGTAGAAGCTAGGTATTTTGCATTCTCAAATAATTCCTCAAATATCATTTCTTTCCCCTCAAAAATCCCCTGATTCCTTTCCCACCAAATAACCCAATAGCCAAAATCATTGAACCTCAATTGTAATATAAGTATAATAAATGTAGTAACAAAGAAATATTGCAATGTACCTCAGTTGTATGTTCCATCGGATCAATTCAAGTGCAAAGCAGAAATTTTTCTACATTACTTCCAAAAATTGTTGCAGCTAAATCTCACGATTCATCATGTAACTGTACGTGAATATAGTATTTGGAAAGTAAGGTAGATAACAAAGTTTAAAAAGAACAATTAGAAATGAGATAAGGGCATCAGCTTGACTCTTAAAAGACAATATAATACTGCAAATTTATGGAATAATGAAAGGTCTCACAATATTTGACTTACATGATAGGTTTTCTAATCAATACACTCTTAAGAATGAATAAAAATACATTATGAAAGATTTTAATATCCGGTTAATGTACAAGATTTGTCGTTACAACTCTTATAGTAGTTAGCTTTCGTTTGCCAACTCATTTCTTTACTCATCGAAGAATGAGAAGTTAGCATGTTCAAAAAAAAAAATGTATAAACAAGCTAAAAATTGAAGTAAAGAATATATCTATAAACAATACTCATCTCCACCACGCTTGCACTAAAATCTTCTACTTTCGTGCTTAACTTTGATTTATGCCCAGCATTCCAACATGAGGAACCAAATAAACCACTCCTTTGTACCAGCAGGCAATAACAAAACTATCCGAATAAGCACTTCAAGACTTAGCATCTTTCTTATTTTTCCTTTAAAATAAATTCTAGCTACTAGGACCTGTAGCAGATTAAAGGTATGACTATGTATAGAGTTAACATCTAATCAAATACAGAATTATCATCAAACCAAACCAAACCAAAAACCATAAATATATTTCATTTGTGTACATGACAAGGTTGAGTTATAACATGAGTTATATTTCACTTGGAAAATGTTGCTTGTGCGTCAAGAAGAAACTTATTAGATAAATTTTGTCATACCTGATGTAGGAAAGGTAGTAATCCGTTAGCAAAATGAACCTATCTTTGATTAGCAAAATGAACCTATCTCGAATCAAATCCAAGGTGAATCAATGTGAACAAAAAAAGCATATAAATCAATGAAATAAGGTGAGTCGTGGCAAATTATGAACCTTAGCAAAAAAAAAAAAAAAAAAAAAAAAAAAAAAAAAAAAAAAAACTTCTTCAAGGCCATAACACAAGTAAAAAGTCAATACTAATTATCAATTAGTACAGGTGGTAATACTTGAGTTTTTCTTTTTTTTTTTTTAAAGAAACAAGCTTTATTAATAATGAAGAAAAGAAAAGGGAAGAAGAGTTCTCCTCCACAAAACCTATCCCCAAATACAAAAACGATCAAAACAACCATATGCAATGCAATGACTAAAAAAGTGATTTTTTTAATATTTGGATTGTCACTTACAATTACTTCAGGGCTTATAACCTTCATGTTACAAACATCATCAATCATTTGTCACTTCACTCAATCTTTTCATTGCTTCTACAGGGGAAAAAGTAAAAAGAGAAGAAAAATAAGAGAAATAGATTTGCAAGCTTGCCTGCGGATAATGGGAGCACAAATAATGTTTTTAAATCTATCATTGTACACCTTCGAACCAGCCATTGTCAACTTGCTTTGCAAACAATGCATAAAAAGAAAAGAAAGCTACGCTTTAACTCACCAACATGTAACAGTAGCGTTTTACATATTCTTATGAGAGGGCAATGAGCTTACAAACATTAAAAAAAAATTGTTCATGGAATGTAAGGTCTAAAACTAATCCTACGCACAGACAAAATCCTTTCCGTGTGTAGGATTAAAACTCCCCTCTAAAATTAAAGACACAATCCATGGCAAAAAGAAAAAAAGAATCCTTTTCAATTTACTCATTACAAGATGTTCTCTTCCTACGTTGGGATTTTGGCTAGCTAAAGAATTCTTATTATTGGCAGGGCAAGTGTATCGAAAAGAAGCGAGTCAATCTAATAACCAAAAAATTCACTGAATCACCTATTAGTTAATGAAATCAGCCTTAAAAAGACTTATCCTTCTAAAACAAGCCAATGAAGAAAGTAAATAAATTCCATGAACCAAAAGAAAATTCAAGCACTTTTATCATGTCAATTACGTTTTTTATTTTTTATTTCAGCCGACCACTCTACAGATTTGGGTACTGACAGATAAAGAAAAGAAAGTGTTTGTGATGTTACATCGAATCAGAAACTCAAAAACATGTTAAAAGATGAATAGTATATTTTCATGTGTACCTGTTTGTGGCGATTCCGAACATCAATGTTACCAAACTGATCCAAAATCATCAGTGTGGAAAATACTTTCCCGAGAAACAAGCAAATAAGAAAAAAAAAAAAAAAAAAAGAAAATTAGTCCTAACACAAAAGTAAAGATCAAAGAAGAAATGCCTAACCCAGCTCTATCTCATTACTTGCAACATAGCAGAGAGCTTCACTCAACTAAAACAAAAGGACGGCTTCGACGTCAACCTTAAAATTTGAAAATAAAATAAAATAAAAAATCATAACAATGATCATGGAATTCACATACAAGAAGGCCAAGAAAATTTTTTTTTTTTTTTAAAAGGACCTCTGTGTAGAATTTTAAATTAGGCTATAGCATGAAGATTTTGACCTGACAAGAAGAGAAGCAGATAGCTTACACTGCGCTCACTCCGAAACTCCTCATCTTCTTCCTCCAATGTAGGTGCATCTCAAAATATAAAATAAAAAAATGAAAACGAGGAGGACAAAAATAGAACAAAAAGATTAACAAAGCTTCCCCACGAAGCTAGTTAAGGCACTTAGTAATATATAACTACTAGGGAAGGGAGGCACGTGCAAGGTATGTGCTTTTTTATGTATTAAGAAACTTTTCTTTCGTTGTTTTTGTTTTTTTTTTTGGTAATGAATTTACAAGCCATATTTAAACTAGCTAAAAAGCAGCGACAAAAAAATTTTTGGGCATGAAATCATTTGAAATAATTTCAAACTCACGTTTTGCAGTGACATTCAATAATCATATCACACATTGATATTACGAGATTAAAAAATTAATCTTTTCTATTTCATAACAAAATTAGTAAAGTTATAGAACAAACTAAAAGTATTAGAACCAAACAAAGCTCATAGAACATAAGCCTTTTTTTTTTTGGCAATACATACAATATATATGCAATCAAAAAACTATTTACATGAGCTGCATTTCTGTGGCAGCTAATGTAGTTAATATCCTACAACAAACAGCAATGTACCTACGTTGCTTATTGGATCTTCAAAGGTAGGAAACGAACCTGAGATTAAAATAGCATGAATTTTCATGAATCTGGATAAAAATTAAATTAGCAAAGATAAACGAGGTGGGATGTTATTTTTACACTTGAGCAAGGAGAACTTACACAAATTGATCTTATACCCAAAATCTGGAGTTGTATTAGTACTTTCTGTTTTTTAAATGCTAGAAAATGTAATGCATCATATAACTTTCAAGAAAGGAGATCACTTATTATGCAGGTCAATAATGTAACATTGAATCTAAAATGTCAAATACAAGAGTATGTGCAATTTTCAGTAACATAGGATAATTAAGTGGAATGGAAAATTAAATGTCAAACATATTGATCAGTAAACGGTACCTGTACTAAAGTTCATTAATATAAAACATTACAAATGAAGTTCTCATATGGATGAGAAAGCCATCTGAAACACATAAAGCAAAAAAAAATAACAAGAAGAGAACATAAACAGAAGGCAATTTTACTAAATGCAAGACAAGTCTAAAAACAATATCATAGCACGTCATCCCAGCTTAACACAATGAAGAATAGTGAGAATTAAATAAACGATGGATCTGTTGAAGCCCATGTAGAAGCTATGTATTTTGCATTCTCAAATAAATCCTCAAATATCATTTCTTTTCCCCAAAAATCCTTTGATTCCTTTCCCACCAAATAACCCAAGGAATAGCTAAAATCATTGAACCTCAATTGTAATATAAATATAATAAATGAAGTAACAAAGAAATATAGAAATGTACCTTAGTAGTGTGTTCCATCAGATCAATTCAAGTGCAAAGCAGAAATTTTTTTACATTACTTCCAAAAATTGTTGCTGCTAAATCTCATGATTCATCATGTAACTGTACGTGAATATAGTATTTAGAAACTAAGCTTAAAAAGAACAATTAGAAATAAGATATGGGCATCAGCTTGACTCTTAAAAGACAATATAATACTGCAAATTTATGGAATAATGAAAGGTCTCACAATATTTGACTTACATGATAGGTTTTCTAATCAATACACTCTTAAGAATGAATAAAAATACATTATGAAAGATTTTAATATCCGGTTAATGTACAAGATTTGTCGTTACAACTCTTATAGTAGTTAGCTTTCGTTTGCCAACTCATTTCTTTACTCATCGAAGAATGAGAAGTTAGCATGTTCAAAAAAATGTATAAACAAGCTAAAAATTGAAGTAAAGAATATATCTATAAACAATACTCATCTCCACCACGCTTGCACTAAAATCTTCTACTTTCGTGCTTAACTTTGATTTATGCCCAGCATTCCAACATGAGGAACCAAATAAACCACTCCTTTGTACCAGCAGGCAATAACAAAACTATCCGAATAAGCACTTCAAGACTTAGCATCTTTCTTATTTTTCCTTTAAAATAAATTCTAGCTACTAGGACCTGTAGCAGATTAAAGGTATGACTATGTATAGAGTTAACATCTAATCAAATACAGAATTATCATCAAACCAAACCAAACCAAAAACCATAAATATATTTCATTTGTGTACATGACAAGGTTGAGTTATAACATGAGTTATATTTCACTTGGAAAATGTTGCTTGTGCGTCAAGAAGAAACTTATTAGATAAATTTTGTCATACCTGATGTAGGAAAGGTAGTAATCCGTTAGCAAAATGAACCTATCTTTGATTAGCAAAATGAACCTATCTCGGAATCAAATCCAAGGTGAATCAATGTGAACAAAAAAGAAGCATATAAATCAATGAAATAAGGTGAGTCGTGGCAAATTATGAACCTTAGCAAAAAAAAAAAAAAAAAAAAAAAAAAAAAAACAAAAAACTAAAACAAAAAAAACAAAAAAGAAGGATCAAGGCCATAACACAAGTAAAAAGTCAATACTAATTATCAATTAGTACAGGTGGTAATACTTGAGTTTTTCTTTTTTTTTTTTTAAAGAAACAAGCTTTATTAATAATGAAGAAAATAAAAGGGAAGAAGAGTTCTCCTCCACAAAACCTATCCCCAAATACAAAAACGATCAAAACAACCATATGCAATGCAATGACTAAAAAAGTGATTTTTTTAATATTTGGATTGTCACTTACAATTACTTCAGGGCTTATAACCTTCATGTTACAAACATCATCAATCATTTGTCACTTCACTCAATCTTTTCATTGCTTCTACAGGGGAAAAAGTAAAAAGAGAAGAAAAATAAGAGAAATAGATTTGCAAGCTTGCCTGCGGATAATGGGAGCACGAATAATGTTTTTAAATCTATCATTGTACACCTTCGAACCAGCCATTGTCAACTTGCTTTGCAAACAATGCATAAAAAGAAAAGAAAGCTACGCTTTAACTCACCAACATGTAACAGTAGCGTTTTACATATTCTTATGAGAGGGCAATGAGCTTACAAACATTAAAAAAAAAAAATGTTCATGGAATGTAAGGTCTAAAACTAATCCTACGCACAGACAAAATCCTTTCCGTGTGTAGGATTAAAACTCCCTCTAAAATTAAAGACACAATCCATGGCAAAAAGAAAAAAAAGAATCCTTTTCAATTTACTCATTACAAGATGTTCTCTTCCTACGTTGGGATTTTGGCTAGCTAAAGAATTCTTATTATTGGCAGGGCAAAGTGTATCGAAAAAAAAGCGAGTCAATCTAATAACCAAAAAATTCACTGAATCACCTATTAGTTAATGAAATCAGCCTTAAAAAAGACTTATCCTTCTAAAACAAGCCAATGAAGAAAGTAAATAAATTCCATGAACCAAAAGAAAATTCAAGCACTTTTATCATGTCAATTACGTTTTTTATTTTTTATTTCAGCCGACCACTCTACAGATTTGGGTACTGACAGATAAAGAAAAGAAAGTGTTTGTGATGTTACATCGAATCAGAAACTCAAAAACATGTTAAAAGATGAATAGTATATTTTCATGTGTACCTGTTTGTGGCGATTCCGAACATCAATGTTACCAAACTGATCCAAAATCATCAGTGTGGAAAATACTTTCCCGAGAAACAAGCAAATAAGAAAAAAGTAAAAAGAAAAGAAAATTAGTCCTAACACAAAAGTAAAGATCAAAGAAGAAATGCCTAACCCAGCTCTATCTCATTACTTGCAACATAGCAGAGAGCTTCACTCAACTAAAACAAAAGGACGGCTTCGACGTCAACCTTAAAATTTGAAAATAAAATAAAATAAAAAATCATAACAATGATCATGGAATTCACATACAAGAAGGCCAAGAAAAATTATTTTTTTTTTTTTAAAAAGGACCTCTGTGTAGAATTTTAAATTAGGCTATAGCATGAAGATTTTGACCTGACAAGAAGAGAAGCAGATAGCTTACACTGCGCTCACTCCGGAAACTCCTCATCTTCTTCCTCCAATGTAGGTGCATCTCAAAATATAAAATAAAAGAAAACGAGGAGGACAAAAATAGAACAAAAAGATTAACAAAGCTTCCCTACGAAGCTAGTTAAGGCACTTAGTAATATATAACTATGAGGGAAAGGAGGCACGTGCAAGGTATGTGCTTTTTTTATGTATTAAGAAACTTTTCTTTTGTTGTTTTTTTTTTTTTTTTGGTAATGAATTTACAAGCCATATTTAAACTAGCTAAAAAGCAGCGACAAAAAAATTTTTGGGCATGAAATCATTTGAAATAATTTCAAACTCACGTTTTGCAGTGACATTCAATAATCATATCACACATTGATATTACGAGATTAAAAAATTAATCTTTTCTATTTCATAACAAAATTAGTAAAGTTATAGAACAAACTAAAAGTATTAGAACCAAACAAAGCTCATAGAACATAAGCCTTTTTTTTTTTTTACATACAATATATATGCAATCAAAAACTATTTACATGAGCTGCATTTCTGTGGCAGCTAATGTAGTTAATATCCTACAACAAACAGCAATGTACCTACGTTGCTTATTGGATCTTCAAAGGTAGGAAACGAACCTGAGATTAAAATAGCATGAATTTTCATGAATCTGGATAAAAATTAAATTAGCAAAGATAAACGAGGTGGGATGTTATTTTTACACTTGAGCAAGGAGAACTTACACAAATTGATCTTATACCCAAAATCTGGAGTTGTATTAGTACTTTCTGTTTTTTAAATGCTAGAAAATGTAATGCATCATATAACTTTCAAGAAAGGAGATCACTTATTATGCGGTCAATAATGTAACATTGAATCTAAAATGTCAAATACAAGAGTATGTGCAATTTTCAGTAACATAGGATAATTAAGTGGAATGGAAAATTAAATGTCAAACATATTGATCAGTAAACGGTACCTGTACTAAAGTTCATTAATATAAAACATTACAAATGAAGTTCTCATATGGACGAGAAAGCCATCTGAAACACATAAAGCAAAGAAATAACAAGAAGAGAACATAACAGAAGGCAATTTTACAAAATGCAAGACAAGTCTAAAAACAATATCATAGCACGTCATCCCAGCTTAACACAATGAAGAATAGTGAGAATTAAATAAACGATGGATCTGTTGAAGCCCATGTAGAAGCTATGTATTTTGCATTCTCAAATAAATCCTCAAATATCATTTCTTTTCCCCCGAAAATCCTTTGATTCCTTTCCCACCAAATAACCCAAGGAATAGCTAAAATCATTGAACCTCAATTGTAATATAAATATAATAAATGAAGTAACAAAGAAATATAGAAATGTACCTTAGTAGTGTGTTCCATCAGATCAATTCAAGTGCAAAGCAGAAATTTTTTTACATTACTTTCAAAAATTGTTGCTGCTAAATTTCATGATTCATCATGTAACTGTACGTGAATATAGTATTTAGAAACTAAGCTTAAAAAGAACAATTAGAAATAAGATATGGGCATCAGCTTGACTCTTAAAAGACAATATAATACTGCAAATTTATGGAATAATGAAAGGGTTCACAATGTTTGACTTACATGATAGGTTTTCTAATCAATACACTCTTAAGAATGAATAAAAATACATTATGAAATATTTTAATATCCGGTTAATGTACATGATTTGTTGTTACAACTCTTATAGTAGTTAGCTTTCGTTTGCCAACTCATTTCTTTACTCATCGAAGAATGAGAAGTTAGCATGTTCAAAAAAATGTATAAACAAGCTAAAAATTGTAGTAAAGAATATATCTATAAACAATACTCATCTCCACCAAGCTTGCACTAAAATCCTCTACTTTCGTGCTTAACTTTGATTTATGCCCAGCTTTCCAACATGAGGAACCAAATAAACCACACCTTTGTACCTGCAGGCAATAACAAAACTATCCAAATAAGCTCTTCAAGACTTAGCATCTTTCTTATTTTTCCTTTAAAATAAATTCTCGCTACTAGGATCTGTAGCAAATTAAAGGTATGACTATGTATAGAGTTAACATCTAATCAAATACAGAATTATTTTTAAACCAAACCAAACCAAAAACCACAAATATATTTCATTTGTGTACATGACAAGGTTGAGTTATAATATGAGTTATATTTCACTTGAAAAATGTTGCTTGTGCATTAAGAAGAAACTTATTAGATAAATTTTGTCATACCTGATGTAGGAAAGGTAGTAATCCGTTAGCAAAATGAACCTATCTTTGATTAGCAAAATGAACCTATCTTGGAATCAAATCCAAGTAAGGTGAATCAATGTGAACAAAAAAGAAGCATATAAATCAATGAAATAAGGTGAGTCATGGCATATTAAGAATCTTAGCAAAAAAAAAAAAAAAGGCCAAAACAAAAAAGCAAAAAAGAAGGATCACATCGGCAGCCGTAACACAAGTAAAATGTCTATGCTAATATGCAATTAGTAAAGGTGGTAATACTTGTGTTTTTTTTTTTTTTTTTTAAAAGAAACAAGCTGTATTAATAATGAAGAAAAGAAAAGGGAAGAAGAGTTCTCCTCCACAAAACCTACCCCCAAATACAAAAACGATCAAAACAAACTTATGCAATGCAATTACTAAAAAAGTGATTTTTTTAATCTTTGGATTATCACTTGCAATTACTTCAGGGCTATTAACCTTCATGTTACAAGCATCATCAATCATTTGTCACTTCACTCAATCTTTTCATTGCTTCTACAGGGGAAAAAGTAAAAAGAGAAGAAAAATAAGAGAAATAGATTTGCAAGCTTGCCTGTGGGTAATGGGAGCATGAATATTGTTTTTAAATCTATCATTGTACACCTTCGAACCAGCCATTGTCAACTTGCTTTGCAGACCACGCATAAAAAGAAAAGAAAGCTATGCTTTAACTCTCCAACACATAACAATCACGTTTTACATATTCTTAAGAGAGGGCAATGAGCTTACAAACATTAAAAAAAAAATTGTTCATGGAATATATGGTCTAAAACTAATCCTACACACAGAGAAAATCCTTTCCATGTGTAGGATTAAAACTCTCCTCTAAAATTATAGACACAATCCATGGCATAAAGAAAAAAAAAAGAATCCTTTCAGTTTACTCAGAACAAGATGTTCTCTTCCTACGTTGGGATTTTGGCTTGCTAAAGAATTCTCATTATTGGCAGGGCAAGTGTATCGAAAAGAAGCTCATCAATCTAATAACCAAAAAAATTCACTGAATCACCTATTAGTATAATGAAATCAGCCTCAAAAAATACTTATTCTTCTAAAACAGGCCAATGAAGAAAGTAAATAAATCCCATGAACCAAAAGAAAATTTAAGCACTTTTATCATGTCAATTACATTTTTTATTTTTTATTTCAGCCGACCACTCTGCAGATTTGAGTATTGACAGATAAAGAAAAGAAAGTGTTTGTGATGTTACATCGAATCAGAAACTCAAAAACATGTAAAAAGATGAATAGTATATTTTCATGTGTACCTGTTTGTGGCGATTCCGAACATCAGTGTTACCAGACTGATCCAAAATCATCAATGTGTAAAATACTTTCCCGGAAAACAATCAAATAAGAAAAAACAAAAAAGAAAAGAAAATTAGTCCCAACACAAAAGTAAAGATCAAGGAAGAAATGCCTAACCCAACTCTATCTCATTAATTGCAACAGCCACATGCAGAGTAGAGAGCTTCGCTCAACTAAAGAAAAGGACGGCTTCGACGTCAACCTTAAAATTTGAAAATAAAATAAAATAAAAAAATCATGACAATGATCATGGAATTCACATACCAGAAGGCCAAGAAAAAAAAAATAAAAAAAAAGAACTTTGTGTAGAATTGTAAATTAGGGTATAGCATGAAGAATTTGACCTGACAAGAAGAGAAGTTGCGCTCTCTCCGAAAACTCTTCATCTTCTTCCTCCGATGACAGTGCATCTCTAATCTACCCAAACGCCGGCGCACTCCTCCATTCCTCGTCTTCCTCCTCCTCGGCGGAGCACAGTAGAGTTTAATTTGGAGAGAAAAATGAGAGAGGAAGAATTGACGAAAGAAAAAAGAAAAGGAAAAGGAAAAAAAGAAAAAGGGCTGCGTAACTGGACCTTACGATTCCCAACAGTGTTCATACCTATATCACAAAAACTACAAAAACACTCCGATTCAGACCAAAATGTTCTCATAAATCCAATGGTGAAGCGTTCTCCTTGGAGCCCCTCTGCTTCCGCGACGGCCGGGGCTTGGCTGTGCTAGGGTTGGGCGAGGCCGGAGACTCTATCTTCGTCTCCCTCAGGAACATGTTTCTTCGCTGCGAAATCTAGAGAGAGAGAGGAAGAGAGAAGAAACGGAGGAGAGAGAGAGAGAGAGAGAAGTTGTAAGGGTTTTGCATTCAAAATTTAGGACACAATCGGTGCTTTTCTTGCATTTACCTAAATACAATCGGTGCTTAAATTACCTAAACACCCTTTGGTCAACTTAAATTTCAACTGACTTTGCTATACTCATCTAATAACAACTGCCATGTCATTTTCAAGCCGTTACTGCACATATCCGGTGCATGGCTCCTTTTTTTTTTTTTTTGGTGCTTGATTTTTATAGGGCCATAGGTTCAAGTTACGTCAAATTATATGGCCCATTTGAAAGTTGGGTTCAAGTTACGTTAAATTTTTAAAATTTTTGTGAGGAAAAATATTAATTAAGTTTTAAAGTTTTAGTTTTTTTGTGAAAAAACTTTAAACCAATACAAAGTGGTTTGAATCTATTTTTCAAATCAATTCTTATTTATTTACTAGTTACGTATATCGAGAATAACTTTAAGTTTGTTGGGATGTATACTCAAATATATGATTTTTAATTTAACATTTGATATTCAAATTTTATGTGATAACTTTATAATGTAACAAAACTAATTATTTGAGTTTGAATATATGAAACAAACGACTTTTTATAACTTTGATCCTGTATAAAAACACGTAACTTTCCTAAAAGTAGAAATTTGCTAAAGTAATTTATCTAATAAAGTAAATTAGTAAAAATGCCTTATTCATTTAAATGGAGAATGACCACCCGATCAGTTTGTGTAAAAAGTGGTCGTTTTTGGTTGTCTTGAAGTTTTTTTACAAATAAAAACTATTAGAATGTTATTTTACTAATAAAACTTTCATATTAAGTCATTTTTACGAAAAGCTCTAAGTTTAGTAATTGAAGTAAGAGTGCGTTTGGTTGCAGTAGGAGAATGGTAATAGAAATGGTAATGAAATAAAATGAAATGAAAAGATGATTCATTTGTTTGGTTCTACTTTTATAAATACAATGGAATAGAATATGGATATTTTCATATTGACAAAATTACCCATCATGTTAATATAATTAATATCATATATATTAATATAATCATTTAATAACTAATATTATATATATAATTATAAGGATATAACATTTAATTATTTATTATTATAATATAATCATAATATAAAATATAAAATGATATATAATAAAATAAAATAATGATATTGTGGTTATTTTATATTATAATGTTACAACTATACTATATTATATTATTAAAAATGTAGTATAATTATAAAATGTTATAATATAATATAATATAACATATTATAATTATAGTATGTTATCATTTCTAATTATAGTACCTTATCTATTATCTATTATAATATAAATTAAAATTGTAATTATAGAAAACTTAATTATAATATTATAAAGTATAATATATGATTATAATTATAATATTATATATTTAAAATAATAAAATCTTAATTTTTATTATAATTATCATATTATTAATAAAAACATCACATCTACATCATATAATATAATATAACTTAACATAATATAATATAATATTATATTATTATTTATAAAATATATAATTATTATATTTAATTTTAAAAAAAATACTACTATCTCAATTATTATTATTATAATTATTAATTACAAGATCACAATTATATTATATTATATTATATTGTAATGATAAATATAATAATAATTATTAATAATTATAACATCACATCTATATATTAGATTATATTATCTTATAATGATAAATATAATTATAATAATAATTATTAATTACAATATCGCTATTATATTGTATATTATATTATATTTATAATGATAAATATAATTACAATATATAATTACAAGGTAGGTATATATCAAAACGGAAGGTCACCTTGACCAAAATCTTTTTTTTTCTGTTTCCGAAAAAATGACAAAAAATCATTTTTTTCATTTTCGAGAAAAAAATCATGAAAAAATGAGACAGATACTATTTTAGAATGTACAAGTCTAGATTTTTACCTTTATTCTTAATTAATATCCTTTTAGTCGAATAACTATATTAATCAAAAAGATATTAATTAAGAGTAAGAGGTAAAAATCAAGACAAGTGTACTACTTAGGACTGTACAAAAAAATTGTAAAACTGAAACTGACTGAAGAACCGACCGCTCAAAATTGAAAATGACGGTGCCATGTGGAACCGAACATAATCGGTTCGGTTAATCAACCGATTGCCTCAAAAGTCGGTTCAATTTCAGTTTTGCATGTAGAGAGTCGGTTAAAAATCGAACCGACCGAGATGAGATTTTTTTTTAGTTGTCATTTTACGTTCATGTTGTCATTTTTAGTTGGTTTTTTTTTGGTTAACCGTACATTTCTCTCTGCATCTCTCACTTGTCTTTCACCCTCACGTCTGTCATTCTCACACCCTCACCTCACCTCTCAGTCTCTCACGGAAGCCCTAGCCGCCGCCTCTCTCCTCAGTCATCCTCGCTCGCACGTCTGCCTCTGGCCTCCAGCTCCGCTGTGGTTTCTTGGTTTTCTCTTTGCTGCTCTGACTCTCACGGTGAAAGAAGCCCTAGCCGGAGGCCACCGCTCCGCTGATCTCCTCAGTCCTCCTCGGGCTCGCACATCTGCCTCTGCCAAGCTCCACCGAGGTTTGGCTTTTGTTTCTCCACTTTCTATTTGCATCAAGCTTGGTCGATGTTCCTCTGTTTCTGTTTTATGTTCAATCAGCTTGCATCAAGCTTGGATCACATGGTCAATCAGCTTCTAGTTTTATGTTGGAAACCACTGTGAATTCTCAAATGACATTTTTCTGGAATTTATAATTGGAGCATTTATCTATTCAATGAAATTCATGAACATAGAACACTTGAAATTGATGAAGTGAAAAATCATTAATTGTTTTGAACATTTAAAATCATTAATCATTTTCGGCAAAACCTTTGCTTCAGTGTAGAAATTGTTTTGGAAGGTTCATTATGTTATCTTGAGCCTGTAGAAACTACAAAGTAAATGGCACAATTTAAGCAACACATGCTTCGGGATCATCAAATGTCCCTTGTTCTCGTGTAGGTGACATAAGGATATGAGTTACAATTCTCTTAGAATTAGAATAAGATGATGAACAACTTATAGAACAAGAACCATAAACTTTAGAAGTTATAAGACTAGCCAACCTAGAATGTATAAGTTTTATAGTCAAAGCCCAGAAGAAAAGAACTAAAGAAGAATTAGAAAAAATAATTCAGATAGCAAGAGAAACTCAAGTTTTAGGAGAAAATCTAATCAAGTAGTGGGATAGGAATAGATACTTAGCAAAGATAGAAGTCATTAATCCAGATTTAATAATCAATACAGGAGAAATTAAGTATAATAATCAGGATACAAAAGAGTTTGAAGTTATAGAATCGTTACTTAAATTAAGAGTTAATAAGAAAAAGTAACAGTCCACATAGAAGTGCAACATTCATGGTTAGAAACCATGCAGAAATAGTTAGAAATAAAGCCAGAATGGTAATTAATTATAATAGATTAAATGAGTGTGTTTTTGGTCCGTGGACAATTTGATTTTTTGTTGTGGTTGTTTTTGTTGTAATCTTGATGCTATGGGTTTCTAATATTTGTAGCCTTAGTCCATGAAAATCTTAACTGAAACACACTTTTAAATTTCCAAAGCATATATGAAAACAACTAACAAGAAATATCATTCATTTTCTTTCATTTGTCCAACTCAATTGTTTTCTTTTTCTTTCTTTCTTTCTTTCTTTCTTTTTCCTTGAGGAAAACCAACTCAATTGTTTTCACCAATTAAACATATAGTATAGACATCGTCAATGTTGTGTTTTTTTTTTTTTTTTTTTTTTTTTTTGAGAAACTGTTTGAAGTCTTAATCATTCTTATAGATGCCTTCATTGGAAAAGCAAAAAGAGGTAGAGACTCAATCTAGTCAAAAAGAAACCGAAACTACTGAAACACAAGAGACAACTGAGGAAGAAGGGAAAGGTACTAAGAAAAGGAAGAAAGCCCGACAAGTAAGCCCGGTTTGGTAGCATTTCACGAGGGACAAAAAAACCAAGAGGGCTACTTGCAAGCATTGTGGTATCACTTATGCCACTGATTCGAAAAAGAATGGCACGTCTACAATGAAAAGTCGTATAGAAAGTTGCTTAATGAATCTGGAGAGTGAAAACAAACAAAAAACCATCCAATTTAGTAGGAAGATCGGTGCACATGAGGAGGACACTGCTACTAGTACTATGACCAATGCTAGCGATGTATATATATGTATTATTGAGGGCAGTTTAAGCGGTTTCTCACCAATGTTAGTGGCAAGGTTTTTTTTTTTTTTTTTAATGGCACGTGGTTTGTTAAAAAGATAACCCATGGTTTTCTTAAAAATTAGATGTCATAATTCTTTACTACTGGGAGCAATAAAATTGTAGAAAAAAAAAATCAAACAAAAAAGAACATACAAGTTTATCCTTAGCAAATAAAGAAAACACAAGTTTATAGGGGTTCACCATTGATAGGAGAGCTATGTCCACTTTTAGCTGCTGTAAAACTTTATTTTGACGAAAAAGAAATTTAGAAGAGAAAATCGCATATCTCTCAACTCTGTGCTTTTCTCTAACCTCTCTAATTATGAATAACTAAATAAGCACCCTAACCCCCTTTAAACAAACAGTGCAACCGAATTTTCAAATGTGTTTCTAATTTAACTCTCAATCTTTATATTGTCTCTACATAAGACAACAATCGTTAAGACAATAATTAGGCTCATGTCTTGAATTTAAGGAGCCTAGTAAGTGTTTATAGTCCGCGAATTGCAGTACCAATTAGGGTAACTATTGAACTACTGAAATTGAAATACTTAGGTTATGTCATATATGTAGAAATTTAAAATATAAATTCTAATTATCATATTACATAAACATGTTTGTCGAATACCCAAGGAGAGCACGAATCAAATAATATGCAATAGACGTTATAAATAATGATGATGTTATAAAAATCAATTCATAATAATAGGCAGTTGGTTGTAATTTAAATGGACCTTTTCTTATTGGATGTTTGTGAAAAACCCAACTTAAAACCGCTCTATCATGTCAGCAGTTTAAACCAAAACTGCTGGAAAATATTGGAGCGGTTTCTCTGGTACCACTTTCATCCAAAAGCAGAAAGTCTAATGAGAGATTAACACTGAGTTGGAGGAGTAAGAGCGAGAAAGAAAAAAGAGAAAGTGAACAAATAAGATGGAGAGACTAGGATGAGAGAAAAAGAAAAGATATAGAAAAATGTTAAGATGAAAAACAAAACAAAACAAAAAAAGAAAAAAAAAACCAAATTATACAATACAATATATTATAATAGTGCACCAAACATTGTATTTAGTACACTATAAACTCAACAGTTAACACAGATACAATGTATTCTCATTTTTCCAAAAGACTAAATATATATCGAGTGTGGCTTACATGTCAGAATAACACATGGTAAATTTGCTATAACAAATAGTATTACATTAAAGAGTATTTTCTACACTTAAATGATAAATTTATAATTAGTACATCAGTTATAGAATTACATTAGGAATGCTCTAAGACAGTATCATATAAAAGCTCTATGAAAGTTCCAATTCTAGTTGTTGGCTATCATAATGAATACTCGATTATGCGTTCTTATTCTCGCTCAACTTTATTAAACAAATATATGCAACATTGACGTAGTGCCATGTGAGGTTTTGAAAATATACAAATATATGTATATATATACATATATATTTATGCAAACATTGCGGTAGTGGCATGTGAGGGTTTGAAAACTGGGGCAGGGTCCCATGAAGTCCAGAGACACTTAACGTTAACAAAAAAACAAAAAAAAAAAAATCATGCAGAAGCGATAATTTGAATTCGATAGGAAAACGACAGAGAAGAGGCCAGGGGTACCAAACATTCGACCTTTATACAACACAACAACTGCAACACTATAAAGCTAAACACGGAGATTTTGGATACGGCTGAAAACATAAGCCAAAAAAACCTTGCCCACTACTTAACATGTCTCGGAATTCCTCTTAGAAACATGTAGACAATCCTGCATGTCATCAATTTCTAAAGTTGGTGTCCTTTTTTCATCAATTAGTGAGTGATCATCATCATATATTTTCTTTTAGCTTGAACAGAAGCTTCCATTTCCTTTGCTTGATTGATTGACGTTTAGTGCATCCATTGTGGGCGCACACACACACACAAATACATATATACATGTATATACATATAGATCACTTCCATGCAAACTTAATTATTTGTATGTTTGATATTGCTTTACACAATTATATTCACAAAGAGTAGAAGAAATATTGCTTTACACAATCAGAAACTAATTGCATCTCCACTCAATAAATAAATAAATAAATAAAAATTCTATATGTACCTTTATTTAATAAAAATAGAAAATTATTACTGTACAATATTTAATTATTTAGTTTACTTTTAATATTTTACTATGAAAATTTTCCGATTCTATCACTACATATATTTATTGCAGGTGGGATATTAAGTTCAAGGATCAACTCCCGGAATATATGCAACTAATTTTCGAAACCCTTTTAAACGTTTACCAAGAATTTGAGGAAGAGATGGGAAAGGAAGAAAAATACCTGAGTTCACTATGCAAAAGAAGCTATACATATATAGGATGATATTTAGGACCAGCTTTGTTTATCTCTTCTAATATATTTGTTAATATCTTCCACTCTAGTTTAATATTTATGCGTTTTATAAATTATTTATATATATAAATATATATTATATATTTATATGTCAGCTGAAAAGATTAGCTCGAGCTTACTTTGACGAAGCGAGATGGCTAAACCAAGGATACATTCCAACTTTGGAGGAATATTTAGATGTTGCAGGGCTTTCTAGTTCTATCCCCACGACTGCGATCACGTCTTTTGTTGGAATGGGAGATATCGTAAGCAAAGACATCTTTGAGTAGGCGTTTAACGACCCAAAAAGTATTAGAGCTTCAACAATCATTGGTCGGGTGATGAATGACACTGCATCTCACAAGGTATAGATCAAAATACGGAATGCCATCTTGACCAAAATCATTTAAAAAAAATTAGCAAAATAATTTTAGTAGACTATTAGAGCGTTAAGATAATCATTGTCATCCAACGTCATAACTACTTTAGAGCATATTTATCCTCCAAAATATAATAGGAAATGTGATAAGTTTGGCACGGAAATTAAGCAAATGAGAATCAGAGAATGAGAACATTGTATTGTTTACTTTTAATCGATAAGAAAGTAAAATAAGAAATAATTCAACCCTCTTTCTAGTATTTACTTACTAATTAGGAATAGGAACCCTATAAATGTAATTACAAAATTAGCATGCTCTTACGCAATCAATTAATTATTGGATTTAAAACTCATTCCCTTTATTGTTAATATTGGTAATATAGGACCCATCAAACTACCATTTTGATTTTGTAAGTAAACATATAAATATAAGGTAGAGATACTCTTAGAAGAAGGAAAAAAAAAAAAAAAAAAGCCGTGTTCTTTTTCCCGTTGTCTCCCATATGAAGTATTAAATACACCCTAATGCAATAGCTATGATCATGACTCATGAGTTCAAGTGTAATTTGTTCTTAAATTTTTATGTCATGTAAGACTTCCTCGTTACGTAATAAGCATATATATATGATCTTCTTTTTTCTTTCTTTCTTTCTTTCTTCTTCTTCTTTTTTTTTTTTTTTTTTTTTTTTTTTTTTTTAGTTTGAGCAAAAGAGAGAACATATAGCATCTTCTATTGAATGCTATACAAAACAACATGGAGTGCCAGAACAAGAGGCATATGAAGAATTGAATAAACAAGTGATTAAGGCATGGAAAGATATAAAGCAGGAGCTCCTTAAGCCAACCGTTGTGCGTGCCTATGCATGTTCTAGTTCGAGCTCTTAAACTTTTAAGAGCAAATGATCTCTTCTACAAAGATGGTGATGGCTATACACAAGTTGGGAAAGGGACTAAAGATTCCGTTGCTGCATTGCTTATAGATTCAATCCCATTATTATAAATTTAACTTTGTTATTGTAGTTCATGTATTGAAGGAACTCCTCATTAATATATATATATATATATATATGTGTGTGTGTGTGTGTGTGTGTGTATTAATGAATAATGTGTTGATACTAAATATAAAATCAACTTAGAATTGAAGCATATACAAAGTGGGTTACCTTATGCACAACAACTGGCATTTTACAACACATGTTAGATGATGAAACCCCGTGCCTGAAAATAGACGACGATAATAAACTATCATCTAGACTTAGATATTTGATAATGTTTACTATTTAACCGTCGTCTATAGTGCTTCAAAACTCTCCCATTTAGATAGGCAGGTCGCAAAACCCTAAAATAAACGATGTGACATTTGACTTGTCATATTTTTATTAGTAGATACAATATCTTATCATTAATTGACATGACAATGTTTTAAACACCTACCAAGATATTTATTTAAAAGGTGATTTTCAGTCTCACTCTAGTAAATATGAACCATATATTTTTTGACATTACATAAGAAACTTGGTTTTTGGTTATAGCTAATCTATAATCTCTAATGTGAAAGGAAAAAAATGATGATTATTTTAGGCATGCTTGAAGCATATGAGGCAAGGGAGTTCCATAATAAACACCACATCAATAGTGGCATACAAGGGAAGTCCGGAGCTGTTGGATTACACGGCCACAAAAGGTGCCATAGTGGCCTTCACCATAGAACTTGCATTTCATCTGGTGGAGAGAGGAATTCGTGTCAACGGTGTAGCTCCCGGGCCGATATGGACTCTGCTGATTCCGGCCTCTTTCAGTGAGGAGGAAACGGCAAAGTTCGGCTCAGAAGTTCCCATGAAACGAGCTGGCCAGCCTATTGAGGTTGCACCTTCATATGTTTTCCTTGCCTGCAATCACTGCTCTTCTTACATAACTGGCCAAGTTATCCATCCTAATGGTGGGTTGCTATTTTCTACTCATGTAATTTATATTACTCTTGGCATTGTAGCGTTTTCTACTCATTCGTTTCTTGATTGTGTTGTTTTGGCAGGTGGGGCTATAGTTAATGGTTGAAGACGTCTGCTAAGAGTTTCTTATGCTGGTTTGTGGCATTTTGTATACACACACACACACACACACACACACACACACACACGCATATATATATATATATATATATGTTATATAATAATGAATACGTATATACATAAATATATATATATATATAGGTATATATGTGGGGATGTGTCTTGTAGTGTGATAAGCCTGATAAGTCTTTGCTTAAGTAGGTGTATGTTCGGAAAGGCAAGAGGGAATAACATGTTACAGGGCTGAGTTAGTGGTTAGTTGTTAGTAGTGGGAATGCTGAGAGTTGTATAAGGCAGTGTGTTGTATAGGGAATAGTCGGTTAGGGAGGGGGTTGTACAGGGGATTATTCAGTTAGAGGGGTGGGGGTGGTGTATAAATAGGGAATAAGCTGTCAATAGAGAGGTAGGAAAATACTGGAGTCTTGTTCAGGAAGTCTTGGCTAAGGCTGAGTAGGAGAGATTTGACAGTATCTCGAAGGACTGCTTTTGTAATTCATTTCCGTTAGTCAATAAAGATCACAATTCGTTCTTTTGATTCTTTATGGTTGAAGTCAATATTCTGTTCTTATCATTTTGGTATCAGAGCATCAATTCTGGGCAGTAATGGTGAGTAGGAAAACTGATGAAAGATTCGAATTGGTGGAGAAAGAGATTAAGGAAATTAGGGCTTCGGTGGAAAAGGGAATCGGTGAGACGGAGAAAGGGATCGGGGAGGTTAGGGTGGAATTTACTCAGAATCTTACTGAGATTCACCGATTGATGGAAGAACAGATGAAATTCTTCATGGCTCCGGTGTCGGCGCCAGAGAAGACAGTTGCTCCGATGACCGCGATCATAGAGGAATGTGAGGCGAATCGCGCCAGAGAAGTTCGCGAGGCGAATCACGCCGGAGATCGTTAGGTGAATTTAGAAACCTCTGGGTGTCGCGTGAGATAGGAAGAGTGGTCAGCGGATCCTAGGGTTTTGCAAAACGTGATTTTTCTGACGAGTTGTGCGAGCAGGGCAAAGATCGTACGACAGATTTAGGGATTCCGCGGAATCTTGGTTACGAAGAGAGAGAGAGAGAGAGAGGGGGGGGGGCGCGGGTTGGCTAGGGAGTTTTCGATGGGTACCCATGGGAAAAACTGGTACAGACAACGTGGTGAAGGGCGGGGTGCTTCTTCGGAAAGGGAGGCCTTGGAGTTCGACGAATGGTGGAAGGGATTTGGCGGCCCTATTCATCGAGGAGTGGAAAGAAGAAGAAACTCTAATATGGGTGTACGGTTTAGAGATGGTTGGGAGGGCATATGTGTTTTGGAGGAATTACCGGTTAATGAGGAATGGGCAACTTCTCGAAGGCAGCAAGTGGAGTGCCCAATCTTTAGCGGGGATGACCCCGACAGTTGGGTGTTTCGTATGGAACAGTTTTTCTCCATCAATCGTTGTTCGGAAAGGGAAAAATTGATCACCTCTGGAATAGCATTGGAAGGTGATGCTTTGTCTTGGTTCCAATGGCAGAATGGCCACAAACCCTTCCATAGTTAGGCAGAATTTAAGATGTCGTTGCTGCAGCGTTTTTGTTCTTTGCAGGAGGGGAATCTTTATAAGAGGTTTTTAGCGATTCAACAAGTAGGTACGATGACCGAATATCGCAGGAAATTTGAAGTTTCGGCAGGCCCACTTCGGGATGTGCCGGAAGAGGTTTTGGAAGGGATTTTTGTTAATGGGTTAAAGGCACAGGTTCGGGCTGAATTGCGGCTCTTGAAACCGCTTGGGTTAAGAGAAATTATGGAGATTGCTCAAAGGATCAAAGAAAAAAATGAGTTGCTTTGTCGGGAGGGGTCAGAAACAAGGTTTTCGAGAACACAACTACATAGTGTCCCGAGAGCTGAATTTTCACCAATTTCGGCTCAATTGATGCCGGTGGTAGAGCGACAACTGAGAGTTCCTGCTTCTTTAGAGCAAACAACAACTCAAAAGCGAGATTTTCCATTTCGTAAGTTGTCGGATTCTGAGTTGCAAGAAAAGAGAGATAAGGGATTATGTTTTAGGTGCGACGAGAAGTTTACCTTTAGTCATCGATCTAAGAAGAAGGAGCTAATGATAATGCTCATGAGTGATGAGGACGCAAATGAGTGTAAGGAGGAAGTCCTTGTTCTACCGAGTCCTGATTGGGAGGAGGGGCAACTTGAACTCATTGAGTTACCCTTGAACTCGGTGGTGGGACTTTCGACACCAAAAACTATGAAGCTTTGCGGCTTGATTGCCCGGCAAGAGGTAATCATTTTAATTGATTCGGTGCGACTCACAATTTTATTTCTTTGAGCCTTGTGGAGAGATTGTCAATTCCTATTGCTCCCACTGCCGGTTTTGGAGTCCAAGTGGGAAGGGGAGAATCGGTTAGGGGAAAATGAATTTGTAGGGAGGTAGCATTGAGTTTATCACACTTGACTATTGTGGAAAACTTTTTGCCTCTGGAATTAGGGGGAGTGGATGTTATTCTAGGCATGCAATGGTTGGAAACGTTGGGAGGAATGCATGTGAATTGGAAGTCCCAAGAAATGAAATTCAAGGTGAGGGGAGACATGAGCCTTTCCACCACTATGGTTTCTCTTAAGGCCATGGTTAGGACTATAAAGCATGAGGGCCAAGGCATTTATTTAGAATTGTGTGCCTTGGATGCAAACAATGAACTAGATTTGGATGCAAACAGGGAACCCGATCAACAACTGCAAGAGCAGATTCGTGAAGTCTTGCAGCGTCATTCAAGGGTCTTACATATGCCGAACAAACTTCCTCCCAAATGAATGTGTGATCATCGTATTATTCTTCAGGAGGGTACCGCTCCTATTAGCGTCAGGCCCTACAAGTATCCTCATTTCCAAAAGAATGAGATTGAAAAGTTGGTGCGAGAGATGTTAGCGGCTGGGATCATTCAACCGAGCAGCAACCCATTTTCTAGTCCAGTTCTCTTAGTTAAAAAAAGATGGCAGTTGGCGTTTCTGTGTTGATTATCGAGCACTCAACAAAGCTACAGTTTCAGACAAGTTTTCCATTCCAGTAATAGAGGAGCTTTCGGACGAATTGTGTGGTGCCACCATCTTTACTAAATTGGATTTAAAATCCGATTACCACCAAATTCGGATGTGCAAGGAGGATATTCCGAAAACTGCTTTCCAGACTCATGAGGGTCAATTTTTTGGTTATGCCCTTTGGTTTGACCAATGCCCCAGCCACCTTCCAATCTTTGATGAATGAGGTATTGAAGCCTTTTTTGAGGAAATTTGTGTTACTATTTTTTGATGACATGTTGATTTATAGTAAGTCTTTTAAGGAACATGTCAATCATATGGATATGATTTTGACTGCCTTAGAGAACAACCATTTATATGTTAATAAAAAAAAAGCACTTTTGCTAGTAGCAAGTTGGAATATTTGGGCCACATTGTGTCGGGGGAAGGTGTTTCTGCGGACGCTAGTAAGATTCAAGCAATGTTGGATTGGCCGACTCCTCGTTCTCTCAAGGAGTTGCGCGGTTTTCTTGGTTTGACCGATTCTTACCGACACTTTGTGGCGGGGTATGGACATCTTGCTTGGCCGTTGACGCAAGAATCAGTTTTCATTAGATGACGGAAGCTTAAACCACTTTTTAGAAATTAAAGCATGCCATGACTACGGTCCCAGTTCTCTCCCTACCGGATTTTTCCCAGCCATTCGCAGCCGAATCTGATGCTTCGAGGTTTGGAATTGGCGTGGTCTTGATGCAACATCAGAGACCAATAGCCTATTTTAGTTAGGTGTTGTCGTCTAGGGCACGTACAAAATCTGCGTATGAGCGCAAGTTGATGGCAGTGGTCCTCACCATACTGAAATGGCACCATTTCATTGTTCATACGGACCAGAGAAGCCTTAAGTTCTTATTGGAGCAGAGATTAGTCAGTGAGGACAACCAAAAGTGGTTGTGCAAATTGTTGGGTTATGATTTTGAGATCTAATACAAACCCGGTTCTGAGAATCGAGTGGCTGATGCTTTGTCAAAGCAACCCACTGGTTTGGAGTTGGTGCACCGCACCACTTCTATGATTTATGATGGGGCTGGAATTTGCCAACAAATTCAACAGGACTCGAGATTGTCTTCGATTTGGGCTGCTCTGTGTGCTAATGCCGCAGCTGTGAAGGGGTTCTTCTTGTGCAATGACATGTTGCTTTACAAGGGTCGTGTAGTCATGCCTTGGCAGTCTCCTCTCATACTTGTCCTTTTGGGAGAGTTTCATGGCAGTAAGGTTGGAGGTAATTCTAGAGTCCTAAAGACATATAAACGGTTGTCTTCGGAGTTTTTTTGGTATGACATGAAATAGGATGTGGTCTCCTTTGTGCCTCTTCCGAATCAGGTGTGGGATGATATTTCTATGGATTTTATGGAGGGCCTTCCAAAGTCGGTGAGTAATGACTCCATTTTAGTGATCGTTGACCGGTTGAGTAAGTATGCTCACTTTTTGGGTCTTCGCCATCCTTTTTCTGCTAAGTCTGTGGCTGCCCTGTTTGTTAAGGAGGTGGTTCGGCTCCATGGGTTTCCTCGGACTATTGTGTCTGACCGCGACAAGGTATTTCTTAGCCATTTCTGGAATGAGCTCTTTAAGTTGCAGGGTACTACCTTACATCATAGTACGGCTTACCATCCTCAAATGGAGGTGGTGAATAGGTGCTTGGAAGCTTATTTACGTTGTTTTGTCTCCGGAAAACCTACCCATTGGCTTTCTCATCTTACTTGGGCCGAATACTGGTATAACACGAGCTACCATGTGTCCACGGGAATGACTCCTTTCAGGGCTTTATATGGTCGTGATCCTCCCAAATTACTACGCTTTGAGTTAGGCTCAACAGCGAACTCTTTGTTGGAGCAACAACTGCAATCGCGGGATGCTATTTTGGATGAGCTTCAAGCACATTTGTTACAGGCCCAGCAATCTATGAAATGGCAAGCAGATCTCAAGCGCCGGGATGTGTCTTTAGAGGTGGGGGATTTGGTGTTCCTGAAACTCAGGCCATATTGCCACCATTCGTTGGCCAAGTTTACTAATGAAAAGCTATCTCCACGGTTTTATGGCCCCTATAAGGTGATCACGCATGTGGGCTTGGTGGCATTTCGGTTGCAACTGCCCGTGGCTGCCAAAATTCATCCGATCTTCCATGTTTCACAGCTTAAGAAAGCCATTGGCCTTGCTATTCCGGCCCAAGAGGTTCCGCTCATTTTAACTGCTGACATGGAGTTACGCGTGGAACCGGAGAGGTTGTTGGCTACTCATTTTTCTCCGGTGACGGGGCAATTGGAAGTCTTGCTGCAGTGGCATCACTTGCCGGATTTTGAGGCTTCTTGGGAGCTTTTTGATGTCATCCAGCAGCAGTTTCCTGAATTTCACCTTGATAAGCTTGATAAGCCTTTGCTTAAGCAGGTGTATGTTCGGAAAGGCAAGAGGGAATAATAGGTTACAGGGCTGATTAGTGGTTAGTTGTTAGTAGTGGGAATGCTGAGAGTTGTATAAGATAGTGTGTTGTATAGGGAATAGTCTGAGTTAGTGGTTAGTTGTTAGTAGTGGGAATGCTGAGAGTTGTATAAGATAGTGTGTTGTATAGGGAATAGTCGGTTAGAGTGGGGGTTGTACTAGGGATTATTCAGTTCTTGTTCAAAAAATCTTGACTAAGACTAAGCAGGAGAGATTTAACAGTATCTCGAAAGACTGCTTTTGTAATTCATTTCCGTTAGTCAATAAAGATCACATTTTGTTCTTTTGATTCTTTCTAGTTGAAGTCAATATTCTGTTCTTATCATAGTGTTGCAATAAGAGTAGTCTGTAAAGCGTCTAAACTGGTAATGCACATGTGTAAATATAGCTCAGCTGCTTTTCAGATGGATATCATATCTACAGGAAAAGAGGGAGAAAAAGGGTGTGCCCACGTGTGAACATAATATGTTATTATTATTTATGCTTAATAATATGTTGGTGTTTTTTGGGCATCCGAAATCTCTGGATCCCAGAGACCATCACATATGAGACTCCCAATACTGCATAAGCAATAAGTTCTAAGACTTTTCATTATCATTCTTAAGAACTTGCTTAATTATGAATCCCAAGTCTTGAACCCGAGGATGTTCTTAATCTTAATTTAATCCATAAGATGATGCGACTCTCTTAATTAATTATAATCAAGTGTTACTTGCGAGGTTGCTGTGTGGTACAAATGAGAAATTACTTTGTAAAACGGATGGCCAACAAGGAAAATGCTGTTTAAATCAACTCAAAATTCAGAATCAAAATTACAACGGATTGGTGTACAAACAGAGCCGGTAACAAGGACGGTAGCAATTTGTGCATCTTAATTATTGGTTGACAGTATAGCTTGAACTTACTCCACTGAAAAGAATCAGGATGAACCACCCAAGTAAATCTCAACACCGTTTCCTCCAATTCCAGCAGTGAAACACTGGAACCCGGATGACTGCAGATCAGATGTTACTCTGTCAGCAATCGTACCTGATAGTACTGATTCATGGGTTAAGGAAAAAGAATCATCCCAAAATAAGAAATTACGGACAAAGCTGAAAAAGTTTGCTTCAATAGTCTACCGTGAAATTATTTTCTTTTTAGTATCTGTAGTTGTAAAATCCCTAATCGCAAGTTTCCCGATAGACGTTCTCAATATTTTCAACAAATCTATGACTAAAATGATACTTTTATCAAAGTTTAGGACCAATAGGTAAGTACGCAAATGTTTTAGGGAAAAGCTAATAGGGAGCTTTTACTAAGTTTAGAGCTCTCGTCTTGAATTTAAAACTCTAGATTAAAATGATATTCTTGTCACAGTTTAAAAACCAGTCAAAGGATTAATCAAACTAAAAAATGTGAAACTAATACTATTAAGTAGGAAAATAAATGAAGGAAAAGAGGATACAATTGGGCAAGAGTGTCAGAACACATCCTCCACCACCAGCTCCTGTCAATTTGGAAGCCAATTTGTACTTCAATGTCGTTCGAAGAACAGTTTCTATTGAAGCATGGCTGACCCCCATGCATTGGAGCAAACCTTGATTCATTTCCATTAACTCCTCTATCTTCTCTTCCTTCTGAGGCACTGACAGGTCGTCACCAATGGGTGACTGGATAATTGAGGCTAGTTCCTCGCTAATCGAATCTACAGCGTTGAACACAAAACTCATGGCATTTGCGTGCCTTAAGGTTCTCTCAGAGACGCCAGCTACTAGAGCCTTAGTGTTTCTTCCAACTTTTGTGTTTGTGATGAGCATTTTGAGGGGCAAATTGGACTTGATGCGTGTCAAACTCCCTGACCTGAACTTGATCAGGTTACCTGTTTTGCACAAGGTATCATGCTTTAACAAAGGATTGCTCACTGCTTATAGGGTTGGTGAAACTCTTTACTATTAACACCCATATGGACTCTCCTGCATTTGATAACAAGTAACTGTAGTCTCGTTTTTCTTGTTATTCTGCCAAATTCCTTGCCATTTTACATTAATCCCGTCTATCCATAATCCACCTCTATCTATATATACTTTTATCCGCCTCGAAGTGAACCCTAGTTTACAAAGTCAAAATGGTTTATATAAACAGAAGGAAGGCGGTGAAACAATAAGCCTAGAAGCCAATCTCATTACTCATTCTAGGATATGCCCAGATCACTACTTTGATTTGCTACATTCAAGTCATTTACAAAATCCATAGTTACATATAAGTTTCTTTGATGAGATTATATGCCTCAAAATGCATAGTCTGATCTCATTCATGTCCACATGCGAAAAGTTTTTCCGCATTTTCGTTTTTCCTAAAAGAATGCATCTGCATGTCTTCATATCAGTTCCAAGGATTTCCTGAACATTGTTCCTTTATGTAATTGCCTTTAAAAAGCAATGCGGTAGATATAAACAAGATGCATGAGTGATGGGGGAACTCATTTCCATAAGGATTCAGAAATTATGCTTTGAGATGCATTCGTATAACAACTTAGCACTTGCCTAACACTTATAAGCTATAGCTTGTTGACAAGATCTTGCTTTAACGAATCTTCAAAGGATCCAGGCAGACAACAGTCTACCCATTTCAGGTGCTAAATGCCTCGTATTTCCTAGTTACTCAGACGCTAAAGCAAGTAAAGCAAGGAGAGGAAAAGAAGAAAGATAGCATACCATAAGTGCTCACAGTATTGTCAATTCCAGATGGCCTTCCATGGATTATCTTTTCACCTTCAAAAGCCCATTTGTTTAGCAGATCAAGTTCATCTTCTGCAAACATTAACCATCCTTGGTGGCTCAAATCTATCTTTACCAAGTCTGAAAAGGCAAGCAAAGCCGCAGAGAGTGCAACACAAAATGCAGCAGAGGACCCCAAACCTGAACCTATAGGAAGCTCAGAAGTGACAACTATCGTGGCAGGCTTATATCTGATACATTATAAAGAAGATATATTGAATCAAATAACATTTCAAACTAAAAAAGAGAAAAATTTCTACCACACAAACAAATAAATGGAAGCATACCCTTGGATAGATGTGTATAACCAAAGAAAAGCTGACACTCCAGAAGCAAGTGTGATCTTTGCCTCTGGAATATTTTGTTCCTCAACTAGAGCTGCAAGTACTTTCGCTGTCTCAATTGAGCATGAGGTTGCTATTGATGAATCAGGACAACCCAAACCGGACAGTTCTTCTTTTATTCTACCAATTGGCCATGAAAATTCTAATGCCAAATCCTTAAGCTGGAGTTTCAAGTTGTCATCATCGTCTACGAAAGAAAAGCACAGAAAGTGTCAAATAAGAAATCATCATCAATCCACCCATAATTGAAATGAACAAGAAATTCATCAAATAAAGTCAATAGCTTGGAGAAATATAACCAAAATACTTCAAATTTTCTTGTACTCGAAAATATGACAAGACAATATTCAATGGGCCATAAAATAATAAAACAAAGGGGTATTTTATCCGAGTATTTACAATAACCACATGACTACTAAACGGTTATTATTATTATTTTTTCCTCTGCACAAGTTGTGCAATCTGTAATGAAACATATAACTCCTCGTCCATTAAAAATAGAAGCCAACCAACCAGAAAATGTTATCTTTCCAAACTACTACAAGAACACCAAAGGGACAAAAACATAAGATCATATAAAAACCGGAAAAAAAAAGCCATTAAATTCAGCATTTAAAACAAAAACACCCCCTCCTCAATCAAAAAAAAAAAAAAAAAAAAAAAAAATCCAAATTTGAATTTTTGCCCTTTTTGACAATTTACAAGCTGTAAATCTTTCAGCATCGACCTTCACAAAATCACAGAACACTCAACAAACCCAATTCTGCTCAAAAACCTGCGAAATCATGCCTCTCGAATACCCATCCCGATTGTCCCAATAAAGAAACGAGAGAGAGAATTGAAACTTAGATCATAACAACAAAGAAGCTCAAGAAAACCGAATCTTGCATTACTGACACTCCAATCCAAATCGCGAAACTTCCGTATTCCTAAATTTAGCTCCTCAAGAATACTCACCCAAATACAAATTTTCATAACGAGATTTGGAGAGAGAAAGTTAGAGACAGAGAGAGAATTGGAGGAGTACCAGACGGAGTGGGAAATCGAAGAGTGACGTAGGTGTAGAGGTCGATGGAGGCGGCGACGGCGGTGGATCCGTGGACGACGGCGTGCTCGCCGGATAGAATGATTTTCCCCGGAGCTCTGGCCTTCACCTCCATAACCACAACACTATGGAACTATTACTATAATATACTGTTTTTATGTCTGTTTCGATACACTCGAAATTCGGTATTAAAGGAAGTTCCTTTGAACTCCGAGCGGAGAAAAAAACAACGACAAGAAGACTGTTGTTTTGTTGAAAGATTCAACATCGAATGGATGCGTTTCGATACGTTTCGGAACGAATTGGGTGTTTGTCACGTTTTTATTGTAGTGGGAAAGGTCAATCTGACTCAGAACATGGTCAATGATCCATTGCTATACAAAAATATAAAAAATGTGAGTTAGATTCCTTGTTTTGGTTTTCCTCTTCTCGCTTTCCTCACGCGCGCGTGCTCCCCACTTTCGCGCGCCGTAAGTAGTTGGTTCCTCAAAACACAGCTGCAACTCTCCCTCTCTCTCTCCCTTTCGCCTTTTCTTTTTAAGAACTTTTTTGGGTAGGATATTGTGTTACTGTCCGTTCTTAATTGTTAAATTTAATTAAAATTATATTAAATTAAAAAAATATAAGATGTTAAAGAAATTATATAAAATCTAATTTGAATACCAAGAACGAAAATAACGAAAAGAAAATAAAAGCACAATCACACTAAAATATAAATTCATCAAATTATGACTACGTCTTATTTCTGCTACTGTAAATTTCTACTATATATGATCAGGATTACAAGAGATTCACTCTATCACTCACTTGTGTTTCTCTCTCAATAACAATTGTGTTTCAGCCTTTCACTCTCAATTTCTCTCAAAAAATCGTCACAATAAAACCCTAATAATAGGTATTCATAAGCCTATAAGAAAATATGAAAAACATGCCCAAAATAGTTGGTGCGCGCCAAGGCACCAATGCTGCTCCGTTCTCTGATCTAATTCTGCACGTTGTAAATTCCAATGTCGCGATGCCCAATTCTCAACACTGTGTCGCTCAACCGGTTTTTTTTTTCTTTTTTCTTTTGATTAGGCTACACAACGCACTTACCATTCATAACAGACAATTTTGATACATATTTAAATGCTGAAAATAAAAAATAAAAAAAGTTATCGGTAGTTCATTTTTTCTAATCCTACTAGAGAAACTCACTTCTTTTTTATAGTCTTTTATTTTTATTTTTGATGAATTTCTTTTGTAACATGATTGACTGCTCATGTGAAGTTTGGAGGAGAGATAAATCCAGAAACGTCATTCAACTGATACCTTTATATTTGTACCACAAATAGTATCAATTGAAAGATCTATGCTACTTAAATTTACTTGAAAATATCTATAAAAAAAAAAAAAAAAGTTTACAACTTCAACTCAACTCAGCCTAATTGTGAAGAACAGATTTTTAGTTTGGAGAATTTGTTTTAGGTATAGGTGTCAAATGGGAATATTTAAAAAAAACAAAGAGAAAATTACATAATCCGCCACTAATATCTAATAAGTCTAAATTTTGACATCTAAACTTTCGCCATCTTTTTATATTTAAAAAGTCGTTACTCTATTAGAATACTCTCTGCTCAAAGTGAAAGAGGTGAAAATCCTAAATCATCTTTGTCAAAAAGGAAAAAATTGACTCGATACGATATTAAAAATATACTATCATAATATTTATTGGTGAATTAAGTGACATAAATGTTAAGTTTATTCCATTAAGTAGCATAAATATAAAGATGGTACCTTTGGAGTAGCATGTTTGGTATCTACTTATTGGGCACCATAAAAGTAAAGATTAATGAATTTTGATAAAGATATGACTATTACAAATTATGTAGGATAATTATTCTATTCACAAAAAAATTTCCTTTACTTTTTCTTGAATCCTTACCTACCTACTAAGAGAGAATAGGTTATTTTACACTGATAAAAAAAAACGTTTCGTTGCAAAAAGAATCGCACAAATCCTTAGTGCGCAGGAAAAGAATGGGAAGGAAGATAAGAAAAAAAATTACATGGTTTACTCTTCACTGAAACTGCCCCTCGGCCCGATCCCGAATAGACCAAACTACTTTGGTTTTGGTGGCTTGACAGGGTATCGGCTTTAATTTTAGCCACCCCGACCATTGCGGCCCGGGCCAAACGTTGTGGCACGCTGGTCAAACTCGGCTAATTCTTACCCCTACGTGGCCGCATTTAATTGGATTGCTTGTTTATTAGAATCCTCGTGGCGTGCTGTGGTTTGTTCCTTAATTTCTGGACACCTGTTATGTGTCATTGGATGTAAAAACGAGCTCACACAAGGCACGACGTAGCGAATCCTCGAGCGGAAAGAAGGTGGCCGACGGTGGGCCACGTTTCGGGCGTTCATTGGCTGACCTTGCAAGTCTGACCTTGCCTTTCGGTACAAGCGCTCTTGTCTGGGCATGCAATACACGTGGGCATCACAAGTTTTGAATATCTTGATGCGATGGCCTTAAATCAGTTCAGGTTTTATAATTATATTTATTTTTTTGAATTGATTTGTGGCCTAATTTTGTCCATTAACTTCATTCTGAACATAATTTCCTATACTATTTAGATAAAAAAAAATAAATAATTAAATAAAAAATAAATAAAGATACATTAAAATAAAATAAAATTATGCTAAATTAAATAAAAATTAAATTAAATTAATTTAAACTACAACAAAATAAATTAGAATATTAAGAATTAAGACCATTTTTGTGCAAAATGAGTAGTAAAAGCTGTACTTTTTATAGTTATCCAACGATTTCTCCTTTTTTGCATTTCTCCTTTCTAAAATGAAAAATGAAATTGTCATCTTAGAATTGAATTGAAAGTGTCCCACTAAAAAATAAAAATGGGTTAATCTCATCTTTACTCCACAACTTCAGAGGGATTTTTCGTTTGCCATCTAAATTTTTAAAATTCTTATTTTAATGGTTGCATGCATAATTTAACAATCATGTCACACCTAACTCAACTATAAAATATAGAGTTCAAATCTCCCACCTCATCTGAAGATAAAAAAAAATAAAAATAAAAAAATAAAAAAATCTACCCTTTAAATTTTGAACTAAACTCATTTAACCTCAATAATAATAATAATAATAATAATAATAATAATAATAATAATAATAATAATAATAATATATGTTAACTTGGCCGGTGGGCAATACGGTTATGAATTAGAGATTTTTTTACTTTGTTTTTTGTTTTTCTTTTTGGTAAATTATATTTTGCTCCCCAAACTTTAATATATTTTTTCATTTGCATCCTGAACTTTAAAAATTAATTTACACACTCACAAATTTTAAAACATTATTAACTTTACCTTTTATGTTAATTTAATTAATGAATTTGATGACTTAACAATTATTAAAGTGATAGTTTAATAAATTATTTTTATAACTACTTCTGAAAAGGCAAAGTTAATATTTTAAAATTCTAGTGTGCGCATTTAAATTTTTAAAGTTCAGTAAATAAAATGACAAATTTTTAAAATTCAGGGGTAAAAATAAAATTTCTCTCCTTTTTTTTTTTTTTTTTTTTTTTTATTGAGGAATCGAAGCACTGTACTGTGCTGAATGCGAAAAGTTCCTACCTACCATACCCGAGCTGACTACGACTTCATTTCTGTGGGCCTCACCTTTGCGCGCGTATCTGCACCACGACATCAAAAATTTCTTTTTTTTTTTTTGACACAATTTTATACACTTCTGTTATGCTCAGCTTCTGTACTGCACATCATTTTTAATGCAAGATCACATAAAAATCTAACAATATATAAAGATGGTGAGCCTTTATGAAACTTTTGAGAATTGAAAATTATGTCTTGATTGTAGGGCTTTTCTAAAGAATTCTTTAAATCATGTCAAGACCATTTGCTAACTTATTTTGCTGGGGACTTACCAGCCAATTTTTTCAGAGGCAATCAGCTTTTTTTGTGTATCATATACGACAACAAAGTTGACCTTGCAATCTCCATTCTATTCTATTTTTTTTTTTTTTTTTTTAATAAATTTATTAATATTAACATCTAAAGTTCGAATCCTCCGTCCAACTTCAACAAAGGAAGAATCATGATCGTGGTTGAAACTCAAACACACTTGACCTAGGCCTAGTCATGCAATTTTCCAACTATAAAAGTCTTGACAAAAACACGTGAAAAATTTCACGTGTTCAATACTATAACAAATGTCTTTTTACCCGGAAAAAAAGGAAAGGAAAACGTGGTTGGGAAGGAACTAGCTAATGAGGCATTTCCTCCCTCGACATAATCTCCTTTCACATCAACTAGGACCCTCTGCTTTTCTCAATATCATGAATCGAACTACGGTACGACCAATCAATTGTGGTCGCACCATGAAACGTAATATGAAAAGTAATCCAAATACAATGGTCTAAGAAGCTTTATTTACCATCAACCATCAAAAATTTAAATTGCACGGTGCAACTAAAAATAAAAAGTTGAATATAAGATTTTATTAAGAAAAATGAGCATGTTTATTATTTATCGATGGTAAATGTTAAATTTGAATTTATCAACCTCACAGAATACATGATTCCAAATATAATGGTTTAAGAAGCTTTACCCACCATCAACCACCTGAAATTTAGATTGCACGGTGCAACTATAAATAAAAAGTTGAATCCAAGATTTTATTGAGGAGAACGAGCATGCTTATCATTTATCGATGGTATATGTTAAATTTGAATTTGTCAACCTCACAGAATACATGGCTCTAAATATAATGGTCTAAGAAGCTTTACCCACCATCAACCACCTGAAACTTAGATTGCACGGCGCAGCTAAAAATAGAAAGTTGAATCCAACATTTTATTGAGAAGAACAAGCATGCTTATCATTTATCGATGATATATGTTAAATTTGAATTTGTCAACCTCACAGAATACATGGCTACAAATATTTTGCCTACACAAAAACACACCCATAGAGGAGAGAAAGATCAAATGGTAGGATTTGAGTTCAAGCAGGAGCTTCTGCATGATTTTTTATGAACAAACCATCACGACCAAACCCTAGCAATGAAGCATTACATTTACACAAATATCGTAGAACAAATGACAATGCCCTACAATCTAATGGCCTTCTAAAAATAAGAGTTCTCTACTCTCTATTAGATATCACACTTTATATTGTATTAATGTTGAATATCGTATTAAATTATATAATGTGTAAATGTCACCAAACATTATAATATTATTAAACAATACAATACGGAGTGCTCATACGGTGTACCAAACATATTCTAAGTGGTCAAATTGTTAGAAGATGATATAAACAACCTTAATGATCAATATTCAAACATTATCTTAAAAATTAATAACCAAGAAACTAAATTTAAAGAAAAAATGGTAAAATTTTCAATAAAATAAATTTTGTTCTTGAGAAAAAAATCAAAACTTAACTGATCAAACTGGTATAGCTCCCAATATCTTACACTCTCGCAATTGATACAATTGTGAATTTGGACGTGTTTCCCTACACTTAATACTGTCATGCGGTCATCCAAACATGTTAACTCTTTTATTTTCTTAATTTTATTTAGTTTTAAAATTTACGTTTTAAAAGTTTTACATAATTAATGTTTCGAATGATATTTAAATAGTACTTCTTGAGATTATTTTTGATATTTCAAAAATTTTGATCAATTAAAGGGTTACTCTTTTACTTTTTTTTTTTTTTAAATGTAGGGATAAGTTTGGGATAATAAAAAAAACAAAGGGGATATTTTTTGGATTATAAAAAACATAATGGTAAGTGTTGGATTTAGCTAAAATTCAGGGGATACTTTTGAATTTTCTCCTTTTTCATACACTTAAAGAAAGTTTTATGAGAAATTTCCAAGAAAGAACCCCAAACATGGAGAACAAAGCTGTAATGGAAGAGAACTAAAAAAAGAAGAGGTTTCTAGTAAGGATCAAGGAGTGTTGAATGGAGCTAAGAGTTAAAGAAGATGTTAAGGTCTCATTCATTTTACTGATTCAAGTTTAGAATTTGAGTTTTATTATAGTAAAAAATTTTCAGAAACAGTTACATTTAATTTTTTTGTTACAGTAAAAAACTCTCACATAACGTCACATCTCAACTCGAATTAAAAACTCATATTAGCAAACTAAACGGACCCTAAATGTCGTGAATAATACTTGTGTAATAAACACAACACATACAAATGAAAATAACTTTTGCGTTTATATAAAAGCACATGGATGAGAATATGCATGTATTTCTTGATTTTTATGTTTAAAATTTAATTTTTTTTATGAAAAAAAAAACGTTATAACAGAATTAATAATTTAAAATTGAGTATATAAAATAAATATATCTTAAATTACTGCGAGAGTTAGTTTAGCCATCAAAACCAAAAAACGGAATCGAGTGGCACTACACAGCAAGAAAAGGTAGGATCGAGTGGCATTATGTGGCAAGCAAGGGAGAAATCCTAGTGGTGAAACGTGGCACGAAGCATGCTGGGTAGCGTGTGGTGGCATATAAAAAATTATTAGAAACAACTCTAAAATGGAAGAATTATTTTTCCAAGCATCCTCTGAAAGTTGATCCATATTTTTTTAAAGAAAAAGTTGAACCATACTAGTTTACACTGCAGAGAACCTTGTGTTTACATTATAATTTATATGCAAAAGAAACAATAATCTAATAACAAAGTTGAAATTCCTATCCACCCGAATCAAGTTCCACATTTACCCAATCATGACTCTTGCACCAAATGGTACCTCTCTAACCACTTCCATAGTAAACTAATATTAGAATATCTACATCATAAAAAAAAAAAAAAAAAAAAACAATAAAAAAAATTCGAATTCTGAAATTGCTCACACCCTTTCACTAGTTTTATGTTATTGAACGACTGAACGGTGAATTTCTTGAAAACGTTTAAAAACAATTATAAATCCTTTATTCATGAGAAGGTCAATTCATTTTTCTGAGTTTTTTGGTTTATTTTGCTGAGAAGGCCAAATAGATTTTATTTTATTTTATTTGTGTTTTTATCATGATTTAAGTTGTTTTTTTTTTTTTTTTTTTTTTTTTTTTTTTTTTTATTGTGATTCTGAAATTGAGATTGTGATTTTCTAGATCTGATTTTACTTGTGAATTGTATAGTTTTGTTTTGCTTTTTCTAGATTTGAATGAATTTATGGCTTTTGTGAATATGATTTTATGAGATTTGAAAACAATTTTAGTTGTTATTTTTGTGTGTGTATTTTTCATGCTTTTGGGTGTTTTTAATTGTGATTTGATTTGAGAGAGTTTCTGGATTTTTGAGAATGTACTGTATTTTTAAGTATTATTTTATTGAATTTTATTTTAAATCTGGTAAATATTATATCTACCGACAAATACTTCACTGAATTTAAGTTTGAATTTAGTAAATACTTTATTTACTAGTAAATATTTCACTAAATTCACTTCTCAATGTGGTAAATATGATATTTACCGATAAATATGGTGGTAAGTTGTCACCACAGCAGGCCGTCGGGTTTTTAGATAAATATGGTAAATACAATATTTACCAGTAAATATAGTATTTACTAATCGCTAGAGTCGATCGCCAAATGGTCAAGAAATATGACAAATATGGTATTTATTAGTAAATATGATATTTATCGATAAATACAGTATTTACTAGTCGCTGGAGCCGGTCACCAGATTTCCGTATAAATATGATAAATATAGTATTTATCAAGAAATGTCATATTTACCGGTAAATACGGTATTTACCAGTAACCAGAGCTGGTTGTTGGGTGCTGGTTGTCGAAGCCGGTCGTCTGCCGTCGAAGCCAATCACCGAAGCCGACCGTCTGCTGCCGAAGCCGGTCGCCAGAGTCAGCCATGGTGGACTTGACTATAAGGAGAAGAAGAAAGAAATGGAAAGGAGGCTTGTGGATATTTTTCAGTTTTCAATAATATTTAAATTTGAAATATCAAATTATGTTAATCTACCATTTTTAAAAAAATGCTATAATTTACTAAACATCTTACTAAATATGTTATTTTCCTCCTTATTCCTAATTTCTATTAGGGACCGAAATCAAACTACTATAAATCAAATTTTTGAACAACAATTAGACAAAATTTTACACTAACAAGAGGCAAATTTAGTTTATAAGGACTGAAAAATCTTAGACTAAGATTAATTAAACAATTTTTATCCTTAATCCTTCCATTTTTTTTTTATATATGAATTAAATTCTCAAATAGAAAAATAGTACGTTGGAAACTTTGGGAGAGGTATATTTCATTCGGTAGAGCTTGTTCGTCAATGGTACAAAGAAAAATGCTCCCTTATCCAATGTCATTAGGTTAGTTTGGTCCGTTAATTTAGAGATGCCAAAAAAAAAAAGAGTAAATATATAACAGCCAATTAATTGTTAGCCCAAGAATGACTACTCAAAAAGAAGTGAATTGGATTTTAAAAAAATATATTTTTACAATTATTAAAATTTAAGCTAAGATATTAGTTTAGAATATTCTTTCTACAATATACGATAATTATATTTATAATTGATCATTATAAATATAATATAATATACAATATAATTGTGATATTGTAATTAATAATTTGTAAATCCATTCTCCTGGATTAGGTTTCTGCAGAGTGTAACTTCAACTTTGGAGCAAAGCTAGAGCTTAATAAGAGACAAGCTTTAGTAGCTCATGGTCTTATGGCTAACCCAACCTGGTCTTTGAGAGTATCATAAAGAGTCTCAACAAGACTGAGGAGGAACCCATCTGAGCCATGTTTTGCCAACAAGGAAATTGACACGGGAAGGTTATCATGATTCCCTAGTGGTATGCTCACCTATTAAGTAGCAGAAACAACTCGTGAGCTTTTCCAAGAAAAAAGTCATGCTTGGGAAAGGAAAAAGATAGTGACGTATTAAATATGTAAGAAAAAACATTCATATTCATGAGGAGAGAGAAGCAAACCTGGCAAAATCCAGACACTCCGGCAATTGACAGCAGGCTAAACGCTCTGGCACGAAATACTTCGAGTGTATTTGCAGGTGTTTCCAGCTTTGGTGGCGGTCCAGGAACCGTCGGAATGGCAAGGACACCATAATCCTGAAAGTAAATCAATGACAAAACCCAAGTAATGATTCAGGAAAAAAAAAATTGTGTGCTTCTTTTCGCTACAATTTGCTTGTTTTGCAAGGAAAAATGCTTGGAAGCACCACCGATATTAAGCACTATAAGTTTATAACTAATAGAAGGTGGATGCCCCATGCTCTTAGATCCACCTTTTATAAGTGTATGGTGTTCAACACCACGCTCAAGGGAAAATGCAGGGTTCATATTCTTCCATGCGATTTTTCACCAGGCATTCGATCAAAGACATTACAGCAGTTCCAATATTTTGCTTTTTAAGCATAACATGTTAGAAATCAGTTTTTGGTATAGGATTGTTAAGAGTTCTAAAATGTAGAATTCTTGTCTAATGAGAGAAGATTAGAGAGTACCCCAAGAAGAGCAGTGAGAGCTACATATAATTCCTTTTTCACACTGCGGCAGACATCAATTTTTTCATCTGTCATTTGAAGAGCTTCCCGTACACGTTCTGAGATCCCAGGACCTAAATCAGGCTTGACTGTTTTGATCCATTCACCATGGTTGTTCCTGAATTCACATCTACACAACATGGTATAAGTTCCTAAATTTTCGTTTAGCAAGGAGACATCGAACTAACTTTATCATTAAAGCCAGTGAGTCGAGCATAAGAATCTCTCTACCTTTGAAGCAAACGCATAGCACTTGATAAGGCTGCCAAGGATGGTATATTATACTCTTGTTCTGCTTTTCCTTCACTCACAAAACTTTTTAAACTTGGAACTTTGTCCTTGACATAGTCCCCAAGGCTAAGATGCTTTACAGTATGACCTACATTAGCCAGAAAAGATACTCCTAACTCACTGAGAAACAAAATGATATAGATATAAACGACAGGCCTGAATACTAAGAACAATGAAATTCTTCGTCATTATCACATTTCTGATTACCCCAATCTTTCTAAAGCATTTGCCAAATATTCTCTGAAGAATGCCCCAGATTTTTGTGCTCCCCTCGTTAACAGAAATTTGTGGGTCTTTTTAATTGCAATTTACTAAGTAACCGGCTCTTATAGGTAAAATAAATATGTGCATTTTCTCTCTCTCTTCTGGTGTTTCTCCAATTGGGTTTTGGCTAGAAGGCTTTTAATGAGGTATATTTTACACTCCAAGATGCGAGTCATGACTTTATGATTTATCTGATGGAACTAATTATGGTTCTTTGTAATTTTCTTTCAGCTTTGGTTTTATATTCGTCTTATTTCCTTTTTAGGTGGTTTTCTTCTTTTAGTGCTTTCCCCTAAACATTCATGTAACTTTCTTAATTCAAAATGGGGGACCTAGTGCGGAATATGTACTTTAGTGGATGTCAACCTGGTTGAGATGTGCTAATTATCTTAATGTTAGTTGTTCCCTCTCTCTAGTTTATTAAAATTAAAAAATAAAAATAAAAAACGTATCCTCTGTTGCACATTGAGAAACAAACACGATCTAATTAATGACCAATTTGAGGTGGTCCATAATCCATGAAGTATATAAAACAAATAAAAGGGCCATACTTCTACACATTTGATCAATATACTCACCACCAAATAACCTCTCTACTGATTTAACAAAAGCCTCCGCCACTCGATTGCCCGGAGTAGTTGAAAGCTGGAAACAGTCTTCTGCGATGATCAATTGTGCGGGTCTCACGGATTCCACATTTGGCAATTGCAGCAGTACACTTCCAACTCTTTTCAAAAGCACTGGATCCCTAGCAAACCATCCTAAACCAGAAGTGTGTCCAAAGAATTATTGTTGAATATATGTTAAATAGACTCTTAAGATTGTTTGTTGGATTTGAAAACAGTTACAGGAATTGTCTTGATCAGGTTGTGAATTTCAGCTGTACTTAGAACCTATTTATTTCCTTACCAATAGTATCAAAGCTTTGTGCCATAGGAATAACTCCAGAGGTGGAAATCACATCATGGGAAGGCCTAAACCCGAAAATTCCGCAGTAAGATGCAGGAACTCTCACACTTCCTCCGGTATCAGTTCCTGCAAAATGGAGAAAATTTTGCTCCAAGAAATTGACGTTAAAGCAAGAAAAAACTAAGAGAGCATGAGAGGAAAGTACAACTTTACCTAAGGAGAAATCAGCAAGGCCCGCACCAACTGCGACAGCTGATCCACTAGAAGATCCTCCGGGCACTCTATCTGGTGCACATGGATTTGTGGGGGTGCCATAATGTATGTTTTCTCCATTTATACTGCCAGTGTATATAGCAATTGTATTGTATAACTATATAGTATAATGAGAAAAACTGAGGGTCTTTAATCGAAAGAAGCTTGAAAAGTCCTTTTAATATTTAAGATACCATTCTAAAACCACTTGAAAACAAATGATGTTTTTTTGCAGCTTATGTTCCAAAGCATTGACGATAGGAGATAAATGTGGAAAAGAATAAATGCTTATATTTTATTAATTACAAGAGCCTCTAAAGGGCTATATATATACACGGATAATGGATAAGAGATAAGAGGATATAGAGACTTCCTAGGAGATAGAGACTTCCTAGAAGAGATATCCTAATATCCTAACTTGCTGTCATCCGAATCCCTAAAATCTAGGGATTAAGTGTTTTATCCAATTCCTAAAGTGTTTTTCCAATTCTTAAAGTGTTTATCCTATCTCTAGTACCTATTTCCCACACTCCCCCTCAAGCTGGTGAATAGGTGTCCCTCATTCCCAGCTTGGTAGTAATTTCTTGGTAGGTAGCACTATTGAGTCCTTTTGTAAAAACATCTGCTTGTTGACTTTTTGTGGAGACGTATGGTGTGTAGATCAACCCTCTTTCTAGTTTTTCCTTGATGAAGTGCCTGTTTATCTTAACATGTTTAGCTCGGTCATGTTGCCCTGAATTATGTGCAATACTGATTGCTAATTTATTATCGCAGTAGAGTCTCATCAGTATAATTTTCAGCCACAACAACTCATAGACACCCTGTGCCATTGCTCTAAACTCTGCCTTTGCACGTGATCGGGCTATAACATTTTGCTTTTTACTTCTCCATGTCACAAAGTTGCCTCCAAGGAATGTGCAATAACCTGAAATAGACCTTCGATCCATGGGAGAACTTGCGTAATCTGCGTCTGTATACGCTTCAAGGACGAGCTTATTGTCTCTTTTGAACATGATCCCCTTCTCGGGATTAGCTTTCAGATAATGAAGCACTCGGTAGGCAACTTGAAGGTGAATCTCCTTGGGATTATGCATGAACTGGCTAATGATGCTCACTGAATATGCTATATCTGGCCGAGTGTGAGCAAGGTAGATGAGCTTCCCAACTAAACTTTGATACATTTCTCTGTCTACTGCTCGATCTTAAATAGCTTCTCCAAGCTTATGATTTGCCTCTATAGGTGTTGCGGCCGGCTTGCTTGTGAGCATTCTGGTTTCTTTGAGAAGATCAGTGACATACTTTTGTTGCGAGATGAATATGCCTTGTCTAGAATGCGTGACCTCAATTCCAAGAAAGTATTTCAACCTTCCCAAATCTTTAATGTCAAATTCTTTCATCAAACATAGTTTTAGGACTTGTTGCTCCTTCTCATCATGCCTAGTTACAATAATGTCGTCTACATAGACTATTAAGGCTGTGACTCCCCCTGACTCTGAGTGCTTGATGAAGAGGGTGTGGTATCCTTGACTTTGCTTGTATCCAGTGGCTAACATTACCTTGGTAAACCTTCCAAACTAGGCACGGGGTGACTGTTTCAATCCATAAAAAGCTTTCCTTAACTTGCATACCTTGTCCCTTTCAACTCCTTCAAACCCGGGTGGGATGCTCATATAGATTTCCTCTTCTAAGTCCCTATGAAGGAAGGCCTTCTTCACATCATATTGTTGTAAGTTCCAATTAAAATTGGCAGCTAGTGATAGTAAGATCCTGACGGTGTTCATCTTTGCAACTAGCGCAAAAGTCTCTTGATAGTCAACCCCATATGTTTGGGTGTACCCCTTGGCAACTAACCTTGCTTTGTAGCGCTTTAATGATCCATCTGCTTTGAACTTCAAGGAGAAAACCCATTGACACCCCACTACTTTCTTCCCTTTTGGAAGATCAACTAACTTCCATGTCCCATTTTTTCCAATGCATCCATCTCGACTCTCATAGCTTTTCTCTATTCTTCCTTAGATAGGGCCTCGGACAAAGTGTTTGGAATAGCAGTTTCATTTAAACTTGTGAGGAAGTTCCTATGGGATGGTGAAAACTTTTTGAAGGATACGAAATGAGATATTAGCGATCTTTTGGTACACTCTCGAGTTCCTTTTCTCACGGCTATGGGCAGATTTTGGTCAAAGGTTTGAGATTCCGGAGATGGGTATTTGTTTTCTACAAGTAGGGGTGAAGTAGGTTCAAATATTGTTACCTCATTCTCAGAAGTCGGGTTGAAGATTTGAACTTGTGATGATTCGAGAGTTGGTCCTTGTCGCCTTGAGTATCTTCCTTTTTCCAAATCGTATATGATCAAGAGTCCTATTTTCAGGTGGTACTGGTGATACAACAGGATCATGAAGTACTGGTTCTGTGTTTGAGATAGGTGATGTTGAGTTTTGAGGATGGGAGTGAGAAGGAGATGGTGAATTTGTTGATAGGTCAAGTAGGAATGGATCCTTATCCTTATCTTCCATAATATAGGACTCCCCCTGAAGATAAGGTGTAGTGAAATATGGTTTGTCTTCTACAAATGTGACATCATCCGAGACATAGAGTTTTCTAGTGGGTGGATGAAAGCATTTGTAATCTTTTTTTGTGGAGGAGTATCCTATGAAGACACATTTGACTGCCCTAGGATCTAACTTGCCCCGATTGTTGCTATAGATATGGACAAAGGAAGTGCACCCAAAGATCCTAGGTGTAAGGTTGTTTGTTGCACTAATATCGGGATGGAACTTAGGGAGAACTTCCATTAGACATTTTGACCCTAAAACCCTTTAAGAACGTCGGTTTATAATATAGGCAGCAGTAAGAACCGCCTCCCCCCAATAGTGTTTCGGTACGTTTTGATGAAATAAGAGTGCTCGGGTAGTGTTTAGGAGATGACCATTTTTTCGTTCAGCAACCCCATTTTGTTGTGGGGTTTTGATGCAAGATGACTCATGAATAATTCTCTCTTTGGAAAAAAGGGGATAAAACTTGATTAAAGTAGTAATTTGCATTGTTAGACCTAAACCTTTTTATTTTTGTACCAAACTGGTTTTGGATCATTGTATGAAAGTTAGCAAAGATGTTACTCACATCAGATTTTTTAGCAAGAAAAGCTAGGTGACTCTAGTGCAATCATCGATAAAGGATATAAACTATCGTGAACCAGAAATATTTGGAAGAGTAGAGGGTCCCCATGGATTAAATGAAATGGAAAAGAACATCTTTTATTGCTAATAGGAAAAGACACACGAGTGTCTTTTGCATACTCACAAATATCATAATGAAATGTCCTAATATCTAATCCCTTAAATAAAGAGGGAAACATGATTTTTAAGGTTGTAAAGGAAGGGTGACCAAGGCGGAAGTGGTGCAACCAAATGACATGCTTTTTTGTAGAAGAAAGAAACGAGGAGGGTGAATTTATCTTGATCATACTTGGAAGGTTTGACATCTCAAGGTAATAAAGTCCATCATTTTCTTCAGCACGTCCAATCTTCTTCCCCGTACCCTAATCCTGAAATTCACAATAAGAGGGATAGAACATAACATGGCAGTGTAAGTCTTTTGTAAGCTTTTGAATAAACACAAGGTTGGTGGAAAGTTTAGGGACATGTAGAACATTTTTAAGGATAAGACTGTGTGATATGAATATCTCCTATTCCAGCTACCGTGGTTGTGGTTCCATTGGTAACAATAATCTTTTTATTGCTTGGGCATGGGGTGTAAGTGTTAAACTGATTTGAGGTATGTGTCATATGATCTGTGGCTCTTGAGTCTAAAATCCATGCATTCACAAATACTTTATCAGAAACATTCAATCCACAAAAAAATGGAGACTTACCTGAGAGAGCTAACGAACAGTTGTTGGAGGACAGTTTCTCAAGTGTTCCTAGCAGGTTTCTCAATTTTTTTATTTCCTCACTGTCCTCCTTTATTTCCCCACTCACGGCTGGTTGTCGACGACTTGCCATGTAATTTCCAGCAGCGTTCTCTTGTGTGTCTCGGCTTTTTACAGTAGTACACCACATGTCATCTCGATTTGCTCCCTTTGACACCTCTGCCTTTTCATGCTCAGCTTTTGGTGGTTGCTCCAAAGTAAGACCCTGTTGCTTGTTGTTACCAGAAGTTGCGAGTGCAGATCCATCAGCCGTTTCTGGTTCAAGCATCACTCCTCTTCGACTCTCTTCAGCCCGTATTAATGATATTGTCTCATTAAGAGACAATACTTCCATCTTACCTAGGATTTGAATCCTCATCTAGTCGAATTCAAGGTTTAGACCTGTAAGAAAATCATAAACTCAATCTCTTTCTATGAAGGTTTTTATTGCCCCTGCACAGCTACTGCACTTTAAGTCAATTACTCGATAATAATCCAACTCTTGCCACTGATTTTGTAGAAAGTTAGCATACTCGGTCACAGTTTTACTTCCCTGTTTTGTGGATGCTGTCTTGGTCTTAATTTCATATATTAGTGCTGCATCATAGACTTTAGAATATGTTTGATTCAGTGCATCCCAGATTGCCTTTGCGGTTGGTAGAAACATGCATGTGTCGCTGATTTCGGGTGTCATAGAATTCCACAACCAAGACATGGTCATGGAATCCTCTTCATCCCATGCTTCAAAACCAGTTTCACCCTCTTTCGTTCCAGTTCCTAATAGATGACTCAATTTTCCTTTGCCCTTTCAGAAAAGTCCGAACTAATTGGGACCACTTTAGGTAGTTTCTGCCGTTAAGTCTATAAGCAATTTGGATATTATGTAATTCTCCTGTGGAGCGTTGACTTTGTTCTTCCACACGCTTGAACCATTGGAGTTGAAGAGGTTATTTTTGACATCTCTTAATCTGGATATGAAGTCACAGAGAAAGAGAGAAAACCCTAGCGAAGGAACACAAAAGAAGAAAAAAAAAATTGGATAGATAAACGATTAAAAAAGACTGCAATGAAGGCAAGTCAGGGAGAATTCGACTATGATTGCCGAAGAAGGAAAAAAGGTTTCTAATCTCAGGGAAAAACAAGCCCTATGGCTCTGATACCATGTGGAAAAGAATAAATGATTATATTTTATTAATCGCATTTACAAGAGCCTCTAAAGGGCTATATATATACACGGATAATGGATAAAAGATAAGGAAATAGAGACTTTCTAGGAGATAGAGACTTCCTAGAAGAGATATCCTAATATCCTAACTTACTATCATCCGAATCCCTAAAATCTAGGGATTAAGTGTTTTATCCAATTCCTAAAGTGTTTATCCTATCTCTAGCACCTATTTCCCACAATAAATAACATGAAAAGATATTGATAACCACAGAATAATCCAACTGCATTTTACTTATAAACATAATGTTATTTGAAGCAAAGTTGTGAGTATTAACCAAACTTTTTCTGATAGAAATGGAAGTATTGTCACCTGTATGCCATTTCATCCATGACAGTTTTACCAACACATGTAGCTCCTGCCCTTAAGATGGCCAGAACAGCTGGAGCTGTTGACGTGGCGGCTGGATGAGTCCTCGCCCAATCAGGATTTCCAAATCCAGTCGTATATCCGTCCATATCAAATCTGTTTCCAAGGTTCAGTTTAAAAAAAAAAAAAAAAAAAACCGCAAGAAAATGAGAACTAAGCACAACACAATCAATTCATTAATTACACAGGCATACCAAAGAATGAGGATCCATTTCACAGACATTTTTGCAGGAGCACACAGTACGGAGTAACAAAAAAATAAGCACCCCACAAACGTAGACACCAGTGGTGACAAGTGTAACAACACCCAGTATAGATTTCGAACAAAACTAAGAATTCCGATTAACCCATCAAATGAAAACGTGACATAGTGAGAAAAACGTAACAAAAAATTTAATTAAACATCGAGAAGATATATGTACAGGAGAGAATGACTGACTGACATGTCTTTGACGGCAAAAGTGAGGGAGTTCAGGGGAAATTGATGGTCCGAACGGTGTGGTTGGAGAAGGAATTTCTCCATAAAAGCTCCATTATCCGACTGATCTCTTGCCATCTCACTCTAGCTCAATTACTCCACTTTTGACCTCTTGAGACTTGAGAAATTATCAACTCAAAGATGCAAGCAAGCAAAACCGCAGCCGTTTGTAATTTATTTCTATCCAATGGAAAGACGACAATGTTCTTTCAGTTTGTGTCGAGAAAATTTGATAAATGACGAGTGTTTGTTATTATTATTATTTATTATTATTATTATTATTTGTGGTCCCTCCCTATCGGGTTTGATAGTGCAACGTGCGGTTGACAAAATCCTTGACTACTCCGAAAAATCGTGTGGACATGATTTCAACTGTATCAGGTTTGATCACGGGTATACTATCTTTGAAGATTACTAGGACCCGAATCTACGACAATCCCAGCCAAAAAAAAAAAAAAAGACGGCAATAATAATTGTAATTACAGATCAACCACAGCTGTTGTGAATTAAGAGCGCTAATCTCTTACTAACGAGAGCAATAATTTGTAAGGACACAGAATTTATAGTTGTTCACCCTGAAAGCCAGAACTCAATCAGTTTTAAGTCACAAGTGAGCAAAAAGTTCAGAACCTAACGTCCGTATTGGAAACCTCATTTTGCAGCCAATTAATCACACAGATTATAGAAGTGAGAGTAAGTTTACTCATGTTTATCCTGCTTCAGTTCTTATTTTAATTTGCTTTTTTTTTTTTTTAACCCAAATAGTAAATGTTCTTTCCATTTCCCTGTAGTGGCCAGAAACCATTCCTTTTTTTTTTCTTGCAATCAAAGAGTAGTTAATCTCTCTAACCCAAGTTGCTTGAAAACACATCTACATAAGCATGTTGCATAACTTGATCAGTGCAGGATATTAAAAGAAATCTATGATAGATGGAGCTTCAAGCTTTTTTGATTTAGCAAAGGCTCCACTTTCTCAGTTCTGAAACCAAGGATTGGAAATGACATCTCAATAAGAAAATAACTTGGATTGTTATAAGATACTTTCAATCATTTTCATCATATTCCTCATCAAATATGTACAAATATGGGATTACAGGTGTATGCTGATGCTCACTGACTTCTCCTTCAGCCTCACTAGTAACTCCGGGCGCACTCCAACCTAGGCACTGCTTGTAAACAGCATCATAGGCTTCGATATTCAACCCCGAAGCAAGAAACAATTCCACTTCACTTACAAACCGATCAGTTCTCGCCGCTAAAAACGGCCTAGCTGCATCAGATGTCAACGATCGGAACTCCTCTCTCACTGCTTCCGGTGTTTTTCTTTGCGATTGTTGTTTTCTCCTACCAAAATCCAGGGAGTCAGAAAGGTTCAAACACAGTAATAAGCATCACCCAAACTGATTTCGACGACAGCTCGTATTGAAACAACTTAAGATGCAAAATATCAACAAAAAGGCACCTTGTCTGGAATGAATCAATTGTCCCAAGTATGTGGTGCATAATGATATCAACATCTTCCTCCTACAACTAGAAAAAGGAAGTTATTAAATCATGAAGAAATGGCCAAATCTATATCAAGGTTTTAAAAAGCGCTAGAGGCGCACGCCTTCAGGCGTGCCTTGTGGCAAGGTGTTGGAAAAGCGCCTCAACTCCTACGCCTTACAGGGTAGGTGTTGAGGCATGTGCCTCAATCACTTGAGGCGCACGCCTTTGAGCGACGACTCAGGCGGTTAGTGAGGCATCCGCCTAACTAATATAGGGTTTCTGTGGGTTTTTTTAAGCCTAAATGATGTGGGCCGCCAGCCCCAAAGGCCCAAATACCAGAGTAACAAAAACCGAACCAGAACAACAACTTCTCATTCTTTCGCACCTCTCCCTCCTCGCCGTGCCTCCTTCCTCGCACCTCTCCTCGCACCTCTCCTCGCGGGTTCCTCTGCTCCATCAACCAGAATGGCAGAACTAGCTCTTCTTCTTCTTTCCCGAAGCCGTGCCTCCTTCTTCTTCTTTAGAAGGTTCCTTCACGGCTTCCTCTGCTCCAACCAGCCATGGCCGCACCATAGAGGACTTCACAGCAAGCCGACGGCCAACCTTTCAAGTGAGATATCTAATCCCTTCTCTTGACTTTTTTTTTTTTTCTTTCATTTTGTAGTAGCATTCTATTGGATCATTGAGTACCTGCAGCACAAAATACACACACAAGCAACACAGACAAACACCACAGCTAGACTACTGAAGGAACCTCAACCAAAGGATCCGTTTCATTAATCGTCACTGGAAATCCACGAGCTCAGCTCGGCCAGGAATACAAACAGTAAGAATAATTCTAGTTTGATGATGCACTCGCTCCTCCCCTCACTCCCTTGTAACGTCCCTACTCTCTAGGCACTATTCCCTAGTAGCCTAATCGTCAAAGCCAGCTCAGCAACCTTACTCACGCACTCACATCCCTTCCCCAACCGAAAACGTTGCGAGATCCTCTAGAGTACATCCGTTCGTATTTATTCCTCCTAGGCTCAGTTGTAACATATGCTAGCAGATCAGTGGACCGTGAATGACTTTTTGGGTTTAATGTTTCGTGTTTTTTTTTTTGTTTAAGTTAGGAATTAGGATGAGACCTCCACAAAATGTTAGCGGTAGTCGTAGTGGGAGACGGGATCCGGCTGAAAACATGGAAAAGAAATTACATCAGAAAATGAAAAAAGGACTTATGTTTACCTCCAATGTGTGTTTTGTAATCAAATTATAAAAGGATGTGTCAAGAAAATGAAAGAGCACATTGCTTGCACTCATAAGAATGTAAAGCCTTGTCCTAAGGTTCCTGATGATGTGAAGAAAGAAATTAATGACTATGAACAAGTGGGTGCTAAAAAATAGTTAGCGCATCTGAATTTTGAAAAAATGGTGGATGTTGGCTCTTATTATGGTGATGGATTTGTCAACTCTTGTCAACCGCTACAAGTGGTTAGTGATAGAGGAGTTAGAGGCCCCATGGACAGGTTTTGGAACAATGTGGATGATAAGGAAGCAAAAGAAAGACCTTCCCTTAGAACGACATCAAGTGAGAAAGAGGCCCGCTCTCGAGTATGTCTCGACATTGGTAGGTTCTTTTATGAAAATGCACTTGCTTTCAATATTGCTAGGAGCCCCCCTATTTTAATGTGTAGATCAATTGGCAATTATGGTAGAGGTCTTGTACCCCCAAGTATAAATGAGCTTAGAACATGGATCTTGAAGGAGGAAGTACATGGATTGTTCATCTTCAGGATGTAAATGCAATTGGAGTACCCACAACCAAGTTCATACCAAGAGAAGAAACCGCTTGACTGCACAAAAAATAAATTCCTTGGTCTACATCATGTTCAACAAGAAGCTAAAAGATCGACATTTGAAAAAAAAAAAAAAAAAAAAAAAAAAAAAGGCACTTCAGCTAGATGAGGATCCTTTAATCATTGATGAGTTGCCATCTGATGATGAATGGATAGCTAGAAATGAAAATGAAGGCAAAATTCAAATGGAAGAAGCAATTGACAATCTTTGACATTGACCTTTTTGAGGATGGAGAAGGTACTAGTACTAGTACTAGAGCTCAAAAAAGGTCTAAAAAGAAGAGGACAGGTTAGTGGCTTGATATGCCTTATTAATTATTAGTTGTCTTCTCTATTATTTACTCTAATTATCATATAAGAGATAGTAACTTAAGTTTAATTTTGATTATTAAGTGATAAAGGCAAGGAGACCGTGCAAGAGGATGAAGAAGAAGAGTGGATAGACTCTGATTTTGACACTGACAGTCAAGAATTCGTGGACAATAAGAGATTTAAATTGTCTAATGCTTCTCTTAGTAGTGATGATGATTGATGAGTTGGGCAATTAAGCTTTTAGAAGTGCATTATGAACCTTATGATATTTGCATTTGATAATTATTTAGTCTTTATGTGGATATTTAGTTAAATTTCTTGTTTTTAATTATTATTAAGTATGCATTTATTTAGTTTTTGTTACTATTATTATTTTTTTCTAAATTTTTTATAGGCATTTTTTGAGGCGTAAGCGCCTTGAGGCTTATGCCTCGCGTCATAAAGGCAAAATGCCTCGAGGTACAATTCTGCCTTTTAATACCTTGATCTATACTATATAAACGGGTCGATTTTGAGTCAAAAACTTTTTGAGCGAGAAAAAGAGATCCTTGTGTAACTTTGTAATTAAACTTATTTAACTCTCGGACCTGTATCAGGGCTTGGATTTCTCTTCTTAACCAACTTTGGAGCCAACGGTTTGGCTGAAGATACCTGTGTGATTTCCAATAACTTTGCACGCTGAAAATGTCACTTAAGCAACCTGATTGAACACAAAGTTAAACTATAAAAAAATGCATAAAGGTGAAAATAATTGTGAGCTAATATGGAAAAAAAAAAAATGAAATGATAACAAGCAGAAGACCTGGTTCAGTATAATAACACTGTAATCTGTACTTGTGGGCTTTTGATAAGACAAAGCTGCAATAATGGTCAAACAAACGAATCATGAAAATGGATATCACAATCGAAATGCAAAAAACAAAACAAAAGGGAACTATAGAAGAATACCCCTCCTCAAAATCCTGATTTATGCAATACTGTTGAAAGGAACTCCCATCAAATCCATGAATTATGGAAATGCTCTCTGTCTGCAACATAAACAAATATTTCAACCTTTTTTTTTTTTTTTCTTGATTATAAGAAGCTCTAAAAGTGGTTAAAAAACAAAGAGTAAATAGAAAAATTGAACCTTGCATAAAGGACACTTTAAAGAGGTAAGCTTGTGAGAGTTTTTGCCAGCAACAACTTTGGTCCATTGCATTATGCAATTGTAACAGAACTTATCTGCAACAACTCACTAGGAACTTTATTTCTTTAATATAAACAAAAGATGTGAACTTTGGCTTCTGGGTGGTGGGTATATGCAAGAAAAAAATAATTTTGGGTATACGCAAGCAAAAAACATAATTTAGAGGGAAAATTGAATTTTTTTACAAAAGACATGAAACAAGTAAAGATCAGAAAGAAAGCTTGCACCAATTTTCTCGGCAGCCAAACAGGAGAATGGAAGAGAGAGAGAGAGAGAGAGAACGTACGGAGACATTTGTTGAGGTATGATTCCTGAAGAATGGGTCCGAGGCAGATTGGGCATGAATTGTTGAGGTCCTCAGAAGAGGAAGAAATGGTGCTCTGGTTTATTGCCTCCTTCTGCTTCATTTGGATTTCTCTTCCAAATATTTATGTTATTACTGAAAAAAGAATTTCAGCAGATCATCTTCTTCATGTGGGTCTTCCAGAGAAAACCCAGTCACTCTGGATCTGGTATTGGCTGCGAATGATGAGAAAAAGGAAAAATTCATCCGGGTTTTCGGTTGGATTCTCATTTCTCTAAATGGTGTTATGGGAAACGACAAAAAAAAAAAAAAAAAAAAAAAAAAAAAAAACGCAATGGCGTTTTTACCGACCGACAACATTAGCAATGTCGTTTTACATCGTAATAATTAGACCACGTAATTAGGAGTTGAAATATATTATAGTTCGTTGATTTAAGTCGTTAATTTGAATTGATATATAATTTTATGTGAGAATTTTTTATTGTAGTAAAAAAGATAGATATAACTATTTTTGAGAGTTTTTTATTATAGTAAAATTTGAATCGATGAAATGAATGGGGCCTTAAAATATTTTAAATAGAGTAAAAACGACATAGTAATTATTGATTTGTATTATTTATACTACAAAATGACATGACAATTTTTTTTTTTTTTTTTTTTTTTTTTATGGAGGATGGCATATATAATATTTTAAACAATATTAACTTTTACTACTTGTAAAATATTTTAAAACTTTTACTATATTTCAATATAAGTAATTAAATTAACATTCGTACACTTATGGTCCGTTTAGTTCGTTTATTTGAGTTGAGATGTGACTTTATATGAGAGTTTTTTACTATAGTAAAAAAGTTAGATGTGATTGTTTCTGAGAGCTTTTTACTATAGCAAAATTTGAATTATAAACTTAAATCGGTGAAATGAACAAGACTTTAACTTTCCATTATTATTATTATTATCAATATCAATATTATACTGTTATTTTTATTATTGTTTTTGAGTTTTATTGTAAAGTATTGAAAAATATATTTTATCCCTTAAAAAATACTTTATTAGTAAGATGCCGTTCTTAACCATTTACTATCACGATAATATTTTAAGAAAAAAATGAACAATTTAACAAATAGTGTTGGTGAAAGTTAGGCCGGCTTGTAATTTTAAAACAACTTTTCTGGATAGATCTAGGATTGCCCTAAAATTCAGCAATATAAATCCTAGTAATGGACGTAACTTTTCTGCTTTAGGAATATAACCTTCGATATTAGGACAAACTACACGAAATTGCATGTTTTTAAATATTAGATGGGGTTGAAATCACAATAAAATAAAGAAACTATAAAGTTGATAATTTTTCCTACATATATGAGGGTTTGAAATTAAGGAGATGTTTGGTTCATGAATTAGAATAATGAGATTATAATTATTTTTAATTTACGTGTATTTTGGTGTTTGAAACTAACTTTTACAAATCTCCATTCCAAACGATAGGGTTATCTTTTGGTACATGCCGTAAAATTTTCCTTTAAATAAAAAAAGGCCAAGAATTATTCTAAACGTAGAAATCTTTTATAGTCTCATTAATAACCAAATGGCATTGATCCTCCATTGGAGGACTTAATCTTACTAAAGGTAGCTGGACGTGCATCAGTAACCTTGAGGTCACCCATGAATGACCAAATGACCAAGATAGTATATTTGTGGGACTTGTAAAAATTAATCAAGAATTGTGGGAGAATTTGAGCGTAGATGATTAAAAGAATGTAGAAAATAAGAGAGTTTAAAAAGTATAAGAATATTTTTTTAAGGTTTTATTTGCATTAATTTTTCAAAGTTTGTTAATGAGTTTTTATTACAAATTACCTTCAAGATACAACAAATCTTTAAACACAATATCTAGTAATAATATTATGTTCCTAAACATTAATTAAGTATGTAAATTTTTTAGAGAATTAATAAAAATAGAGGTGTCATTTCATGAATGAATTTATCCTCTTTAAACATTACTACTATTCACATAGAGGTACATTTTCAATGTAAAGGTATCTCTTTATGGTTTAATACATCTAGTAATATCTATTGCTAATAGGTGTTCAGATATGTTTGAAAACATATCACCAATGAATGCAACGGTTTGAATCGCTTCAGATCATGAAAAACAAATTCTTAGATGATTTCTGTAGAATTGGCGTTGTTGTGAGTGTTTTTCCCACTGCAACTCGCGGGACAAAGCCAAACAGGCCCAAGGGCCTGCATCAAGGCACTGCAACACTCAGTTTCGCACTGCAGCTGGTTTGGCCGAACCAAATTGCACAGTTTTGTGCAGTTTGTCCACTGCAACGTCTCTTTTGTCGCTGCAGTGTTTGTGAAGTCCCTTTAACATGAACTTTTATGTTTTAACACTCAAACAACTTGTGATCTTAATTAACACATATTACAATCTCTTTAATAAGAACTGCTTTTCGACTGACTTGTATAATGAAAAAAAAAAGATTGAGAAATCTTCAAAAAAAAAAAGAAAGAAGGAAGGAAAAAAGAAAAAAGCCTACACCTTGCAAGTTCAACTATGGAATTGTTCATCTTTATAATATATGCATGGAATCATCAATGTGTGGCTAACAACACAAAAGGCTGAACAAAAGAACATGGTAACTTTTTACTTACAATCTACTAGGAATCTTTCTCTGTCTTCCTTTTACAACAAAAATTTCACTTTCCTAATCCAAGTTTTGACAAAAACAAGAAGCAAACGAAACATATATGCCTTCCATTCCATGACAAGGTCCCTTCAGAATACTTGCAATAGAACTTGAAAAAAATTGTATGCAATTATTGGCACTTAAAATCTAAAGTTGAGCAAGTCCAATCTTGGTACATACAAAACTGAAAATTCTAAACTACCAACAGCTTTACAGTCCGACCACTTAAATCCAATCTCTTGACCATAACTAAGACTCCTTCTCTTTGTAATCTGTCTAAAAGGCTCAATGGAATAAGCAAACTCTTTCCTTCTCTTTTCCAGATTATAACAAGTCACTTCCTCCATCATTGTTGGACTAAAATAAGAAGACAGACTTTTTCTTTCTGATAACATGCTCATGATGAAAAGGTCTTAGTGGCTCAAACCAAAAAGATTCCTTCTTTGCCAACTTTACCTTACAAGTTTCTCCAGTATCTACATCATGGATTGACAAGTCAATAGGAATCCAAGCTTCCAACACTCTCCGGTTAGCCTCGCCGATGTTCACCCAAATGTGCTCTTCAAGCGCTTCCGAATGCAAAATCTTGAGGCTGTCCCATCTCATATGATCAGTTGTGAGTTTGATCCTGAATGACCAATTGCTACCACACTCTGGAGCAGTAGTGCTGCTACTTCTGCATTCTTCAACGGCGTTTCAATCCTTCAACGGTTTCTGCATCGCAAAAATTGGTGTAAACTTTAGACATGAATGTGTGAAGTTCTCTCAACAGAATGATTTGCGCTTGGCTTTTATAGTAGACATGAAAGGACTGCTTTGTGTCTATCATCACAAGGCATGTTGTTTCTAGTTTTGCTTCAACAGCTTAGGTCTGTACAGTATTACTATATTGGACCATTTATGTTGAATTTTTTTTACCTATTATGTTATGTTATTTTTATTTTTCTAATTTATTGTTATTTTTGTAAATATTAGTTAAGTGGGTGTCCATAATTTTCCACTTATCCAACAACATATTTGTTGTTTGACCATCATTACAATGGCATTATAGTTATACCTCTGGTTGCATACAGCTAATATATCATCCTCTCTGTAGTATCTGGCTCAGAATTTTGACACAATCTTTAATTAAAAGAGCACTAATTGCACATAGAAAATTTTGAAAAAAAAATTAACATTAGGAATAAATGAGTACATTAGTGTAATTCTTTCTGAAGATAATAATAATACTGCTAGGATCAGCTGAAGATATTTATTTTCCTTTAGTCAACCTAATTTTCCATAGTTAGATGCAAATAGTGTTTTTCATTAATTAATTTAAATTATCTTACCTTGTTTGAATTTTACAGCCAAGTATTATCTGATAAAACGTGACAAGTTTATTCTTTGTCCTTCTGATGTGTCGGGTAATTCATAGTCCCATATGTGTTTAATGTCATAACTGTCTTTCTAAATATGTGCATTTTGCATATGACATAAGAAGTAACTCTTAGATGTCTAATCTCTTTTGGTGCATAGTCCACCTGCCATTGGTGAAATCTGTTTTGTCACACCTTCCAAATTTGGCTCAAGTTACTCAAAACTTAAACTATCTTTCTCTCAATGGTTAAAGTTTCTCTTTACAAAGTTTGAAGGGAAAGAATAAAAGTAAACTAAGAATAAAATTAGAAAAAAAAATACCGGAATGATATATATATATATATATATATATATTGCAGATTAATAGAATCTTGGATATATTTGACAATAACATGCAAGGCCCCCTTTTTTTTATAGCCTCTATGAAATCAGTCCCTAGCAATTATGCATAGTGAAGGTAGTATGATATTTTCCGCTTTAAGGCCTAAAGTACGCAAGAGGTCCTTGCTCTTTCACTTTACACGTTCTCATGCTATGGGAATTGGGAGATGGTGCCTTATTAGCCATCTCTCATGGCCTTCCCCACTGGTGTGGGACTACATAATCTTGCCTTGACTCATCTTGCCACTTCTTATTCTATTGATTGGGTGTATTACTTTCATGGGGAATATCTATCAATGTGATGGGATCCTTGACCTAATTAAGGTCAAGTTTAAAGCATAGCTTATGGTCGATCTGCCCGTGAATTTTGTATATTATGATTCAGTGAGTTTTCTAAAAATGTTTAAGGTATAGCCGCTTTTGGGCAGTTTGTGGTTTTCTCAGCCAAATGGTACGTGAAAAAAAAAAAAAAAAAAAAAAAGGCAGCCCTTTAATAGTATCATAGGTCATGAGCTGAGAAGGTTTTTCCTGTACAAATTTGACTACGCTTAAGAAGTCTTTTAGTGCAAAAAGATAACCAACCAAGAAAAATATTAACTTTGGTGCTTTTCACAAAGGGAAGAACTACTATATTTTACATGGGAATTTTGTGATATTAACAAGGCAAAGTCAAGCTTACAAAGCATTAAAAAAAAAAAAAAAAAAAAAAAAAACCCAACTCTAATTTCTAATAATAGCAACCATTCTTCAAGCATTACATCTCTTCAATTGTTTCAGAAGCTTAAGTTTACACATTTGCAGATCATTGAGTTGAGCCTTCATGGTCTCAACCTCCTTTGTCATCTTCTTTATTTCCTTTTGGCATTTTATCCATCCTTTCTCTAGGCTTTTATTATTTGCCCTAAGAATTGCATGAGTCTTTGTTTTTTGGAAACTTGATCCCACAGTTGTCTTTGACCTTGTCGTGTTAACTTGCTCAAGAAGGATAAACCTTGTTGCAATCTTCAATGGCAAGCGGTTGTTCTTCATCACGTGCTCGCGAGCTTCTTGCGAAAGTCTATGGTACTCCAGGAATTTGCATAAGCTTGTCCTTTCTTCTTCTGTTAAGTTAGGATGTGCCTGCAAAATTGAAACATCAATTAGTTGAAAACATGTGATTTTAAAACTTACAGCAAGATAAGGATAACATCCATTTCATGTATAAAATTCATGTCAATTGATAACTTATAAACTCTTTGATGCAAATCAAAAGTCATCACTTATGTAGTCTAGTTATTCATCCATATTACTTTTCTGAGTAAATAGTATATTCGAATAAAAACTCACTGAAAGTGCTATTCTTATAATTCACCAGAACGCAAATTATAGATAGGTTGCTTATATCCTCAGACCCGTCCCATCTCAATTGTTTTGTTAATGTGCTTACTGCCTGGGATCATACGTAGCGCTAGAGCCACGTATTGATCAGTGGAGGCACGTGTCTCTACTCAGAAGAATTATAACTGTGCGATCCGTACTACACTCAATAATAGAAATATGTAGCTTTGTTTTTATTTAAATGAAAATTATCTATACTTTTTTTTTCATAGTTTACGCAATGAGAACATTTTTCGAGCTCAACCAACAGTCATATATGGTGCATCAAACTTTATCCATGAGCCCTTTTTTATTTAAGAAACAACAAAAAATGAACTCAAATTGTGTGTGTGTGTGTGTATACATATATGGACAAATGTTCTAACACAATCACGCACACAGTATCAATGCCATTTAACCAAAACTTGTATATCAATACCTTGAGATACATGTCTGTGGCTCTGTAAAGATTGTCATCACAATACCGAGCATCTTTTGGCAAAACTTTTGCAAGTGACTGGAAACTCTTCACCTTAAGTTTCTCATCTCTTGCAACTAGTGTAAGATAGTCATCCACCAACCTTCCAACAGCCAGTATTTTCGATCTGAGGTTGCTTGAAGCTAAAGAAAGATAAGCTTCCGCCACCCTGCTAACAATGCCTACATCATATACACTGTCCTCATCTCCATAATTCTTAACCAGGAGATGCGAAACGCGACATTGCTCCAGCATGCACGTGATTCTTCGTTCTAGTGCTTCCAATGATGCAGAATTGATTTGCATCACCAAGCCTGCCTTAAGAAGGTGAAGTAGAAAATTGCAAGTGACTGAGTTCTCCTCTGTTGGAAGTACTCTAATCAAACTTTCGGTCGTGACTCTTTGTAATTGGTGGGTCATGTTTTTCGGATTTGGAGTGTCAACCTCAAAAGTGATCTTGGAGAGCCATTTAGTGGTCCAATGAGCTATACATGACCCAACAAGGTTTGGTCTCATCCCTTTACTTTTCATGGATTGGATCACTTCAATGAAGTGATCTATTCTAAGGAGCGAAACATCTTCAAACCACCGATTGTCAGCTTCCTCCTCAACTTTCGATTTCGCTGGCAAGCAATTTGCACCTTCTTCTCCGGAACTGAAGTCCTTAAGGTTTGTGCAGGCCTTCAAAGAAATGGATTCTGAGCACCTCTTCAGGATTTGCAGCTCTTTGGCCCACGGAGAAATGGCCTCGCAGCTTTTGAGGATTTGAAATGTGTCTTTCCACGACGTAAATATTAAAAAGCTCAGAAATGCCTCGGATTTGGATATAAGATTTCCTTGTTCTAGATCATCGCTCATTTCCAAGAAATGAGCAGCGCAGTATAGCGGAGCAATGTTGGAAGATGTAAGATCAAACTTCCAGCCATAACAGAATCGGACCGCCAACTCAAAAGCTTTGGCCCCTCCCGGAAGGTTGTCTATTTGTATCTTCAGGTTGGTTTCTCTCCCTCCATTGCTTTTCTCAAATACCATTCTGTTCAAATATCCACTTCTTGAGACCATTGGAAGCTGAAAAAATAAAAAATAAATAAATAAAAAAATTGGTATCTTATTTAGTTTAGGCAATTGGCAAGTCTAAACAAGACATTATATCCAATTGGTGAGACTAACATGACGATATTTTGCTTAGGAAGTCACAAAATCATCGTTAGATTATTCGATCTTTGAGGATCAATTGAAACTTTCAACAAGTTTCGGATGAAGCAATACAGCTCCTTCAAATTATAATGCAGAAGAAATACTTAGGATATGATCGAGATCTTATGCCACTGATCACAGATGCCAAAAAAATAAAGCCTATATGCTCTAATTGGTTAGATTCCAAACATTGTAGTGTCACAGGAAAATTTTCTTCAAAATCCAGACCCAAAACCCGAAAACTATCTCAAGATTAGTTTGCTAACTCAAGATTAGTACTCAGACTTTTGTTGTGTCCAAAAGTCTTCACTCTGAATCATGTTAATATATCAGCAGATGAGAATGACATTATATGTGTTTCAAATCCAAATGCTGAATTCTACTAAAGTAATCTCCCCAAGTTTCTTAACACAAACACACACACACACACACACACACACACACACACACACACACACAAGAGTCCTCTGGTTTCATACAAAGATTGATGATTCTAGTTCAATTTCAACAAGAACAAAAATTTTTTAGCTCACCTTGTGCAAATGAAAGTTGGAGCCTCCAACTTGTACTATCAAATCACTTGCAGCTGTTGACTGAGCAATCCTGCATTAAGTAAACACGATAACTATTTGCTAGACAAATGAACATCTCATTACACAACAACATCATCACTATACACGCCTTCAAGTACAAAACACACACACACACACACACACACACACAAAGAAACGAACAGATGGAACAAATTACCAATTATTGTCCTTTTTCTCCAAAGTGTTGGTAACCATGGTGACACTGACCGGAGCAATGACACATCGGTTATCCTTCACATCGGATACAGACCCTTGATCAAGATTTTCTCTCCCTACACTTTTCTTTCTACTGGTAGACTTAATAAACCCCGGGAACGCAAACCTGCTATACATTTTCCCCTCAAAGTTTTCACAATTTCTCTTTAGTTGGTCAAAGAAAGTGCGTGCATCATCCAGAGAAATACATATATACATATACAATGATATAGGAATTTTTGTTTGGTGCTCAATTTCAGGAACTCAAAATCATTGGATAGATATAAATAAGCAGCGACCACAATGCTTATTGGCTCCTTTTTTGAGACCTTTTTTTTTTTTTTTTTTTTTTTTTTTTTATTTGGAAGTAGTTAGGCCATAAAGAGGGTGGTTGCTTTTTACCATCAAATGTAAGTGTAGACCAGGGGACAGATTGGAGCCAACACAATGACAATCCATGCCGCAAACTCTCGTCCACTACTACATGGAAGAGATCAGACCAGGCCCAACTTTCCCTATCATCTTCCATAATCCACACCTGCAATTTTCATCTTATATATTGCACAAAGAGAAGTTCTCTAAATGGATAAAAACATTCTTAAATTGCATGGTCCTAAGTTGGTTTCCTTTTCGCTCTTTTTCGTTATCATTGATGACCACTTTTTCCTGTTCTTGGTTGCTAGAGAACAATAGAAACTCTCTCCAATGGAATGAACACTGTCGTGTCCAAATTTTCAGAGAAAACTCAAATAGTAGTGGCTAGGCCTAATTGGGATTTCTCTTTCAACTAAAGGGAAAGACATTTGTATATCTGCTCTTTTTGCTCTTTTTTTCTTTTGGTTGAAATCGTTTATGATATAATCATTATCATTTTTAGTATGATTGACCTACAAATAAAGACGTAAAGAGGACAGTTAACTGTACAGCCACGGAAATACATAGAAGTTTCAAAAACCAGGTAAAGAAAAGCTGAGGTACATATATGTTGGTTGCTGAATCGAATTCGGCGGCAGAAACGCAGCGGAATAACGGATTGTGTATAACAAAAATTTTCATAAAACTTTTAAGATATTCTATAGATTATATTAATTTATGCACCAATAAATTAATCTCATTAATTTATAAGATTCAAGGATCAACCGAAAAAATATCTTGTAGCCGACTCGGATGATATCTTGATTTTCTTTGACCACGAACAATCCTAGCTTCAAGCTCTTGTGTTTAGAACACCAAAGTCTTCCACGTCAATTCCTTGATTCCACGTAGACGTGTGTGTGGGCACACATGAGACAAAACGGTTTCTTAAACACTCGAATTTTCACAAACACCAATGCGTGCACGATGTGGAATTTTTGGAGAAAAAATATTTTTCACTCTTTTCCCTATGAGAAATTTCGGCCACCACCTTTCTTAGGGCTGAAAATTGTTTCAAAAATTGTCTCACAATTTTCTATCTATCTCATATTTAAAGAGTAGAAGTCAAACTTCAAAATAGGATCATATCCTTATCTCCAATTTTGAATTTGGAACAAAAAATCCCTTCCCCTTATCTCTTTGATGGCCGGCCACCCTAGAGTTTTATCCCTTTGTGTGTGGCACCTAAATAAGATAATGAAGGAAGATATTTTATCCATTATCCAGTAGTTCAATTTTAATTCAGATTCAAATTTGAATTTAAGTCAAACTTAAATTAATTTGAATTCTAAATTAAACAACTTATCAAATAAGTTTAAATGGATAAATCTAGATATGTTTAAATTCAAATTTAAATAATCTCATTATTTAAATAATAATTAATTCTCAATTAATTATTCTTCGAGTATTTAATTTTAGAATTCTGTAATTCTAAAATTCTCATTTTGCCCTTTGTGTCTGGTAGAATTACAAGGATGACGCGGGGACTAATGGACCTATAATTCTGAGCTCCAATAAAATTAATAATTAATTAATTAATTCTATTAATTCCAATAGTTATTCCACTATAAACTTGGAATTGCACTCTCGGAATTATAGACATTAATTACTTCTAAACTGTGAAGTGTCCATTTGATATAGTCATTGCATATAGATCGATCCTCCATAAATAATTCATAATTAGAGTCGGGTAGAATCCGTTAACCTCTCTCTAATTACATCTTTATCCTTGAGTACCATTGATTCTCTAATGGATAGTGATTCATAAAACACATTCATGAACCGTAGCACTCTTACTAATCCAAGTACCGAATCAACACTCAAGAGAATTATTTATCTCTTCTCTCTCTCAAGAAGGAATGGATTCCATCTCGTATAATAACATTCTCACTACCTATTTCATTATGTCTCCAAAATACAAGGAATAGGATTCGGGGTCTCGGAATCCGTGCCGAGTAAATCAAAAGACATAAATCCATAAATAGGAGTTTGTTAAGAACTCGTGATTAAGATCATTCTATATATGACCATCGGTAGACTCAATTAGAATTTATATGCTTAACGGAAATTATTAGAAATTCATATTGTGTCTCAAGTCCATGTTCCACATAATCTCATTATGCTAAAATACACTCATTCAATATCTCGCCATATTAACGGTCAAGGATAACACCGCTTCCATTCTAAATGGGAATGACATGTATTTATAATGTTTTAATTAAAGATTCCGAACTTTAATTAAATTCATTATGAACAGTTACTTTTGATTATTATCCTTAAACATTATCCTCTTGTATATAACACTTACATACAATGTTTAAAGTTACATAAATAATCAAGGAATTTTATTTGATATTCATAAAATATTTATAAATATATGCACATGAAATGATGAATAAACTATTTTATTAAATAAATAATAAATATCCTTTTACATCTCATGCTTTTAGGACATTATTCCCAACAATATATGTAGGCTTATGTCCCGAATTTCCTATCCAATTGATTATCCCCTAGTGCTATTTACCATATCATCTAATTTTAAGAATTTAGCCGCATAATAAATACTAAATGTTAAAATTCTTAAGTAAGTAAAGAGTCATCAAAATAACATTGAGGGACAACTAATGGGATAGAAAAAAAAAAAAAAAATTGTTCAAGAGATCTAGGACTATTGTTTAGATCAGTCATAATGCATATGTGCTATTTTTGCCTTTTGGGATGAATTATACAACCTAGACAAAATTTTTGAGGATAATAAAACCAGCAATAAATTATAACAACACAAAAGAAGGCAGTTATATCATGCATGTGTGCTATTTTTGCTTTTTGAGATGAATTATATAACCTAGACAAAATATTTAAGGATAATAAACCGGCACTAATAAGACCAAAGCGGACGTTATGACTTATAATGCATGTGTACTATGTTTGCTATTTGTGATGAATTATAAAACCTAGACAAAGCATTTAAGGATGATAAACCAGCAATAATAACACCAAAGAGGATATTTAACTAGTAAGCTATCAAAGGGGAAAATATGTGACGCAAGAACAAAGTTGGAAAAGTCTTCATTATACATCATCATAGTTGAACTTAGGGGCCGTCTACATCTGTTGGGTGTCCGAATTCCTAAGGAGCTCATCAAAATAAGGGCTCAAACAATTAGTGTTTGAAATGAATTCTCGATTCTAGTCCTTAACGGTGTTTTAAGGATTTGATCGGTCCCTAATAGTGTTTTAAGGATTTAATTGTGTCTCTTTTATCAGTTATGACTTTTAAGAGAAATGGTTACGTTATTCATACGTCATTTCAGTGATGACCATCATGTAGTACTAAACTTTTTTCAAGGCTAACCTAACAATTATCCTCTGCGCCTAGGCCCCCATGAATGGGAGGGCTGACTTACCGCTTGTTTTAAAGTCCAAGCTTTTTTGTGGAGAGAAGTGGCCGGGCCTGCCTGATTTTGCAGGCTCTATTATTGGTCAAATGAAAACGAATGAATATATTGTATGCACTTAGGTAGGTGGTGATCTTATTGCTTATTGGAAGTTTTTGGAAGAACTGAAATTACTCAAGTAGGGCTGTCCAAAGTTCGTTTTTCTCATCCCCTCAAAAGAAAAGAAAAAAAAGGAAAAGAATGTTTTCATAACATGAGGATTTTTGGTTGGAAATTCATTCCACGACAGGACAACAATTTGGAAACGGATAAATGGTGCATGGATTATATCAAAATAAAGTACAAATGTAGTAAAATCTATTTTCTTAAAAAGATAAATTTTGATATCGATCACGATTGTTATATATATTTCCTTTTTTTTTTCATGGGACTACAATTACATGTATTTTTTTTTTTTTTTTTTGGACATTATATACTCTTTCTATTTAAAGAATAATAATTTTTTATAGGGTACTGCAATTAAAGAATGTCCAAAGGTAAAAGTAGTAGTAATGGTAATAATATAATAACAATAAGAATAATGATGATGATGATGAAATTTTTAGAAACTTTTATTATATTTCTAAGTATTTTCACTCCTACTAATGAAGAGATTTTATTTAGTAGACCGACTTACTCATAAAGTCAAGAAATTAAAATCACATTAAATTAAAAAAAATATGTAAAATAAATAATTTTTAATACACATTTAATAGTTAAAAAAATAAAAAATATTAGTATTTTTTTTTTTTTGAGTCGTGCTAGATAAACTCCCACCAAACAAATGTGATGCAAGTATATCATAATGGTAGTAGTTCTCACTTCAAAAACAAAAACTATGGTACTAGACTACTCGTTCTTGATTTGTCCTAATGAAATGAAAAAAAAAAAAAAAACCCAAGAAAAAGGAATAGAGAAAATACGCCATCCTGAAATTAGAGAGAGAAACTTTTTCTTTTATTATATATTTTTAGGAAAAAAAAAAAAAAGAAAAGAGGGAGAGAGAGAAAAACATTCACGAAAAACAATGGCCTAAAACTCACTACCCGCTCCGCTCAGCTCTTTTCAAACGGTTACTTTCTTCTTCTTCTTCTTCTTCAGAGCAGAGCACACACCAGGAGAACAATGCTGAAAACCCTGTTCTTCAAAGCCCCAATCCTCCTCTCATACAACTCTCGACGCTTCAACCCCATTGCCGAAAGGACCGTTTCGCTTCAAATCTCTCCATTTCCACGAAAATCTCCCGATTTCAGCTCCTTCCTCTCCAATGCGCCTCAAATCCACCTCCAAAATCCGATCATATGCGCAAGAAAGAGAAGAAAACGAATCAATTCCGATAAATCCACAAGATTCTTGATCAATCTGATTTCGGTCGTCGTGTCGAGCCTCAAGATCTTGCCGCAGCCTTTGGATTTGGTCCTCGAAGAAATCGGCGGCGGAGATGGAACCGCCGGCGGCGGCGGCGGTCTAGGGTTCTGGAAGGGCTTCGGATGGGGAGGTTTCGACGGGTGGAGAAAAAGAAGACGGAGGAGGAACTTGTGGCTGTACGGATTCATTGCGATTTGTGGTTTAGGTTTGCTGTTTGGGAGAGAAATCGAGAGCAACGCGTTTTGGTGGGGCCTAGGGCTTGGTCCCTTCGGAGTCGCTCTGATTCAGTGGTGGGAGAAGACCGGAGGAGTTCAGGCTTGGGTTCTTGGATTTTGCCTCTGGAGTTTTCTGGTCGGTCTCACTTTCAGGAGAGAGGAATTGCAGAAATGGCTTGCTAGGTTCAGGGTTACGATTCCGCTGGCCGACACTGTGAGAAGACGAATGAGAAGAGGAAAAAGAGGAAGAGTGTTTTTGAAGAAAGCTTGAAAAAGAACAATTTTTTGTTTTTGTTTTTCTCTGTAATTTTTCATACCATACTCAATAAGATGAAGATTTTGTCTTTTTTTTTTTTTTGTTCAATTTGTTTTCAGTCATTGTATTCCTCTCTCAATTTGAACTTGCATTGAATATGTCATGGAATTTCAAAATGTCATTTCAATTTTCACCTATAAAGGGTATTATAATTGCAATATTGGTATATTTTAACGTAGCCGAGAGGTACAGGAGTGCATTTATATGACCTTTCATTATTTTGTCAGATGATTCCCAAAATGCCCATGTTCAGGCCATTATATATAGATATACATGTATAAATTTCTTCTACTCAAACAGAAGAAGCTTGTATGAGTTATGAAGAAACATTACGACACAATTCTTTGCCTCTTGGAGAAATGCAAAACCATGGCTGAACTGAAACAGCTTCATGGCTTGATGATAACTTCACCGGTTATCAGAAGTAGAATTCCTGTGAGCAAGCTTATTGATTTTTGTGTCGATCCAAAAGCCGGTGACCTCCACTACGCAAGGTCGGTTTTTAACAGAATTGCTCAGCCGACCATCTACATTTGGAACTCCATGATCAGAGGTTACTCCAACAGTGACACCCCAGTTGACGCTCTGATCATGTACAGAAAAATGCTGCAAATGGGTTCTTTGCCGGACAATTTTACGTTCCCGTTTGTGCTCAAAGCGTGTTCGGTAATCAGAGATCACAACTGCGGAAGATCTGTTCACAACTGCATTTTGAAAACAGGGTTTGACTTTGATGTGTATGCTTCCACTGCTTTGCTCCACATGTATGCTTGTTGTGGAGACATGGAAGCAGGGTTGAAACTGTTTGATGTTATTCCTAAGTGGAATGTCGTTGCTTGGACTAGTTTGGTTTCCGGGTTGGTAAACAATAGAAGGGCAAGTGAGGCTATAAAGGCGTTTAGAGATATGGAAAATTGGGGTGTAGAGCCTAATGAGATTACAATAGTGAATGTTTTGGTTGCTTGTGCTCGAACTCGGGATGTAGATACCGGAAAATGGGTTCACAATCGCCTTGCCCGTCTAGGGCATGATCCGTTCACTTTGAGTGATAATTTTAATATAATTCTTGCTACTGCCATAGTAGATATGTATGCAAAATGTGGCAGCTTAGAAATTGCAAGGAATCTGTTCAATAAAATGCCTCAAAGAAACTTGGTTGCTTGGAATTCCCTGATTGGCGCATATAACCTGCATGGCCGGGCTGAGGAAAGCGTTAATCTCTTTGTTGATATGCAGATTGCCAGGTTTGTCCCAGATCAAGCTTCCTTTTTGGGTGTGATAGGTGCCTGTGCCAGTCTGGGGGTTTCGACTTTGGGACAATGCCTTCATGCTTACATATTGAAAACCAGCATGAGCAAAGATCTTTCCATTGGGACTTCTTTAGTAGACATGTATGCCAAAACTGGAGATTTGGAAAGTGCTCAGAAGATTTTCGACAATTTGCGGAAAAAGGATGTTAAAGCATGGACTAGCATGATCTTAGGCTTGGCAATACATGGTCACGGTGTGGAAGCTCTTGGCACTTCCAAAAGCATGCAAGAAGATGCTACTGTTGTTCCTGACCATGTCACATATGCCGGGATTTTGGTTGCTTGCAGCCATGTTGGTCTGGTTGACGAGGGTTGGAGACACTTCAATGAGATGAGAGAGGTCTATGGCATTGCTCCAAATCAATATCACTATGGTTGCATGGTTGATCTTTTGAGCAGAGCAGGTCGGTTCGAAGAGGCGATGAGACTAGTGGAGGAAATGCCATTTGAACCAAATATCACCATCTGGGGTGCTGTTTTAAATGGATGTGAGATACATGAAAATGTTGATCTAGCAGATAGAATCAGAACGCATATAACTGAGTTGGAGCCTCAGGGTAGTGGGGTTTATGTGCTTCTTTCTAATATTTATGCCAGGGCTGGGAAATGGCAAGAAGTGAAGATGGCTAGAGAATTAATGAAAGAAAGGAGTATTGAGAAAACTCTTGGGCATAGTTTAGTTGAGAGGAAGTTGTCAATTTAACACTGGTACTGAACAACTAAAAGTTTTGCTGACAGCAAAGTAAACAAGCACCAAGGCATGCATAAACTTGCTTAAAAAGTGTTTTCTTCTTGAGCTTTAATTAGTTTAGCCAAATATATGTTGCCTGATTTACATGCAGATTGCAGATTCTTCAAAGAAATTTCAATGCAATTCTCTAGATACAGGCTTAACAGTCTGCCGTTCAAACATTGCGAGTCTTTCCCAAATTATCCTGTCAAAAGGACATGTTTCCTCAAAATAAACAAAGCCCATTACTTTTATTTTTTATTTTTAAGCAGTAACTAAGTTTGGAATGGAGAAGTAATAAAAAATATATTCAAGATTAACAGTTAAAGACTAAAAGAGTAACAAGATCGCGAAGAGAGAGAAGCAAAAAAATGAGAGTCATACATTTGATTCTCTCTCAAGAATCAAGATAAGAGGTAGTCAATTTAAACCTCAATATGAGAATCGGGATCCAAATTTTTCCACTTTCATTGCCAGCACCACCAAACGCTCTGTGCCAAACCAAGATTTTTCAATCACTGATGGGCTAATTGAGATCATCAAAATAGTAATAAAAATGGGTGACCAATTATTTGAAGGAAAAAAAAAAAAAAAAAACTGTTAAATTATGCTCTTTTTTTAGAGTTTTTAGTGGCATATCAATGTAATAATAGAAAGATACTTTATTGTTTAAATAATATTAAAGAGGTACTCTATAATTTAGGAATATACCATCTCGTGTACCTCACAACCGTTTTATTCAAACCCGTTTTATTCAATTCCGTCAGATTGTTTTATGAAAAATGATAATCTTTCAGGAATAAAATGTCAAAATGTATTCATCGATGGGAACAAAATACAATATGAACGGAATTAATGTAGTGGAAACAAAATCTTGCTTTGTTAATCTTGAGCAATTACAAATACATAAAGGCTAGAACTTACATTCAAATATATTTTGCAACTCAAATTACACTCTTTGATTATATTATTCTACTTCTCATAATACAAATTCATATTGCTATAAATTTTACACGTACTTTCCAATATGATAGGTGGAGAGGGAGCACTATGAAGCAGAGAAACAACCCAACCCAAGCGCCAAAAAACTTGATCTGAATGCCGACATAACTGCTTAACAAATTTCTTTTTGGTTGAAAATCCACTGCAAATCGCATATCTGTATCCTTTAGCTTTGGGAAAAACTGATTCAGCCACACCATTCACAAATTACCCAATGGTATATCACAAGGACAAAATTCACACCCATGGATTGCATAGTCCATAACAACCTTTATTTTTTAAGGCAATGCATTAATGGTTGGGTGCGTAGTCTACTAAAAAAATCTACCCTCTACCCTTGATCATATCAGTTGCGGTCTGCAAGAATTTCACAAGCTACAACCTGAAGTTATGCCCCATTTTTCGACCTCCGCGATAGGTACATACACAGAAATAATCTGTCCATGGACCACCACAAAAGGCATCTAGCAACCCCATGTCCAGAAACTTCTACCCCCAACTTTCCATTACTGGGTAATGTCGTACGAGCCCTTGACCATTCGGAGGGAAGTCAATACTCCTCTATAAGAGATTGGAAAGATTGAGATCATACTTCACAGGTCACCCATGTCCTTTTAACATGTTCAGTCAACTGCAAAAGTACAGGCATAAGTCAATAGCCTGATTGATCGATGTGGTGCAAGGAGATATTTCACATACAGATAATACTTGATTCTCAAAATGTTGGAATTATATATAAGAAATCCACTTGAAAAGTTAATCAAAATCCACTTGACAAGTTCAATAAAAAAAAAGTTCATCAAAATCCTGAGGGGAAAAAGATTCTATAAAATGCAGAGTGGGAGATATTTTTCTTAACCAGGTTTAAGCCCTTCCTTTCTTGGTGATTTGTAAATTAAGGTAACGGCATAAACTCAGGTTTCTTCAATAAGCAGATGAGAGGGGAGTCAATTCTAACAGAGACGAAAATGGTGTGGAAAATTTTTTGCTATGCTTTCAATTTAGGGGAAAACAAAGGGTAACAAAATCACCTCCATAAAAGCAAATTTAAACATTTTGACATTAAACCAAAAAAATCAATCCATTTCAGGGGGAAAAAAATATATCATGTCAAACCTTGAACTGAAGACTCCCTTGCAGATGGAGCAATTTTTTTGGTATATGGCTGATCCGATCTTTGAAACGTCTGAACTTAAGAGTTCACCATTCTTATCTTCATCTGCATCCTCATCCTCTTCAGAGATCACGACCTGAAACTTCATGATAGCAAAACTAAGGCCTTATTCTTTTCGCAACTCAAGTTCTATTGCTACAATGTTTTCTCTCACCAAAATTTAAATTTAACTTTTTTACTGCAGTATTTTTCTCTTACATACACAACTCAAGTTCTTGAGTTGTGAAACAAACATACCCTAAATGATTTGACTAATGTAGTTTTTCTCTAGCTAAGTAGGATATCACAGATGTGGATGTGTTCCAGGGATGCAACTTTAGACAATATTTATAGATTTTTTCAGGGTGAAAACTAGGGTTATGAATGACATGTGGTGCGCACAGCCTTCCACCACGGTATCTTATAATCTATAAATGAGCATTTCTCAGGTTGAAACAATGGCCTGGCATGGACACAGCGCACCATGTTTTCCATTGGCAGTATCGCAAAACAATCCACTATAGTACCAAGCATATCTCAAGTTGAAACAATGGACTCGGTATAGATACAGCGCACTATTTTCTATAGGTGGTATAGCAAAACCGTGCACACTTTGACATTCCATATCTATAGGTCGTACCACAAAACCATTCACACTCCAAATTTCCATATCCATAGGTGGTACCGCAAAACCATTCACACTTTGAATTTCCATATTCATAAGTGGTATCGCAAAACCATTCACACTTCGAATTTCCATATCTATTTTTAAACCAGTCACACTTTGAATTCGCATATCTGCTTTTAATTGCATTAGATGTTTTCGTGTTTGGTAAAGGCTATATTGGCAAAATGTTCTCACAAGATTTAGCAGTAATAAAACAGAATTCTCAAGTCGAGTTCATAAGCTTACCCCCATAGGCTTCTATTTCTGCTCTCAAATGTCCTTCAAGTTCCTCTTCGCTCTCATATATTGCATTTATGGACCTTTAAAACGACATTCTTTACGTTGATCAATTTGAGCACAAAGCAAGCTAATAATAAAAAGAAATCAACAATTGTAAAATATATGACGCATGAAAACGAGGAAGAAGAAAAAGATTACAAAAAGAAACAAAAGTCAGATAATGGAAATGGCAATTAATAACTAGACATCAGATCAGACTCACTTAATCATGCCCGAAGAGGAGTTCTTCTAAATGCATGTGACATCTCTAGCATTAAAAGAATTTGTGCTTCCCCTCGCCCAATCTGCTTATAATGGGTGTAATATCTCCCGTTTCACTTGCTTTCTTCTTACTTTCCTCCAAAAGACCAAGCTGCAAACTTCGTAACCTGCCCGTGCCTATAAGCTCCGAAGTCTGAATAGAAGTGTGTTTGACTTCCTTCCCCTTGACCTCCCCAAATCCAAGTGAAGCTAGGGATTTCTCCCAAATTCCTCATACCTCTCCAAAAAGTTAATTAGAAAGCTAGAACACACTTAACATGCCACTCGCCTCCTTTATCCATCAATATTTCACATATTAAATTAAACCAAGTGTTGCTCTCCTTTGTATTCTCTAGATAACATTCATGAATGGAATTGAGCCAATAAAGCTGACATAGAAGTACATTAGCCATAAGGTCTAAACTGGCTAAAACTTGTTTTCTTTTAAAAGTTAATAAATTTAGCTGAATCTCTGGCAACATGTTCTAAATGCAAATTACTTCAAAGATAGTTTATTACTAGCATGATATAGGCTAAAGTCATAAAGAACAATGTTTATCCGACACTCTTCCAACAATAAATGCTGCTGTAACAGTGAGCACGGTGAAAATTACAACGGCAAGTTACTCTCACAAAATTATCCCATCAAAAGGACATTTTCAGAAGAGGAGAAGGAAAAAAAAAAAAAAACGAAGAAAAAAAAAAAAAAAAAAAAAAAAAGTCTGGCTCTATTGCAAATGGGAGGAAAACGGTGCAGAAAACAGTTTTCTTCATCCCCCCGCACTTTCACATGTAACTGATCTTGTACCGGATAAACTTTACAGCAAAGGAAATATCGTGACCAAGCCAAATGACTAGAGACTAATAAGAACACAAGCCTAGAGAGAAGAAATAAAGCAAAAAACCTTGACTTTAAAAAGTCAAATCTTGCATAATACAATGCAACTTAACTAAGCTCTCCGCATCACAAGAGCTTATCATATTCCAATATTCAGCTAAGTTCTTGAGCTACATTCTTCTTCAAGATCAGAGGCAATCAGACCTTCAGTCACCAGCCAATGACGTCCTCTAAATATAATACACTAATTGCACGAAGTCCATTACTCAAACAAAGCCAGGCTCCATTGTCGAATGCGTTGCTTACAGCAACAAAGAAAAAAAAATTTTGGTTCACCTTTTTTTCACAATGCCTTCCAAAATCCCATCAGTCCCAAAAGATCCAGAAAATTGCTGCGGATCAACTCGACCAGGAAGCTGGAATGAGATAGAGAAGTGTCCCGGTGGACATAAGTTTCGTGTGAGCATGTGAAAGATTTGGGAGTTCTTGCACACTATCTGCTCCCCAGTAGTAGTCACTCCTTTGATTAGTACTTTACCATCAGGTTCAATGTCACAACTAAATTCACCTGCACAGGCAAAGTTCATAACCGGACTCATTCACAAACAAAGATTACTAAGGGTCAAGATGACCAGATACACTTGCTATCAGTAATGTGGAACTCAATGTTTTTAAACAGCAATGTGAAATACAATGCTACCCACAAGTAGATATGATTGAAAATCTCATAGAAACAAGCAGATAATTTATATAGATGAGAAAGGCATGCTTAAAAGCAACAGCTAACCATTCAATAACATTACTAATAACATCATAAACAATGACAAAAAGGATAGAGAAACTCACTCTCATCCCTTGATACCCCAGGAAGGGAGACACGAAACAAGTACGAATCCTCGCATTCGCCAATGTCCATTAGTCCTATTATTGATCCAATCTTGCCCATAGCAGCGCTTCCTGTCAGCGCAACACCAAGTTTGTTACTCGCCATTAAATTATCCCAGTCTTCCCGTGTTGTGAAAGAGGACAAAAATATAATAGCTGGTCCAACCCTTTCCACATTCGCACTGTCCTTAGCAGGCAACGAAGCAGCAGTGTAGCTATTTGGCATCGGCGGACCAATATACGGCATACTATTAAGAGGCGCCACCGCAAGAATCGGTCTTTTGAGATTTATTTTCTCTGGCTCACCACTCTCACTTCTTGGATTCTCGAAGCTGTAAGATTACCTCAAGTTCATAACTATGTGCAGATTGGTGTATAACAAACTATATTAGATGATGTTGCAATGAAAAACAACGAAAACTTCTAACTGGCATAAACACTTCTTTACACACACGCGCGCGCACACACAAACACACACATAATACCACTAAATATGTCAACAATGTATCAATTTCTACAATCTTCTTAGTTGTAGAGTTACAAAGGGACTTAAACACTTACAGCTTTGAACAAGCAAATCTAGGCATCGGCGGACCAATATACGGCTTACTATTAAGAGGTGCCACCGCAAGAATCGGTCTTTTGAGATTTATTTTCTCTGGCTCACCACTTTCACTTCTTGGATTCTCAAAGCTGTAAGATTACCTCAAGTTCATAACTATATGCAGATTGGTGTATAACAAACTATATTAGATGATGTTGCAATGAAAAACAACGAAAACTTCTAACTTGCATAAACACTTACACACACACACACACACATAACACCACTAAATATGTCAACAATGTATCAATTTCTACAATCTTCTCAGTTGTAGAGTTACAAAGGGACTTAAAAACTTACAGCTTTGAACAAGCAAATCTAGATTCTAGAGTAAAGAAACTAGACTATTGTGATATCAAACCAATGTATCACTACACTATTCATTACTCTCCAACCTGAACTTCACAAACAGTTATTCCAAGATTCGGAGAAGAGGATTATGATTTTCTCTGCAATATTCCAAAATTTGACGAGGAATCTCCTCTTCAAACGCAACAAAGATTCAATACAATTTTTTCCAAAAAATAAAATAAAATCACTGCTTTGAATTTGAAATAGTACAACATACATTATTACAAAGAACCAGAACTGAAATTGCAAAACCTAACACCTATTTTCTAATCCGATCACAAAAATAGCTCTCCGTAACACGCGCAATCAAACAACACATACATTTACAGGTATTATATTACACACAATATATATATATAAATTAAGCTCAGATTTTACCGGGAAGGAGACGCCATGGGAGAGAAGTCGAAGAATATGCGAAAAAAATGAAAAAGAAAAATAAACACTTTTTGTGCGTTTAAACAAAAGTACTACAGTGTGTTCTTCCGAGCTCTCCGTAGACTGAAAAAGCTGAGAGATGTGACCGGACCAATTCTGATCCGACGGTTTTTAAATAGCACAGATAGTGTCGAATATTGTCAACCGTCGGATTTCGATCGACGAGTAAAGCGTCTCGAAGATCGCATTTTTGCATGCGTGGCACGTGTGACTCAAACGACACTCATTTGCTTAGATAGTGGCTTTATCTGATTGGTGAAATTATTATTTTTCGGGGCCTAACCGCAAACGATCACTCCCAACCCTCCCGCGAAAAAAAAAAAAAAAAAAAAAAGGCTAAGGAGCAACAGAACAGGAAAATAAGCCTGCTTAGTTAAGTCATCGTCTTCTCGTTTTTCTATCCTATTTCTCGAGTCGCAATCTCGCCGCCGGAGATCGTGTTTTCCGGCGCCGGGAACCGCTCTATTGACAGGTCACCTCCGGCGGCTCTGCTTCGTACGAGGTAAGCCGTAAGCTCCTGTAGATTCCTTTTTCGTAAGCTCCACAAGAGTGATTTTGTGGGAATCAATTGTTTCTGATGAGACTGAAAATTGTTTTGCTTGATTTCTTCGTTACAAATATTAGAAAGAGAATTTCGGAATTTACAGGAATAATCGCAATTAATTGCATTACCAATGATGTGCTTTCTTTATCGAATGTTTTGGTGGTTGCATGTAGGATTGAAGCTGAGAAATTTGTTGGATTTTGGTTTAATTCACTTCCGCTTCATTATTGGCACTGAATTATGAGATTCATTGGTGAATTCATGTGTTCCATCTTTTCTTTCGGTGGTTTGAGCTGTAGTGATGAGTTTTTATTTGATATTTGCATAATCAAACTCAGAATTCAATTTCTTGTGTTAGTGATAATGCTTATTTGCTGTTACTTGTTTTGTGTCAAAACTTCAATAATTTTCTTGCGGAGGTCTAAAGGGGGAAAAGTTGGTATTTGTGGTGACTAGCCACACAAGGACGGAACCTTTAATTTCTTAAGTCAAGACTTTTTTTTTTTTTTTTTGTCGGTAAAGAATCAAATGACTTTTCTTTTCTTTTTTTCTCGCCCCATCATCAATATTATCGCCATATCCATCTGTAGCAGTTGAGAGACTCCTTAGCATTACTAGTTTGAGTATTTTACTTCGTTATGAGATTTTCTCTCACAGCCTTTATTTAAGGGTCTAATTTTAGTTTGGTATGGAACACCTTTAAGCCAGTCCTACATAAGCTTAAAGTCCGCAGACTGCTGACAAAAATCACTAGCAGCCCTTATTGGCAGTTCCTTGGTTGCCCAGAAACAAAAGACCTTGTAGAAACATGCTTAAGGGATTACTATGCTTCAATCTGCCTCTTTGGCTAAATAAAAGAGGGCCTGGAAGAGTGATTAAGAATTTAAGAGGGCGGGACTGCTTCATAAGGTGAAGCCACTGGTATTAAATCATCGTTGGAGATTACTTAACAGCGTTGGAATGACTAATATGCAATTCAATTGGCTGAGAGTTTGATGTATTGATTCGAAAACTTTCAAGCCAAAAACAGGAGAAAAGATTTGCTTATCTTTATTGCTTTTTTAGACCTATGGTGGTTTTTGGGCTTGATAATGAGTTTTTACATTGTAGGCCAACTAGGAAGCTACAATGAGTACCATGGAGGAGCCACCCAAACATTGCCCATCTAAAATGGCTAAGTTGGATAACGCATTAAAATTGGTAAATTTTTCCTCACTATCCTGTGAACGGTGAATCATTGCATTTTTTTGTGCTCAATTGTAATGCGGCCTCCCTTCTAATTAGTTTTTCCAAAAATACTGTTGATTGCACAAAAAACACACATTCCTCTTCACAATGTCCTTGTGAATTGGTCATCTGCTGCTAAAAATATATTTGTTTGTGGATAAAATTGTACCAATTTAGGCTGAGAAATGGGTTAGTAACATGACCAGAGCTGTAGACGATGAACATACTGAAGTAGAGGGTCAACCTTCTAGGTCAGTGTAACAATCTTTGGAAATTCAACAGCAGTTGTTATTCTGTTACTTCCTAGCTTTCAACCAACCCTCTTCATTTCTTTCTGTAGGCTTGGCTTAGGTGCCAAAGTTCCACACCAATCTAAACTTGGACCCTTCGATCATCTTCTTGAAAGAAAATTATATGCCAAATTGGATGCTCAAACTAGAAGTACTGATGAGTGTACCTGGTTTCTAGATATTGATGTGGTGATGATAGTGATGATGATGAAGATTTAGAAAGCAGAACCAAAGTTTTTGACGAAAGAAAGGCTGCCAAGGTAGTGGCAACTTATCTACATACAAAGAAAAGACAGAAGTGACCCAACATTAAGGGTCCGTTTGGTTCATGAATTCAAATCATGTGATTTGAACCATTTTCGATTTACGTGTATTTTTTGTGAGAGAAAATACTGTAGCGATCATGAATCATGATTCAAATCAGGGATTTGAATCTAAGAACCAAACGAACCCTAAACTTTTGGGGTTGTGCCCTTTCTCTGTGTTCACGAGTAATATTTTCTTTCCCATTCGTGCATTTTGGTAGGAGACCACTATCGCCGCATTTAAAAGGGGCATGCCCACTTTTGAAAGAACAAATTTCTGGGATTGATGAAATTTTATTTTTTGTTACACACATTGCATTACTGAACCAGCGCGTTTATGCAGAGAAAGATACAGCAGAGACTAAGAATTTTTTGTTGTTGTAATTTTTCTCATTTGTCCATAGCATGCTTTTGGCTATTTTTATCAACTTCAAAATAATTGCTTCTCCACGTGCTATTTTCTAATTTCCATGTATTATGTCCTTACTGCTGCATAATTTAGACACGTATCCTGGATTATATCTACAACGGTAATGGATGGCTCACCTCAAACCACAAATTCTAACCCTGACAAAGTGTTAGATCCTTACAATGCTCAAACTGGGATGGCAGATAATGATCAGCGTTTTCTGTTGTTCTTCATCATGGGTACCTACTTTGGCCCTGATATCAAAGGGGAGAGCCCCCAGAAGTCAGTTTTGCAGAGAATCGCTGAGGGACTCCCACTATATACCTCTGATCAGCTGGCTGGGTCACAAATCAAAACAGTGGAGATAGAACGGATATACCATTATGTTCTTAGAAAGGCTGACCAATCTTTTGTAGTTTTATTACCTTTATTGCGCCAGTTCTTCCAGGGAGATCTTCCTAAACACGTAGAAGACCCAAGTGCCAGCTACCCTCAGTTTCCCGATCTCTTTCCTCCCTCACTTCATCTACATCCACGGCACAGAAGCCAAAACAAGACTGTTGAAAACATTGTTTTTATTAACGAGCCAGAGATATTTTACATTGACCAAAAGGATATCGAAAGATTCAGGAGGCTAACTGGGCTGGAGGACTTTGTTCTTGATGAAGATGCTGCAAGGTTGCACATTACTGATGGCGAAGTTTTACATAATGGGGAAGTTAAGGTGAATGACCATGATGAAGATTGTGAATCTAAGAAAACTAGACGAGTAGATGAGCTGCTCGAGTTGGATGATCCTCTGAAACATGATCATCTAATGGTTCATCTCAATAGCGATCTGGTCGACAAAGCTGGCCCAGCTATGGTATTTCTTCCTTTTCCAACCAAATCAGAGTTGTCTAACATAGTAGCTGCCACTAAGAGTGGATTTGCGTTGACTGGGAGTGCAGCCATGGGGAATATGGGGCCAAGCATAGGACTCATGGACATTGGAGAATGTGAGGACTCTTACTTGTTTCGCATATCTCTTCCAGGGGTGAAAAGAGATGCAAGTGAGTTCAAGACTTGAATTCCATTGCTTAATGCATATTTGCTTTTTATCTTTGAAGTTGCTTGTTTGAATTCCTTACTATTAGCTGGTTACTCTTATCAACATCGCCAAAATCTAAAGCCTTATTCACTTCACCGATTCGAGTTTTTAGTTTAGGTTTCTACAGTAAAAAGCTCTCAGAAAATGTCACATCAAAATTTTTCGCTACAGTAAAAAACTCTCAGAAAATGTCACATCTCAGCTCGAATCGAAAACTCGAATCCGCGAAGTGAACGAGGCCTAAATGTGCATAAGTAACTGAAGAGATATGCTTTTGAACTTAAACTGAAAACTCTATTTTTAGCTTTTGTATTTAAATTTCACAAGTGTTGTTTGGAGAAGGCCATAAAAGTAATGCGGAAATAATTATCTTCTGGTCCTTTACTCGTTTTGTGCTTGCATCACTTTGAACTCCGGGATTCAAACATTTTTAGGTGATTTAGTGCAATTTATGTTTGCCAAAATCAATACTGACATGATTCGATGTTTTTCGTTGGTCACTCACTACAGGAGATTTCAGCTGTGAAGTTGAAAGTGATGGGAAAGTATTGATACGAGGAGTTGCTACAACAGGTGAGAAGACAGTGTTGAGGTACTCCCAAATGTTTGAAATGCAGACGCAGAACCTCTGCCCGGCCGGGCGTTTCTCCATCTCATTTAAGCTCCCCGGTCCAGTTGATCCTCAACAGTTCTCAGGTAATTTTGGCACTGATGGGATTCTCGAGGGCATTGTTATGAAAGAGAGAGATGATAGATCATATGAATAACCTGGTGCCTTGTTGAATAATTAGTCGTTGTAAATTTTGCTAAAACAATCGGCTGAAAAACCTTAGATCACCATGAATGCAATGGCTATAAATCCAGCTTTACCAACTCCGTTGAGTCAACACGCTTAAGAGGTTGTCTTGCCGCTAATCCGCTAAGGTTGAGGTATAGAGTTTGAATATATATATATATATATATATATATATATATATATATATATATATATAAAACACACCCGCATTTCTGGCTTTTCATTAACTTAAAGAACTCCCTTCATATAATTCGTTTTAAAACAAAAAAGTCAACAAAAGTTTCATTTTCTGATCTTACCGATTATCAAGAGGACAATGCAATGTTGGAGTAACAACACACAAGCTTTCTTCATTTTTCCCTCTCACGCTGTAGCTTGCAACAAGCAAAAAGTCTTCTAACTGGAAGCCATTTTCAGTTTTTCACCGAGTTGACCGCAACATTGGCATTTCCATGTCGGAAAACATTTATATTCCAACTTTCCAAGAGTCCTAAGAGCTACTATCAAAAGCGCCAGTTAAACTAAATTAGACAACGACCTCGAATCGAAAAGCGCGAGATAAACAAATCAAGGAACGAAAAAACTTGCTCACATACAAGAGAAATGAGATGGAAGCATTACTTATGAGGTTGATAACTTGCATTGTTTAAGTCACATTACTGGCATGGAATGAGAAAAGTTAAAAACTACCCAAAAGGAGAAATTTTTTGGCTCAACCAAGACCTATGACGCCTTTGAACCATATTATCTATACATGGAGTCCGTCTGTGTTCATTCTAAAGATCTTGACTGCACCTCTTGATTGCCATTTATTTCTCTGTGACATCTCATGAGGCCGTATAGATACCTGTCCCCAAGTATAAAAGCAAGTTAATAGAGGAAGAATAACAAAAAAAAAAAAAAAAGAAAAGAAAAGAAAAGAAAAGTACATAAACAAGAAAAAGAAAAAAAAGAAGCCCAACAACAACAATAAATGAAATTAGATATTTACACAACAAAAAAGTAATATAAATATGTACTTAAATTCAAGTTGACTATGCACAGGCAAAAGAGACCACACAAACATAGATATTTAGAGTAAAAAGGAGAGGCCAAGGGCAGACAAGAGTTGGTGCACGTCATTGTGAGTTCTTAAGGAGGTTTTGCAGTTGCTTTCATAAAAGTGGAATTGTTGATAAAACTAAATGGCAGTTTCCGTTTCGAAGTATCAACGAATCAAATGCAGTGTTTTTGTATTAGTAAGAGAAGAATCTAAAGGCCTTTAGATTAAAAAACAAAACACACGCACACTCACACACCAGGTTTTGATTACAAGAAAAAGACACGCACAAGGAAACCATTAACGACATAGTTTTTCAAGTTGCTTTCAAATGCAGTGTTTTTGTATTAGTAAGAGGAGAATCTAAAGGCTTTTAGATTAAAAAACAAAACACGCATACTCACACACCAGGTTTCGATTACAAGAAAAAGACACACACAAGGAAACCATTAACGACATAGTTTTTCAAATTAAAGCAACGTATATCATGTCAGTACAACCAGTCAAACCAACTTTTGCTACCTAGATCATATCTATCCAAATGCTAAACAACGTAAATCCGTAAAAGTAGAACAACACTAGTTTTGAAGCCAAAAGGTTACATATTCCCCTGCAATGACATGATGAAATAGCCACTTCCTTTTCCAGATTTCAGTCACAAATCAGTGGCAGATAAAAGTACAACAAACTTACACTTCTCAACTCCCATGCTTTGCCACTAACGATCCGAGGATGACTGCTGTTGATCAGAAGGCTGCTGCCACATTTGCTGAGCCATGTAGGGGTTGGGAGCCTGCTGCACATACATAGGCGGGTCCATCATAGGCTTGCCCATCATCATCCCAGAAGCCCCCACCTGAGGAGCATGCTGAGGTGGCATATAACAGTAAGGGAGAGTATCAGCAGGCCCTCCAACAGGCAAAGTGCCTCTTGGGATCGATGCAACCACTTCGTCTTTAAGATCCTCTCTTGGCACAATATCAACCAAGAAATCAAAGATGTCAGTTCTGGTAATCGCTGCTGCAATGTCGTTCTTCTGTAATGTCCTCCTTTTGTTCTCTTCAGTGTGATTCCAAGATCGCAGTGTCAATTCCAAGATGAACATCTCACATGCCCTGGCAAATATGACCGGTGCCTCAGCAGATATCATTCTTACATCCTCATCAGCCTTCATAATCTTCTTGATCCTCGCCAAGGGAAGGCTGTGGTTCTTGAAATCGTTTACCTTCTCGATTTCTTGGTACTGATTCGCCCAAAATGTTTGGAGCTGCTGCTGGAGCTGCTGTTGCTGCTGCTGTTGAATGTGCTGATATGCGAGTTGGTGCTGCGCAAGCTGGGCTCCAGCAGCCTGACTGACAGACTGCATGGATCCAACTGATCCTGGAGTCGGGTTACCAGGTATCTGATTAGACTGGTACGGGTTAGCACCATATGGTAATTGACCTCCGCCACCAACCATCATCATAGGTGGAGGCTGGTTATGCCCTGGGTGATCCATTCTGAATGAAGCACACTAAACGAAAACAAAAAAAAAAAAAAACAAAACCACCTTAGTTCTTCGCAAAACCAGGAACAATGAAACAAAGAATTAGGCACATCTTCTCAACATATATCTAATATTCCCAACTAAGTGAAAACCATAACCAACAGAAAATTGTACCTAAGCTCATTTCGACTACAAGCACTTGCTATAAATTCAAACAACGAAGTTACAAAAACAAAAACAGTGCTTACACGGAGGGCAGCAACAAGACTTTTTCTCATCACACATTCACAAATTGCAAATTGTTAAAATATGCTGGTTTTGGACTAAACCTAACCTAACCATCGATGAACCAAAAAATAAACCATTGGCTTATTAGGAAAAGTGTCAATACGTTTTTTTTTTCTTTTGATAGATACACAGAAGCAAAGAACGCCCATAATCCATGTGCACATCGACCATAAGGCCTCTAAGAGGAGGTAATTCGGATATGGGAAATTTTGTTGCTTTTTCATAAAGAACTATATATTTTTCATTAAATAATTTGAAAAGGAGGGGAAAGGAAACTTGACGTAAAGGGCGCATATGGCTCAACAACTTCCAACGGGCACACTTATTAAAACAAATTGTTGCAAAACACAATAAAATTAAAGGAGTGAAAAAATACAGTAATCCGTTCACTTCGCTAATTCGAATTTTTAATTTGAATTGAGATTTAATTTTATGTGAGAGCTTTTTACTGTAGCAAAAAAATTATATGTAATTATTTGTGAGAGCTTTTTACTAACAAAAAAACTCGAATTCTAAACTCGAATAAGCGATATGAACGGGGCCTAATAATACTATATTTGACATTATAATGATGTGATCAAGGAAATAGAAATTTAAACGACCATCAATTGAATTCATACTTACATAAAAGAAAAGCAAAAAAGGGAACAAAAAAAAAAAAAAAAACAACAACAAGATAGAGAGGAAAAAAAAAACATCCAAAAAATAAATAACAAAAAAAGTGCCAAAATCAAAGATCATCATGTAAAGAGATGACAAAACGAGAGTTTTTCTTTGTACCTCTTTCAAAAGGTTGGTGCTCTTCTTTCAACGAATTTAGAACCTGAAACGAAGAAAGAAAAACTTTTCAGAAAATAAATCCACTGGACAATGAGAATCATGGCGTCTAAAAAGCTTTTTACACTTTCTTTTTCGATTTTTTCTGGGATTTTTTCGCACAGTGAAAAGAGGATCAAAGATCCAATATTTTGGAAGAATTTTGACTTTTGTTCATATAACAAAACAGAAAGGAAAAAAAAAAAAAAAAATTCAGAAGCAGAGTTTGTTTCTGTTTCTGTTTTTTCTTTTTTCTTTTTTTTTTTCCATTTCGTAATGATTAATGTTTCTCTGCGTACGAACCTAATAGGAAAGAGACGAAAGCCAAAGAGAGAGAGAGCGCGTTTGATTCTGACTTGTAATTGTCAGAAGACACAGAACTTGAGCTTTTATGGGCTTCGATTTGACGATTTTGCCCCTCATCGAATTTACTATATACTGTATGGTCCATTTGATCAGGTCTGTTTGGCTCCATGCAGTAAAATATTCGATCCGCATGCCAGGAATTTCAGCAATTTTTTTAGTTTATTTTTTAGTATTTGTGGCCTATGGTAGAGATGTAATTTTTGACCTGACTAAATGAGTCGGTTCGAAATTTGTTATTGTTAATTTAAGTTTGGCTCAATCCAGTGTTAAATTTTTGAGTTTAGAGTTGAATTAGGCTAGTCCTTTCTCTTTTAAGGTCAGTCTAGTCTGGTCCAAACATCATTTTTAAAAATAAAAAAATTTAAGTACTTTATAAAATTTTATGCCGAGTTAGGTCAACCCTAAACTTTTAGAGCTTAGGACTAGTCTATCCCAACCCTCTCTCTTTTAGGGCAGGCCAGGCCAAAATTACCCCGGCCTAGCAATCCAAACTTACACTTCTACTCTATAGTCCCCCAATTTGAAAATGGGGGACAAATCCGTCATGCGCCTTCGTAATGGGCTCATATGCCATCGTAACTGGCTAAAGACTTAACGTAATTCTTTTGTATTGAGCCGTAACAGTTACTATTTTAAAAACCATAAGTCGTTTTAAACATATAGTAATAAACAATTATCATGTACATATATGATGAATAATAATATCAAAAATATTAAAAAACACATCAATAACCTACTGTCATTTTTCTGTTAATATTAGTCATTTCATCGCAACTGACTGTTATTTTTAAACTTGAATAATATAGTCAAGAAGAATTACATCTGTCACGTTCTTATTCTTATAGGCATATCCGATTATACATGAACGTTTGTCTGGAGCATGCATGACAGTTCTATTTGCCATATGATTAAAAATGACTTATGATTCACAAAATAAAAGTGATACAACTTAATACAAGAGAATTATGCCGATTATTTAATCAATTATGCTAATCTTTTAACCCGTTATGATGGGGAAAATTCTCTCATAAAGTGATAGGAGACCACGGAAAAGACTTATTTAAAGATTTGGACTAATCCTAGAAATTGCTATCAACACTAGTACAAAGATAACTGTGCTCAGGAGAGACATAGAGAGAAGTGTGGTTGTGACAAACACTAGTACAAAGATAATATTTAACGATGATTTTTAATTGTCGTTAAAAGATATGACGACGTTTAGGCTAACTCGACTCATTATGGTTGCCTTTTGTTTTTTATCATGAAAAAGTTCAAATGTATCTTCCTCATCAAAAGTGCTATCATCCCTGAATAAAATACCGTGCGGTATTTTGTTCTTCCTCGAATCAATTACGTCCTGACATGTTTCTAAGAGTCAACTGGTTTCCAAATCAAATTCGAGTGCAGAAGCGTGAAAACACGGATTGAGTCCGAACAAAAAATTTTATAAAACTTTTGAGAATGCTATAGAGTATATTAATTTACACAATAATAAATTAATCATATTAATTTATAAAGATAGATACCTAGCGAACGATTAGGCATATAACTTGAGGTCTTTGACCATGAACAGTCTAAGCTCCTAGCTTTCTCAAAAAACTCGAATATTTCTCGTCTAGTCCTTGAAATCTACAAGACATAAAGTGTGGGCTCTAATATGAAACTATCATATTATGATCCCTCGCTATTTCTATTTCAGCACTATCAACGCATGTATGTGATAAAACTGGGAATTAGAAGAACTTTTCTTCTCTTTTTCTCTCTAATGTTACACGCTTTCTGTTGGTTGCCGAATCGAATTCGGCGGCGAAAACGCAGCGGAATAGCGGATCGTGTATCACAAAAATTTCATAAAACTTTTGAGATACTCTATAGATTATATTAATTTATGCACCAATAAATTAATCTCATTAATTTATAAGATTCAAGGATCAACCGAAAAAAAACCCTTGTAGCCGACTCGGATGATATCTTGATTTTCTTTGACCACGAAAACAGTCCTAGATCCAAGCTCTTTTGTTTAGAACACCAAAGTCTTCCACGCCAATTCCTTGATTCCACGTGAGACGTGTGTGTGGGCACACGTGAGACAAAAATTTCTAAAACACTTTCGAATTTCCACAAACACCAACGCATGCACGATGTGGAATTTTTGGAGAAAAATATTTTCTCTCTCTTAGCTATGAGAAATTTCGGCCACACTAGGAAACTAGGGCTGAAAAGTGTTTTAAGATTGTCACACAATCTTTCATTTATCTCATATTTAAAGAGAAGAAGTCAATCTTCAAAATAGGATCAAATCCTTATCTCCAATTTTGAATTTGGAACAAAAAATCCCTTCCCCTTATCCCTTATTTGGCCGGCCACCCTAGGGTTTTATCCCTTTGTGTGTGGCACCTAAATAAGATAAGGAAGGAAGATATTTTATCCATTATCCAGTAGTTCAATTTTAATTCGATTCAAATTGAATTTAAGTCAAACTTAAATAAATTTGAATTCTAAATTAAACAACTTATCAAATAAGTTTAAATGGATAAATCTAGATATGTTCAAATTCAAATTTAAATAATCTCATTATTTAAATAATAATTAATTCTCAATTAATTATTCTTCGAGTATTTAATTTTAGAATTACGTAATTCTAAAATTCCCATTTTGCCCTTTGTGTCTGGTAGAATTACAAGGACGACGCGGGGACTAATGGACCTATAATTATGAGCTCCAATAAAATTAATAATTAATTAAACACTTTAATTAATTAATTAATTCTATTAATCCCAATAGTTACTCCACTATAAACTTGGAATTGCACTTCGAATTATAGACATTAATTACTTCTAAACCGTGAAGTGTCCATTTGATATAGTCATTGCATATAGATCGATCCTCCATAAATAATTCATAATTAGAGTCGGGTAGAACTCCTAAACCTCTCTAATTACATCTTTATCCTTGAGTACCATTGATTCTCTAATGGATAGTGATTCATAAAACACATTCATGAACCGTAGCGCTTACTACTAATCCAAGTACCGAATCAACACTCAAGAGAATTATTTATCCGCTTCTCTCAAGAAGGAATGGATTCCATCTCGTATAATAACATTCCTGACCTATTTCATTATGTCTCCAAAATACAAGGAATAGGATTCGTGGTCTCGGAACTGCATTTGAGTAAATCAAAAGACATAAATCCATAAATAGGAGTTTGTTAAGAACTCGTGATTAAGATCATTCTATATATGACCATCGGTAGACTCAATTAGAATTTCTATGCTTAACGGAAATTATTAGAAATTCATATTGTGTCTCTGTGTCCATGTTCCACATAATCTCATTATGCGAAATACACTCATTCAATATCTCGCCATATTAATAAAGCCGCTCCATTCTAAATGGGAATGACATGTATCAATAATGTTTTAATTAAAGATTCCGAACTTTAATTAAATTCATTATGAACTGTTACTTTTGATTATTATCCTTAAACATTATCCTCTTGTATATAACACTTATATACCATGTTTAAGGTTACATAAATAATCAAGGAATTTTATTTGATATTCATAAAATATTCATAAATATATGCACATAAAATGATGAATAAACTATTTTATTAAATAAATAATAAATATCCTTTTACATCTCATGCTTTCAGGACACTATTCCCAACACTTTCAAACATAATGTTACACTCTCGTAAGTGCTATGTTACACGCCTATCTCATAGGGCAAGAGAGGAAAAATTTGTGTTCTCCTATTTATAGAACACTAGAAAGACCCATTTGCTTTAACTTGAAGACAAAGCAATAGAAATTTGGTTATTTTAAATCTCATTTAAAATACAGTTTCTCATTTAATTTTAGAAACAAAACTTTCCCTTCCCTATTCCTACCTGGTCGGCCACACCATAGGGAGACCTCTATGTGGTTGTCACAAATTTACAAGCAGGAGAGAGAAAAATTTATCCTTGATCTAGTTTTCAATTTTAGTTCAAATTCAAATCTAAATAAAGTCAAACTTTACTTTCCTTTTTGAATTTGATTGTAAAACTTGTCAAACAAGTAAATCAGATATATTGGAGAACAAGCAATTGAATCTTAGTGGGATTCTCCCTGTGCCACACACCCCCTGCACCTCCCTGTGCCTAAGCATGTGGCCTTATGTGGTCTCACCATAGTGTGTTCCAAAATTAATTTAATTAAATAATCTCATTATTTATTTTGAGTGATATTAAATCCCAATAATTCACATTGTCTTGCAACAAGGATGACGCGGAGACTCGTGGACTTATAATTTTGAGCTCCAATAAAATTAATAATTAATTAAACTCTTTAATTAATTAATTAATTCTAAAAGTTACTCCACTACAAACTTAGAATTGCACTCTCAAAATTATAGACATAATTTACTTCTAAGAACTTAAAGTGCCCATTTGATATAGTTACTACATATAGATCAACTATCCATAAATAATTCATAATTAGAACTAGGTACAATTCGTTAATATTTTTATCTTTGAGTATCATTAATTTTCTAATGAATAGTATATTCATAAAACACATTTATGAATACAAGCTCGTTATTTATTCAAGTACCAAATCAATCCTTAAGAAAATTATTTATCTACTTCTTCAAGGAAGAATAATTGGATTTCATCTCGTATATTAGCATTCTCGGCTATTCATCTCATCATGTTTCTAAGATACAAGAAATAGGATTTAAGATCTCAAAATCCGTACTGAGTAAGACACAAAACACGAATCTATAAATAGGAGTTTGCTAATAACTCAAGATTATAATCATTCTTTATATGACTATTAGTAGACTTAATTAGAATTTTTATACTTAATATAAATTATTAAAAATTCATATTGTATCTATGTCCCAGTCCTACATAATCTCATTATGTAAAATACACTCATTTAATATCTCTTTATATTAACGATGCGGATAAGCTCGTTTCATTCTTAATGATAATGACATGTATCAATAATGTTGTAATTGAAGATTCTTAACTTTAATTAAATTAATTACGGATTAATTTTGATTATCCTTAAATATTAACCTTCAAATATTATTTGATTTTTTTTATTTCAACTATGTCAAAAAGGTTTAAGATTTTATTTACGTAAGTCTCAAAATATTTTTCATGAGAATATTATTGATGTTGGATTTGGATGGAATTTAGAGAGGAAAATAGAAATAAGGAGGGAAAAGATAAAAAAGAAATAACCCAATGTAGATAAAAATAGACCAAAGAGCTCAAAAGAAAGAAATTAAAAGTCAATACTCATGAGTCATCATACTCTCCGAATTGGAAATACAATCACCAAGTTATTTGTATAAATCTAGAACTAATAAGATAAACTCAACTAAATAATTTAAATATTATAAATAATATTAGAGATAAATAAAAGTATAAATTTAAAATTAAATGCTAAAAATAAAATATATCTTAAAAATAATTATAAAATTAAAATCAAAATATAAACATGAAATTCGTCATCATTTTTGCCCTAGTTAGAGAAACTTGACTCTAATGAGTTTTAAACTGATGTCGTGAAGAGGGTTCTTCTATTTTCTAGAGTCCTCAAAATTCACGAAATTTATCACTTAATTATGCTGCCATTTTAAGGAGTTAACTGAGTCGATCTTCTATTTGGTTAAGTTGGTCAAATTATTAATTCGCCTTGAAGCCTCTAAAATGAAAGTTCCCAATCTTTATAAAGTAATGCAATGTCTGTTTCTTTCTTATAAACTCATCTATGTGGGATTACTAAAGGAGCCACAAAACCATAAATTTCTACCTTTTATGAATTTGTGTGAAATATAATCATATTGTAAAGTGAATATTGCTTCATCCATATACATGCACAATTAGAGGTCACATTTACGAAGGTGCTCAAGCTAAAAATTGGTCAAGATGAATGATGCAATCACTAAACTAATAAGAGGATTTCTCTCTATACTCAAACGTCATACATTCATGAAAAATGAAAAGACGTGAAAACATGTTTTATGCAGTTTACCATATCTTAAAATTTTAAAATGAAGACCTGTCGGAAATCGCCGGTTGGGGTTTTCCAACAAAGAAAGACATGGGAGGATTGAAAGAATCCAAAACATTCTTTGTTCTCTTGCTAAGCCGGCTCACATTGCTTCTGCAACACTTTTCTGCCCCCTCTTCAACTTGGACATGGATGAGAGTTTAGAATGTAAGCTAAAAGTTATTTTTCAAAGCTGAACAGACCCTACCTCGTACCGCAGGTTTAAATTTTTTTTTTTTTTTTTTTTAAAAAGGTTCGGTGAAGTATGCATTGACTTTGTAGTTTTGCAAAGAAACTGACGAGTCATATATATCGGGCCAAGACTGTACAATTCAAGTGTAAAATTTTACAGACATTGTAGTAAACGTTTTTCTAACCTTCAAGTTCAAGGCCTTTCTTTGCTTGGTAGAGATGTCATGTAGAGATACGAGTGCGAAAAACGACATGCAAGCAGTGGGCCTCAACGTCGTTTTTAGGCAGATGAATAACAAAAATATCTAGTTCGATCTTCACCCACAATCCAAGATTGATTTTTATTTTATTTTAGTTTATTTGCCATGACAATCCAAGATCGACTTTGCGTGCAAAAGTGCAAAGCCACTAATGAGAGAAAACTATGCTTCAAGTTCTTGAGAGCAAAGAATCAGTAATGTATACATTCTTCCTGTTACAACTGAATTTCTTAACAAGTATCATTACCCATTAATCTCAACAAGTCAGAGAGATTTCTCCAAAAAGACCACACATTCTAAGAAACATTAATTAGGCTATAAGCTACATCTCCCTTGGAGGGGCTAATAGGCCAACTTATCCTCCAGTTGCAATCTAAAAATGTTTCTGCCATTCTTTTTTCTGCAATCAACAATGTGCTCGTATCTGCATAGTCCTCATCAACCCAGGCGTGCACAAGCTGCAATGATAGGCGGTAGCTGGATTGCTCATTCCCATTGGTGCGAAATCTATCAATCAAAAAAGCTAATTCCACTATATTAACAAAGTCACCCTGAGAACTTGGCAATAACTAAGCTGACGGCCGTAAAAACAACATAGAGACCAACAAGACAGAATCCCCAGAACCTAGGCACCCGGAATCTGTGCCATGTAATCACCAAAAAAGACCCCATCAGGCTCAGAAGCAAGAATACAAATGCAATCACAATCCCGACATGGAAAGGCAGTTCATAAGCTTTAGGGTAAAGGTTGGTTGTCTGTATCACCAAAGCTGAGCCGAGCCCAACGAGCATGTTAAACATTGGCCCAGCAAAGCACCCAGCCATGGCCATCTCTGGGTGGCCAGCCTTAGCAACCGCAACATCAGCTACGAGATCACCCACTGAATTCCCCCATGCGAGAACAGTAAGCCCGAGAAGTGAAGGTGGCAACTTGAGAAGGGACCCTAGAGTTGCAAGGCAGTTGAGCAGTTCTCCAGCAAAAGTTGATATCCAGAAAACACTCATCACAAACGCTACGAGCACAACAGGCATTTGTTCTGTTTTGGGTGGTTCTTTTTCCATTATGTAGTGGAGAAGGGCAAGGGAGGAGCTTGCAAAGAGTACGACAAGCCAAAGCGGGAAATGGGTGTGTGGAAGGAGGAAATAAATAGGATGATCAAATGGAATGAATGAGTTGCCAGCATAGAGAAGTGCCACCGGGCAAAGAGCAATATTGGCTGATGTATAGAATCTGCTCCACTCAGAAGGCGCAGTACGGGGAATTGTGAGCTTCAAAAGAACAGAGAAAGGTAGCTCCCAAGCTTTTGAGATCTACATACAAAACAAAGAGTGCAAATTACTAAAACTTTATAGCAAAGGAGAATAACTAAGATTTATTATAGCATAAAGAAAAAACACTTCCACTCTTTCTCCAATATCTCATCATCCAAGAAGGATAAGAGATATAAGGAGCAGGTGGGTGGGGATAGTTAGTTGGGAAGATGATATGTGACCGTCTAACCAGGAAGCTATCTTTATTACTATACTATGTGTGTTCGAACAATATATTTTTGCCTACTCCTCCAGCTTCTTCCATTTCTCATATTCAGCTTAATCCTTTTTTTTCCCCCTTTTTGCTTAACATATTCAGCGCAATCCTTTCGCTTCTCATATCAATAAAGTATACCATCTACCCAACTCCTACACAGTACACACAAGACAATCATTTGGCTTTTGAGCCATGCTTGTTCACCTAAAACACACATTTCTATTAGCATTGACAATAAAATTCAAAATTCAAAATTTAATTTCTTCCTCTCCACTATTCTCTGTACCAAAAGTTAAAACTTCCAGGAATTCCAAGCTTCAAACTCCTTGATCATCAAGCTTTTCTGGATCAAAGTAAGAAGAATTCACCACAACTCGACCCAACCATGGGGCATAATCCGTAACACCAAAGTGCATCACAAGTGACAACTACACTTGCTATATGATAACAATAGTATTGTCTCCTTGAAAGGAAATTATTGCTAATTACATGCAAGAAGGAAAAGGCCTTAGTAACCATTTGCTCCAATTTGGATAACTTTTCATAAAATATCACCCCAACGTGAATAATGCAAAGTGCTTTAGTACATAGCAAGCCAATTCCAAGTAACACTGAAAGCAAACTAGGGACCAATAAATAATCAGCAAGCAGGGAAGTCATTCTTTATAATATAATCAAAAAAACTCCTACATTGCATTACTCATATATAAAGTTGAACTTGTCCCTCTTAAGTATCTATATGATACACAGAGAAACAGAATTCAGAAAGATCTAATTGCACAAAAACAACAGTTACACAATCCTTAAACTATCATGCATATTCCAAATTATCAACAACAAGAACATGAATATTAATTTGTTCTAACCGTCAAATTATCCCAAATTATGTTCTATATTCTAACTTAGAACATAAACATCCCGAATTATCAACAAAACAAATATAAATTTTGATATGTTCTAACAATCAAATTATGCCAAATTATGTTCTACCTTCTAACTTAGAACATAATTAACACCCCGAATTATCAACAAAAAGATTAAAAAACACAATTTTGATATGAAACATACCATTCCCAGAACTCGCCGGAATCCGAAACTCGGTTTTTCCGCCTCGGAATCCCCGAAACCCTCTCCGATCTCACAATCCGGCGTCGCCACGGGCGTCAGATTCCTCCGAAAATCGACCTCCCCGCTCTTCTCTCTCTCCTCGGCGCCGACCGTCCCCAAATCCATCCAAAACACGAACCCTACAAAGAACAAGTAGAAGGCGACGAATCCGACGGCCTGCCAGAGGAAAATCTCGGCACTGAGGTAGACGTAGAAGAGGAAGAGCGCGGCGATCAGGTAGAACGAGACGTCTCTGACGAAGGTGGCCGGATTGAGGGCGAACGGCGCGGCGTGGATCGCGACGAATCCGACGACGAAGGCAGAGACGAACGTACCGGCGGAGAGGATGGCGCCGATCCCCGTCCTGTAGTTGCCGCGGCGGACGGCGGCAAGTGAGGCGAAGACGTCGGGGGCGCCGTTTCCGAGAGCGAGGAGCGTGACGGCGGCCATGCTGGGGGAGAGGTTGAGGAGGGAGGAGAGCTTGGTGGTGACGAGGGAGAAGTGGTCCTGGGCGGTCTTGATGAGGAGGTAGAAGTAGAGGAGGAGGAGGAGAGAGAGTAGAGGGATTGAAAGGAACAATGGTGTGGAGCTGAGGCCGCCATAGCCACCGCCGCCGCCATTGTTGGAGGTTGGTGGTGGTTCTTCGAGGAGGAATCTATGAGTGTGAGGGGCTAGGGGAAGAGGAAGGAGAGGGTTTTGAGGAGAGAGAAGGAAGAAGAAGAAGAGAGTGGAGAGGAGAGAGAGGGAAGTGGAGAAGAGAGAGAAGGCCATGCCATTACAGAACCAACCTCTTCTTCTTTCCTACGTGTTCTTTCTCTCGCTCTCGCTCTTTCTCTGTCTCTCGCTCTACAACACTCTAATAAAGTCGCTTTTTTTTCTTTTCTTTTGACAATCTCCCTTTTAATATTTTTCTCCAAATGTGTGTTTTGACTCGTAAATTCATTGGTTAATTAACAAATGATTAATAGTTTTTATTGAGGGGCGCTGTTTGGCTTCTCTCTCTACTTCCTTTTGTTTTTGTTTGGGATTTGTTGGGTGAAAAAATTCACGTCGACACGTCGGACAAGAACAAATTACACATGATCCTATGTCTATCATGTCACTTAGCCCTCGGCGTCCGAGACTCATTGGTCTCTCACGTATGGTAGGAGAGTCGAACGTATGAGACCAAGACCAAGACCGTATACACAGTCGAGGTCTGTGAGACCAACCCGGGCAAAATAACGCGATAAAGTTAGCCGTGAGAAAGTACCCTCGGCCGATGTTAGCATAGGCACAGAGGGCAGACTCGAACAGCTAGATCCACATCCCGAGGCCTATGAGGTGATCGGTTGAATATCTCAATGTTGCGTCTGGGTTTGGAGGAGGTCAGTTGCACAAGGAATGATTACAAGCTCCTAAAACCGCCTAGAATTAGTCAAAAGATATTACAAAGGATCTGTAGAGCCATAATAGGGGGACAAATTGGATGAGTGAACAGTCTAAAAGGTGTTGGCAGGCCATGGTCTAGGCAAAAAAGGGAATAGGTCACTCGAGTGAATAGACCCACTGAAGGGAAAGGCCCACTGGTCCGAACCGCTCACCATTGGGCAAGACCCAAGGGAAATTAGCTATAAAAGGGGAAAGACCCCCGAGGGAGAAAGGTGCTTGATTCCCCGGTGTTAAAACATACTTGTAAACAAACAAATCAAAAGAAATACAATCCAGTGGACGTAGCTTTTGATTTATAAGGGTAAACCACTATAAAATCTTTGTGTGTTCTTGTTATTACATATATCATAGCATTTACTCCACTAAACACCACCACACGAACTTGCACATACGGTTAAATCACAAGTGTTGGACTGGTAAACCCAGGGGCTACTGCGGGGTAATCCGGTACGGTCTTGTTGACGAAATTCGACCGTCAACAGGATCCATTACCTATTGTTCTGTCAAGTGCCATTTGCCAACTATTATTGAACGCGTAGCAGTTTTCACTATTTCATACTTTTCTAAAACCATAATTAGGAAAGAAAAAAGAAGCTTCATAGAATTGCACCGTAGCATCGCACTTTTTTTCTATCACTTTTTACATTTATGTTTTAACACGTAAATTTATATATCGCATATAAATTGAGTATGTTTATTAAATAGTATTGCACCACAGTCGAACAATTAACCACTCCTTTAATTGTCAAGTGTCAAGACGTTCTCAATTGAAAATTGGTCGTTAACGTCGAGAAAATGGTTATACGTAAAATGCACTCAAGACGACAAGAGTTCTTACAAGAAGAGGATATGCGTTGAGAACTCCGCCTAAGCCATGAAATTCACAACGTCGAGAAAGCAGTATGGTCATATTCAAATTAAATCCCGCCAAATTAGGAAAAGATAAGCTACAACAACTGTCCAGATTCGAAGTTGGAAATTAAATAACCGATAAGGATAATTTCTCCAATTCAGTCATTCAAACGTGGAAACACAACTGTCAAATCCCAAGATTTAGGGATAAGGGGATGATCCCCAAGCGAGTGGAGATGGTCTCTGATTTGTGAAATGCCTATAAATAGAGTTTGCCTCCTTCATTTAGTTTTTTATGCACTATTTTACTACTCAAAGAGAGATTGTGATTCTGATAATACTAGTGCATCCACAAGTGGACGTAGGTAAAGAATTTTTACCGAACTACTATAAACTTTTGTGTCCTTTATTTTTCTGCAATTATTTTCTTGATTAATTCATGAGAAACGTCTGCGAGTGTTCTAGGAGAGAATTAATCCCGAGTTGATGAATTTTCACCATCAACAAATAATAAATATAGAGAGTAACAAATAGAGTGATAAAAAAATGACGTTGGTATTTTCATTCTATAATAAACACTTTATAAAATATGAAATGCTATATTATTATTTTTATCACTCTTTACTGTACTACCTGTTTACCGATAATTGGTCTGCTTATTACTCTGTCGAACAGCCAAGATCTGCCAAAATCTAAACAGAGTTCCTAGTGCGGCCGAACAGAACAACAGGACCTCCTCTCTTGTTCGCGGATGCCCCCGAACCAGTAGGTGCTTGGCAAGGCCACTTCTCGGCTATGCTCATTGGGAGACATAAAGGAAAGGAATCTCCTGTTTGGAGTTATCTCCACTCTCCATTTGGACACAGTACGACTTGCATGAATCAATGACACTAGAGATAATAGTTTTAAGCTTTTAATCTGGGAAGGCTTCACTCTTATTATATTATCGAATATTGTCACGGCAGATCCAAGTTAGCTTGGTTGATGGTCTCATTGAAAAGATTAAACAGAACTGACAAAAGGGTCTGAATAATAAGTCCATTGAGATCATGTTATCCCATAGCAAGCCTACAGATGTTCTTATTCAAAATAAATAAATAAATAAATATCCGAGAGATGTTTGTCCGAACACCAAGACCTAAGGGAAGGCACTTACCAAAACAAACAATTGTTAGAAAGATGATAAAATCAATTAAACCAACAAACCAATTTTCACCCATAGTAGGATAACATGTACATCAGAAGCTTAATTTGAAATTTCTGCAACTTGAGCTCATGAAGAGAACATTTGCATCTCATTAGGCACATGTGTGCCTTACCTTGGAGCTAGATGTCTCATTAGGCACATGTGTGCTTGAAGCTAGATGCTTTTGTGTAGTTTTTTGAGTTTCAAACATGAATATATTTGTTTTACAATTCAAGTTAGAACTCGAGTTGTTTATGCGAGAAAAATACTATAGCAAAACGTTAAATTTAAATTTTTATGAGAAAAAACACTGTAGTAATAAAATTTAAGTTGTAAAAAATAAACTTTCAAGAATCCCACATTTAAAAAGAGGACTACAAGTTTCTATTTTGGACTTTATTAATTTTTTAAATACATATAGAATAGAGTTAAAATTTATTTGTAGAATTTCTTATGTCAATAAAAAATAACGATACTCGTAAATAATAATAGCATTTATTTTAGGGTTATTAGCCGAATTAGTTCATCCATTTTCAGATGCTTGATTCTTGGAAGATTATTCTCTCAAAATATTTATTTATTTATTTATTGACAATTCTGACCCAACACTAAAATTGATAAATGACTTTTGAAATTTTATAAAGATAATAACATCCCAATCAAATAGTAACAGAAACTTTGCAGAATTAGTTGCATTAAATGTAAAATATTCTCTTCATTCTTAAAAATTAGAACATGTTGCCTTTATGTAACTATTCTGAAAAGATTTTAATTAATATGGGATTGAAACACGATTATCTCTATAAAATTTAAAAAGTCATTCATCAATTTATTATCAAGGACTAAAATCACTAAAATCGAAGTTCAGGATTAATCTGTCAAGAAAAAAAAAAAAAAAAAAAAAACACACACACACCCACCCTTAAGTGATTTACACATAGTAAAACGCCATCTATTTTACAATTTATGAGCGTTTAACATATTGTAGAAGAGTGTTTATTACTTTATTTAACAATGTAAGGCCGTCTTAGTGAGGATGAAAGACAAACCCTTTCATATATTGTTGAATTGTAATATAAAAGAATGTACTAAATAATAGATTTTTAAAATTAAATTAAGTAAATAGTAAATTTTAAAATTATTTAAAATAAATAATAGTTTATTTTAAATGGTTCATTTATAGTTAGTAAATAAATTTTTCACATAAATTTTCTTTTTACTACTCATAAACAAAAAATTCTATGTAAATAAAGATTTTTTAAAATTTTTTACTACGCAAGTTTTTTACTAGTCTTAAATAAATTATTTAACTCTGCTATTTACTTAATTTCCTTCAAATACAAAGAATATTTAATCTGTAGTAAATTAAACTTATGGTGCCCAAGTCAAAAGAAGGAAGTAAATAAAACAAACCGGTCGTATCTTTAAAAGTGATTCATTTTGGTCGTTCGTCGATACTACAGGTCCACAAAGACGTTATTTTAGACCAGAACGCGTCCTTCTCACAAATAAAGACGCCATTTCTTTACCCATTTTAAACTGCTTTTCCCCTGACCCAAGCCTCTCATTTTCATGTTTCATTTCACATCATGTAGGAAATGATATCCTATTGAAGCAAAAATTAAAAAGAGAACATTTTCAACTTATATTTGACCCCAAAAACACAAAGAAAACGCTTCCTTTAACATATAGCTTTAGACACGTCCATACAACAAAGTGCAAAGTAGTTTCGCATGTTATGGCAACCAAGCAAAAATCTATGCTACCAGCGAAGTTTTCTTAACAGCCACTTCTTTCGCGCCGTTACATCCATGGCAACAAACATCTTCGCGTTTCTCTCATCTTCCAAGAGTTCACAGGCTTCCAAGAAGAGCTCGTCGTTCATGTCTGGTACAGTTTCAAGTGCGGCAACAATCGTCTCAATTGAGCAGTTGTCATTCCCTTCTAAACAACCCACCAACCAGTTTGCCAAACCTGGCTTCACATCGAATGTTTCTTCCCTCTTCTTGGTGTTTCTTTGTACTTTTTTACTACGTGCTGATCTCAACGAAGTTGTGGGTTTTCGCTTTTTTCGCCAGTCGGATATTTCAAACTCTTCAAACTCCCTTGCTGGAGATTTCAGGTCGCAAAAAATATCGTCCATCCCCACTTTTAGGGCATCATTCTCCACCTCCCTTTTTATATTCAAATTTTCTCTTCCACTGGGTACTTCATATCCAAAAGAAGTCAACAACTCTTCGTAGCTATCCATAATGTCATCTTCGTATGGTATTGCCTGAGAATGCTCCTAAAAAAAAAAAAAAAAAAAAAAAAAAAAGAAGAAGAAAGATATTCCCATGAAAACTATTCAAAAATATAAAGTGTCCTTCAGCCAAAAAATAAAAATAAAATAAAAATCATTCATATTGGTTAATAGCATATAGCATTATTCACCAGAACACCAGACATTTGGTGTTCTTACTAGCTAATTTTACTTCGTATTCTGCAAAACAGTTGTCAATGAAAGCGATCATCTCATGCCCATATACACCTTATTCGAGCTAGAAATTCGACTAAATATTAAGTCCAAATTTTCTATTGAATGCCGTGATGATCCACGTCGAAGTTTGCTCATTAAATGTAAAACCAGCTGCTTTCCTTTTATGCATATGCCATATCGTGTTATTGTTATACAAGTATAGTATTGATCCATTGGACTGGTCACTTACCCTAGGAGGATAAAAATAAGCTGGGGATTGGTCATCTGCTTCACCTGAAACTTAAGAGAACAAAAGACACGTCGTTAGAATTAAAATCTGATATTTGTAAACTAAAGAACTAAATAGGATCAATATGTTGTTAAATCTCATAAAAATACATATGCCGTCACAATTGTTTGGTATACATTTATTATTCGTAACAGTTTCAAGGGAACAATTAAACACCCAAAAAATCAATACAACACCATGGCATCTTCATAATATTATTATTTACCAGTTTGCACGACACCTTCCTCAAACATCACAAGCAACAATATAATTATAATCTCTATGATAACTCATGCTAATGCAGTTTTTGAAAGGCCCTAATCATGCATGCTCATGTATCCTAAGACCTAATCAAGTGATAGCAATTTCGTCTGTTTATGCATATTACCACAAATGAGCTCTACACGCAAACAAATGAAGACAAGGGGAGACACACACAGAACCAGAAAACGAGAGAAACATACCAATATTTACTTCTACGTCATCGTCCTCAGAGGCTATGGAGTGACTTGAATAATCCTCCTCTTTTATGTTGTTTGTATTTCCATATATCAAGAACAAATCATTGAAATTTGGGAGAGTTCTATTTATGTATGATCTTGCATCAGGGTAGTCCTGCAGAAGCTTCGTATGAGCTGCTATACATATAAGACATACAAACTATATCACCTTCAAAATTCCAAAAAAGGGCACCTTGACATAAGCATCCCAGAGATCATCATCAGCTGTTATCCTTTGTTGCATTTCATCCCAAGCAAACCCACTCTGGTCAAGCAGAGCTTTCATGTCATTGAATCGTTTCCTCAAATTTAGAAAACGACTTTTCAAAACATCTTTATCATGCTGAGAACCAAATTCTGCACTAAATTTTGTAACCATGTCAGTCCAAGCTAATTTATTAAATTTATGGTTGGCCATACTTCCATTGCGAACTTGCTCGAGCATTAGATCAATGAAATGTCGATCCATTTGTGGTGTCCAATCAGTTCTCCAGCGATGATTATTGTAAACGTTAGCTCCTTCAGCATTCAAAAAACAATTTATAATAAGAAACGGATATTCTTTTGTTTATAATATGATTTATAATACTTTAACAATGCTAGTAGGCTGCAGAATATTTCTGAGGAACTTCAAGACCAAATATGCAAGATAACAGAATGCAAAACCCCATAACCTGGACAAAAAAAAAAACCTTACCTCCGCCATTGCAGCTAATATATCGACCTGATTGGCTAAACTGTCCGTTAGAAGCTGAACTTCCATAAATTAAGCACAGATCATTGTAGTTTGGATTGGATCCGAATCTGTACAACTCTGCACCTGGGTGATCCTACAGGTACTGCATGTTAGTCACCACGTATATTTGGACATTAAGAATCAAATAGACAAGTAAGCACCTCAATATAAGCATCCCAAACATCATCACACGCTGTGATCATTTGATGAATTTCATCCCACCAGAAACCGCGCTGGTCAAGAAGATCTTTCATATCAAGGTACTGCTTCTCCAACCTTTTAGCGCGACTCCTCAACACATCTTTGTCATGCTGTAATCCAAATCTGTCTTTGAACAATGCCACCATATCTATCCATGCTTGGTCATCAATAGAGCAATCAATCTTGTTCATTTTATGCACTTGCTCCAGCATGATATCAATGAGGCAACGGTCCATTGAAGGAGTCCAATTTATCTCACCATTTACAACGCTCTGAATCTCTTCCCCATCTAGTCATCATTAGACAGTAGTAACCAAATGGGGAACATCAGAAAACAACAAAACTCAGATTTTTAGTTGTTATTACAATCATCCTAATTACTTATGTTTTCTATTCATTTTGTTTCTTGTTTTGTTTTCTTTGATTTTTCTTTTTCCCTTTTTTTCATGGATTCTTCAGCATTTCTAGCCTGACTAGATAAATCAGCTTTTTTAACTTTGGTCTAAATTCACTCTATTTGGATTTGGAAATACATTGAACTTCTGGCACCTGAAATGAATAATCAAAAATACATCACATGAATCTTCCAATGGAAACTGCTGAGCGAATTGAAGTTATATGGTATATTTCTCAAATTTAGACTCTGCAATAAAAGAACTAAGAATCAAATTCTGAACGGATAGAAATCATCAAAAATTGTACTGAAAGAAACATAATATCAAAATATAAAGATAATTAAAAATAGGATTTCCAACATCATCAGAGCATTGTTGGTATAACGAAAATACAAGAGAGTGGAAAATAGCCAACAAGTTGTATTAAGTAACAAGGGCAGAGCATTGCTTATCATCTTCATAATTCAAGCTTAATTACAGGCGGAGGCTTTTGTTAGTAACTGCAGGATTATAATTACTCAAGATACTATTAGGAAAATTCAGCGGACATAATTCTATTTCATCCAAAGGGAAAGAAAAAACACACCAATCATCAAATCTGGATCTTTACCATCAAAATCCTCGCTGTGAGCAATGTGAGAATCAACTGCAAACGAATGCCTTTCCCTCTCTTCACCTACAAATTTACTTTTTCCTTTTCAGACAAGTAATTTTTATACAAGAAATAATACTTACTATTATAAAAAATTACTGAACATTCAGATGCAGGAAAACGGCGGTGCATCACTGTACTTGTCACTTTGATTCATCTGGTGCCACTGATATTCAAATGTAATAATCCTAACGGTCTCAGTGAGAGTATTAATGTTATCCCTTGAAACACATACACACACATACATTACAGTGACCAGTAACATTAGTTCTTTAGTAAACAAGCCCTGGGACAGCCACATATAAAGAAACAGAAAATTTATGGAACACTAAAGAGGAAAATCAAACTTTGGCATGTATTTACTTATGATTTTTCTAAACGACCGCTTACTCATGTGAAGAGTTAAATAGAAGTTAATATCCAGTATCAACCGCATATAACCCTAACGTAGTACGTAGCAATCTAACACAGAACACTAACTTCACTATTTACAAATCTAAAGTTTGTAACTCAAATATGAATCTCACCAGTCATGTATTGTAAGACGTCATCTTCATAGTCTTTCCCCCTCTGCAAGTGACAACGAACTCCATTGCTCATTGCACAGCCATATATTAAGCTCAAATCATGGTAGTTTAGCAAGGACTTCTTCCTGTAGGAGCGTGCATCTGGATGTGCCTAGATCAGCAATAATAAGAGTCATATACAAGTACGACAAAAACGTAACTGTCATCATGATGAATGATGGCATACCTTGATGTAATTTTCCCAAACAACATCATCGGCCACTATCCTTTGTTGTCTTTCATCCCAAATGAATTCGTTTTCCTCAAGTAGGCTCCGTACATTGGTATAATACTTGAACAATTTCTTATGACGCTGTCTCAATATTTTAATCCCATATTGAAAACCAAATTTTGCATTGAACGAAGTAAGGATATCTTTCCAAGCTTGTCTTGTAAAGGTATCGTTAACCTTACTGCCTTTTCTCAGTTGACCAAGCAAAATTTTGATAAAATATCGGTCCATGGCTAGTGTCCAATCTGTTTTTACTTGCTCATTAGTTGCAGGAACAAGATTGTTCACTTCAAGCACTAAAAAATGGAGAAAAAAAAAATGAGAAAGGTGATATTTAATAACTTTAAATATAATACTCGAGGATGCCATCAGTAATCAAGTAAAAGTTTGGTGATTTCATAATTAAAAAAATTACAATGCTCGCAAATGTCATTAGCAGTTAAGAAAATAAATGGTAAAACTAAAAAAAAATAATAATAAAAAAAAAAAAAAAAAAATAATAAAAAATATAAAAGGATTGTCACTTATAGCCAGACCGCCTTATTTTGTCTTCATCTCATTACAGGCACATTGCAAGAGTGAGCGAAAAGGGTTATCACATTTACATTTTTCAGGGTATAATAGACTTCATTCCATCATAAAAACTTAACTTAAAGACTAGATTTGCAAAGGTTGACTATACAAACACAAGTTGTTCTTATAGTTTTCAAATCACTTACCTACATATAAGGAACCAAAAAAGCTGCTGGTAAAAATTGTCTTAGATCATAATCGAATCAAAGACATCACAATTTATTTGTATCATTCCTTTAGTATGTGAAAAGATGCAGAGGCATACCGACATTTAATGATTGGAAGTCATCATCAAAGTCTATATCATGACTTGAAAGGCTATATCGTCCATCTGCAGTTGTATGTGCATATATCAAACACAAATCATTGAAGTTCAGTAAAGCTTTGTTCCTGTAGTATTGCGCATCTGGGTGAGCCTGCATGAATGCCGTATATAAATTTACTTCGCGAATGGTGCAAAATTTTGTACACAAATAAGAGGTAGAGCACCTTGATGTAGGCATCCCAGACGCATCTTTCAGCAACCACCATTTGCCGAGTGCTGTCCCACGAAAATCCATTCTGATCAAGGAGATTCTTCACATCGCTAAATTGCTTCCATAAGCTCGTATAATGACTTTTCAACACATTCACATCATATGGAGATCTGAAACTGGAATTGAACATGACCAACATGTCATTCCATGCTTGTTTGTTGAAGGTATGGCCCATCCTATTTCCCCTATGCACCTGATCTAGCATCAGGTCAATAAAATAGCGCTCCATTGCTGGCGTCCAGGTTGTCCTTGAGCGGTCTCCGCCTAAATGGGTTTGGCTGCCCATCTATCTATCACTTAGAGCATTGAATATCAGTGGATCGACTACTACCAGTACATTATTAGTTACATAAATGTGTGAATGACATGCTAATTACGATAGCTGATAGTGTAGTAAGAATGTTTATTAGCCGAAAAAACTCCCAGGAAGAAGAAAATCTCCAAAATACTAACAAAATCTATACGAACATTTTCCAATTACTTTCAAAAGAACCACACAAAAATAGACTTAAAAATTGGAAACCTGAGGAAAACTACCCAGACGAAGAAACAAATTTTTAACTTGTTAAATCCGTACATACAAAACTAATCGAAACGTAGCAAATACACCATAACAAATACAAAACCTAGCTGAAGTCAACATTATTAAGCCTCTATCTGATCCCAAACAAATTCAAACAAACAAACGAAAAAAAAAAAAAAAAAAAATTGCAGTTTCGAGTTAATTTTCTGTACTAAATTTCTCAACATTAGTCAAACACAATGCTCAAATGAGCTCAGGTAAGCTTCTGCGAGATGATACTTCTCCAAAACGATGAAAATCGCAAGTTGAGAATCGCAAATGGCCCCAAAATTTTCTCGGCAACGAAACGAAACGAAACGAATTTCATGATCTTACGAAGAATAAAGCTAAGAAATATGTAATCAAGTAATGGGGGACATGGGATTGGAGTGTCGTCGTTACCTTTGATTTGTCTGCAATCCAAGAAGAAGAAGAAGAAGAAGAAGAAGAAAAAGGTAAGAAGTACAGAAGTGTAGAGATTGAGCTCTCACGGATATTTGGAACTCTATGGTTCGGAGCCTCGCTTGGTAGCGTCTGTTTGGCTGCTTGGATTAACGTGCTCCCTAGTCTCTCCCTCGTTTGGGAATTAGATAACCCCTTTCTCGCATGGGACACGAGACACGTTCCCCTTAATAAGTATGGTTTAACCAAGCAAGTTGGATTGTCTTTTGAATGGGGTGTTAAATTTTTAAAAACTGCAACACGTATATGATGAAATTACTTTACGGATTAATACGATATAAAAATAACTCATAATACAAAATTAATTTGTAAATTTAAAATTAATATGAAAATTATTTATTTTTATTTAGTTTTTTATATATTAAAAACATTAAATTATAATAACATATATTAAAATTAAACAAATAATAGTATAAAATTTTGAGTATAATTATTATGATATCACAAGTTCATTATAAAATTAAAAATATGTAATGAAAAATATATGTATTTTTTAGTTTTTTACGAGTTTCGTGTTGTGTTCGGGTTAGACAGGATCCACCCTGAAATTGACTCATGTGTTTTCGTGTCAATTTCAGGTCGACCCAATTTTAACCCGAATCTCTTTTTTTTTCAATCATAACTCGTGAAATTTATGTCGTTTTTAAATTATGTTGTCGTATCATGACTTATATTATCGGCCCTACCTTGGATGGCAATCTACTAGAGCTCTCTTACTTAGTATCAAGGAATTGAGTCTCGCTGTTGACAATGAGACTGAAATTATTGATATGTTTAGTGCATAAGTTTATACAAAAAATTTGAATGAAAATTTAATTTTTTGTGAGAAAAAAAATGTAATAAAAATGTTTGCATTATGGTTCAAACTTACTAAATAAATAGATTGTATATTTCTCATAAACTTGTTGAATATGACTTGAGCTGATGTAATTTTGGATACAATATATGTTAGTTGACAAAAATATAGATAAGATTTCTTTACATTTTATAAATAGTTGCTTTGTCATTAGAATGGGTATGTGAGGACACCATTAATTTTCTTTGTTTTATCAACCGAAAAAAAGGGGGCTGGATCGTGATCGTCCGTCATTAAATTTTGGGGATAATGGTATGTTTTATATGTAAATATTTATATACCCTATATCAAAATTAGATTTACCTATCAACTTAATAAGTATATGAACTAAAAATTTTAGGGATTTTCAATGTTGTCCCCGACAAAGGTGAATTTTATCCACAAACTTCAAAACGTCTCAAACTATACTCAAATATATGTCCCAAGTATATATATATGTCTAAAATTAGATTTAGTCACGGATAGTCTATACAGCAAATTAATAAAAAAAAATCATATAGAACAAACAACTTGAAGAACCAAAAAAACAAATTATATAACATAGTTATTTTCAATGTTTTCCCCTGAAATCAAAAGGTCGTTTCACTAAACAGTAAATTTTTGTCCACAAACTTATAAACGTCTCAAACAAAAACAAAATCACCTAAACAAAAAAGCTCTTATTATTTGTCCCAAGTGATATCCCATCCAATTTTTCCGCCAAGCGATGAGAACTTGCAAGACTTTAATGTGGAGAACTTAGGTCGTTTTCAAGCTTGTGGCTCAAAGTAGACAACCCCCTGAGTTCAGAGCAAAATTTATAAACACCATAAAACAATGATAACAAAACAAAACTCGAAGTGACAGGGGGTGTTTAGTATACAGTATTCTTGAGAGTGAGAATAAAAAAATCTTGCATATTCCCATATAAGTTCTAGAAAGTTTGGAGTAAACACCAAAAGCCGTCAAATTTATTGATTAAACACTAACCACCTTTGCGTTATACCATATCTTTTCTTGATGTTTGACAAGGCAAAAGTTATTCAACTACATTGAAGCATATTAAATGGTGTTTTATTTCACAATTCAAGAATTAGCAACCAAGCATGCTAAACTCAAAATCCAACAGAGGTTATCATTTCCGATGTCAAAATAAAATCCTTTACTGTCTCTAATTCTCTTGCTAATTTAAATGGCATTTTTTGTTTGCCCAATGTACTGAAACGCTAAAGTTACAGGAACAAAAATACACGTCATTCTCATCTATATTCCTCCGGCAAGCGATATCCGGACATAACTATCTTGTTGGCGAACATCTTGCCAGTCTTGGGCATCACATGCCAGTGCAATGTCAAGTTGAATTCTTTTCCGCGGAGATTACTTCCCTACAGAAGGAAGAAGAAGCTGTTAAGTTGATGTAGAAACTAGATAGGGAGCTAAGGGACTAATCGGTTTCTAGAAAGGTAACATACCTGATCAATGAAACGGTACTTGTTTGAGGTGTGAATCCAGAATTTTGCATTCTCCTTTGCGGGTATAATACCATCCCAAAGGGATATCTGTAAGCCATGGAGTTACTTGTCAAGTAATACCGGTGAAATTAACAAGCCTGAGAACATGGCAATATGCAGAGTACAAAAGCAAAATATTTCTAGAATCCAAACTCATCACAAAACATACATACATATTCAACAGATACAAATCAAAGGGAAATAACTCCAGAATATTTATGCATCCAGGTGGATCAGAAGCTTGCCTGATTCAAGGAGTTCTTTGGGGTTTCATATTCAGCAGCTAAGAAAACAAAAACCTGCAATTTTCGATAAGAAAGAATGTTTGTTATTTAGCTCTATGAAAGATTATCAGATAATGACAGACATGCATTATGCTTAGGAACGCGATTATCACATAAATCTCTTGCATTTTCAAAAGTATCCTTTCAATGCTCAAAAGGGCCCTTTCACATAGAAAAGGTACGTCACATAACTAGAACATAGAACAGTACCCAATATATCTACAAACATGCATGCAGGCATACACACATAGTCGTTGAACGCATACATACACATGTATGTGTGTGTGCACATATAAATATATACGTATATACATGTGTGTGTGCGCGCGCATGTGTGTTTGTTTAAGCTACAGTAAGTCGTGAGAAATTCTCCAATACCTGCTTTGTGTTCCAAGTGAAAAGTGACTGCAAGTCTGCTGAGATATTCAAAGTCATGCTGACCTGCATAAAAGATGAGGAAATTTTTGTCAAACTTAAATGACAGATAAGATGGCATGACTATTATTAATACACTACAAAAACTAACAAACTGGAATACATGACTGAACAAATACAATATTAATGTAATAAGGAATAAGAAAAGAAAAAGGCAAAACAAATCTTAAATATCAGGATAGCTTCTCTAGAAGAAGAAAAAGAGACAGGCAAAGAGTGGAGGAGATATAGTTGTGGATTCTGAACTTGCCAATGATCATTGCTTATCTATCGAGGGCTTGACAAGTTGTCTTTCAAGAATGAATCGAAAGGACTCCAACAAATTGAAAAAGGTAAACTCTAATGTCGGTATCAACAATACTTAACCAGATATCAAAACTACAGTTCATGAGCAACAATATCAAATAAATTGCTGCATATACTCAATCCATCAAGATTTAAAGCTTTACTGCTTGCTTTCTGTAATTCCAATCGTAACATTTCCTTAAGATGCAAACTTATAATCGTAGTTAAGCAGAATCACAAAAAAAGAGTGCATTTCTATTAAACTCATTAAAAATGAAGACAGAATTCTAAATTCCACTCAGAGAGTACAGGCCCATTCTTCTTGTAGGTTTGAATGTAAATTCATAATTTTGTGAGGAAAAACATTACAGCAGAAAGGTTTAAATTGTGGCTCAAACCTATGAAAAGAATGGACCCTATGTCTATTGAGAGTGGAAGTCAAACCCAAGTCACCTACAGTTTCTATTATAAATTCAATTATTCCACATGTTTTCATTTATAACTTACTCTTTGCCCTACAATTTCATCTGCCAGAGAGACGAACCAATATAACAACTGATACCAATAAGACTACCTATATTGTTTCTTATAGAATCCAAAGGATTATTATTTCATTTCTCTAGATGTATTTAGTACGAGAAACATTTATAAAACGTGGAAAACAACTATACCGTAAGACTGAAATGCATATGTCAAATTCACACACAACCTTAGGAACACCAACTAGGTGTGACAAAATTCAGTCTTATATATAAAACAAAAACCATCAAACACTAATTAAAGAATCTTGCGCTAATCAAGTATACATAGATATGAATATAATTGGCTAATTATAAACACACACACACACACACACACACACACACACATATATATATTCGGAATAATATTAAAATTAAAAAAAAAACTATTCATGAGACGAAATCGAATGAATTACGGTTCTGGCCAAGTCAAGCCAGTACAAATCAGAGAAAACCCAATCAAAAATAATAGACATGAAACCACAACTACTTTCATAAACGACGGAAAAACAACCAAAACAAAGATTGAAAACTTACCTCGTCGTTCCCATTTGGTTGCTTCTGAAACCAATTGATGTTCAAAACCTTTATAAACAAAAAACAAAAAAACCCAAAATCAGAAATCAAATCCAAATGGGTATTCGAAATCACGATGGAATTGTAAGATTACGAATAATGGGATCAAATGATACAAGAAATGATGATTAAAGAGTACCTGGACTTGGGCAGCCGGAGAAGGGTGACTGAGGTTGTCGGAGAAAGAGGCGATGGCGCACATGAGAGCGAGAATGGTCAGAGCGAAGGTCAGCAGAGCATTGGCTCTGTACCCAAACGAATGCATATCTTCTTCTCTCTTCTCTTCTGGGTTTTTGCTTTGCTGTTTGGGGGTTTCTTCTTCTTCTTCTTCTTCTTCTTCTTCTACTTCTACTTCTGAGGAGAAGGATGAATCAAGAATCGAATTGTAACTTTTTTTTTTTTTTTTTTTTCTATTTTTTTTTTTTTTTTTTTCTTTTTTTGGTCTATTCTTTTATAATTTATCATCTAAGCCGTTGCAAGGGGTAATTTACACTTGGACTATACTCATTGGACAGAACACGTCCGTAGGACCCACCTTCTCCATTTTTCGCTTTGCTTTTGCGTAGTGTGGCTTTTCCATCCATGTTTGTATTTTATTTTTATTTTTCCATCAGCCCTTTCAAGTAGTTCTTTTTTCATCCCATTGTCAAAAAGAAAAAAAAAAAAAGAAACTAAAATGTTTTTTTTTTTTGTTGAAAATAAAAATGAAAACGTTTTTATTTTTATTTTGGAATCATTTAAAATGCGTTTTTGGTAGTTTTATTTTTGATTGTTTTCGTTTTAAAAAAAGTTTTGGTGGTTTAATTTAAAAATATAATAATATTTAAAATATTAAATATTAAATAAATAATAATATTAAATATATTAAATAAATATTATTATTAAATATATTAAATATATTAAATAAATATTATTATTAAACATATTATTATTAAATATATATATACACGAAAACAAATCGTTTTCGATATATATGTCGTTTATATATATCTGATATATATATATATATATATATATATATTTTCGATTTTTTCGTATATATATTTTTATATATATGTTAGAGAAGAAGTCGAATGGGGGTGGCGGCCCACAGACGGGGCGGCGGCGGCGGCGAGGGGGGGGCGTGCGAATCCGGGGGAATCATGATTCGAGAAGACGGTGGTCGGGATCTGCCGCCTCTTCTTCGGCGGAGAAGAGAGAAAAAAAAAAAAAAAAAAACCAAAAGCCCGGAAAATGAAAATGGAAACAAGAAAATGAAAGGAAAAAATCCGTTTTCATTTTCTTGAATTTTTCAAAGAAATCCAAAAACGTTTTTTTTTTAGTTTTCCCCAAACGCGTTTTCATAAACCGTTTTCAAATTTTCTTCTCGAAAAAAACGTGAAAAACAAAAAAAAAAATCACATAATTTAATTTTTTTTTTTTTTTTGTTGGTCACTCTCTCTCTTTTTGTATCTTCTCTACGGACAAGAAGAGAGAATGAATTGTATTTGTATGTTTTTGCACTTCAACCAAGCAATCCAATAGTGCATATCACCGATTATACTTTTATTTTAAATATAATGGTCAATATTTATACACATGGTTTATAATGGGTGTTCGGCGGTTAAAAATCGTCGATTTTAGTCGGTTCGGTGGCCGAACCAACCTTGTCGGTTTTAAAAATTGATAACCGAAACCGACCGTGAAAATACGAATCGGTTCGGTTAATCGAATTTTCAATTTTCGATCTGTTTCTGATCGGTTTTCGGTTTTGATAATCTGAATAGTGACTGTCAGTTAACTATCCAGTTACCTGCATATTTAGTTGTATTTTTTGACCAAAAATTGTGAAAAAAAAAGAGATAGAGGATATGGAGATTCCAATTGTAATCCAACATTGTCATTTTTCTTAAGAATAAACAATAAACATAAACATTTTTCATTTATAGATACAACTTGAACAATAAACATAAACACTACCGGTTACAGAGGAACAATAAACATAAACAATATCACGTCAGTTTTTTTTTTTTTTTTTTTTTTTTTTAGGGCCATTTTTCTTGTATACCTATTAATTAATTATATGTAGGTGGTCAAAGTTCTGAATTCCCAGAAATTCCCGTCTCTCTCTCTCTCTCTCTCTGGTTTTTAAGGATAGGACCCCAATACCCCGTGCTCAGAAGAGTATTTTTTTTTTTTTTTTTTTTTTTTTTTTTTTTTTTTTTGGGTAAGATGTAAGAAGTTAAGAACATGCTTAGAGCCAGAGGAGTCTAGAGACTTAAGAGTTAAGACACAAAGACAAGGCACCCCACAAAAACAAGATTAGTGACTTCATCAATATGAAAAAATACCAAAACAAACCCAGAAAGTGGTTATTGGTGGTAGACATTTAGTATCACTTCCGTCATCATCTCAATTAATTTAATACATTAAAACTTTGTATTAAAATCTTATTACATTATCTATTTGGGATTTATCCTCCTATGCCTATCGCCCTATCCTACCATCCAAACTTCCAGAATATCTAGAAAAGGTGAATAATGTTGAGATAAACTATTTGGCAGACTTCTACGTTTTCTACCATCCAATCTTGTTCTTGTAATATTAGTTTTTCTCATTCATAATCCCAGAACCAGAAGTGCTCTTGGCAGACTTCTAACAACAAAACCAACTCGATTTAAAATAAAATATAGAAGGTATAAATGAAAAGAATGGACGACAAAGCCCAGCGAGCCACCGCATGAGCATTCCCATAAACTAAAGGAAAAGTATTGTGTAAAGCCCAGCAGCAACACTTTCGGCTTCTTTCTCTCAGACAAACACAACACCAAGGAGCGGGCGAAATAAAATATAGGAATCAAACCATGAGAAAACCATTACTCAAATATAGAAATCAAATCAAACCATGAGAAATCCCTGGTTAACATTACTGACAACCCCTTTTTTCATATACAAATCATTCTGTCTGTGGCATATATAAATCCAAAATCAAACTCAACAAATATATACAATCACCCGCCCAAGCTGGATTGATGGAAATAGAAAGTGGAGAATCAAAAGCCTACCTCGGCGGAGCTTGGCGGAGGCGGATGTGCGAGCGGCGGCTGGCGGCTAGGGCTTCTTTCACCGTGAGAGGCGGACGTGCGAACGGCGGCGGACGTGCGATTGAGGACGACTGAGGAGAGAGGCGGCGGCTAGGGCTTCCGTGAGGGTGGGTTGAGAGTGAGAGAGTTGAGGCGTGAGGGTGGGTGGTCGTATGGGGGTGGGCGTGGCGTGGGGGGTGTCTGTCTGGGCCTCTGGGGTGAGAGTGAGAGACAGAGAGAGGTAGAAGACCGAGAGAAAAAGGGCATTTTGAGGTTTGCGATTATTAAGAGTAAAAACGACATCCACTCTTCGACAACATAAAATAAAAAAAAAAAAATGAAAATATCAATCGGCCGGTTCGGTTAAAACTAAAGAGCCCACAATAAAATTAAAATCGAATATCTAAGTTATCGATCAGTTAACTAAACCGATTGTGTTCAGTTCCACATAGCACCGCGGTTTTTAATTTTTGAGCGGTCAATTTTTCAATCAGTTTCGATTTTACAATTTTTTTGTACAGTCCTAATTTATACATTTTCCCACACCTCATCTCACAACTCACACTTAAAACTTGTTCGCTTATTATATTTTACTTTATTTCATTTTCTCTTCTTTTTTTGTTGACCTTTTGTTTAGTTTTTGAAGTTTAATACTATTATTTGACTTGTTATAGTAACGCACTAGTATATGAATAACATTTTATGTTAATGTATTGAAAAAGCATAATAATACCTTTAATTTTTTAGAAGAAAGCCCTTGGAAAAATATGTCGCTTTATGTGGTAATCACACGGTATTCTTTAATAAAAAGGCAAAATAATAAGTGCGTTTGGAATTGATTTCAAAACATTTTTATTTTCTGTACGAAAATAAAAATGAAAATATTTTTAGTTTCATTTTTGAATTATTTCTGAAAATGCGTTTAAGAGTTTTATTTAGAGATTGATTTTAATTTAAAAAAAAAATTAAAACTGCGTTTGGTGGTTTAATTTTTAAAAACATGTAATAATATATTAAATAATAATATAATAAATAATATTATTAAATATATTAAATATATAATATTATTAAATATATTAAATAATAATATATTCAATGAATAACATTATTAAATATATTAAATAATAATATATTAAATAACATTATTAAATAAACATATATAATAAAAAATAGTTTCAGAGAAAAAAGGAAAGAAAATGAAAAAAAAAAAAAATAAAATCCGTTTTTTAGAAAACAGAAAATAAAAAAATAAAAAAACTTTTTTTTTGTTTTCTAATTTCCAAAAAAACAAAAATATTTTTAATTTTATTTTTTAAAAAAATTACACCAAACACGTTTTTAACACTCATTTTTATTTTTTTATTTTAAAAATAAAAACGAAAATGAAAACGCTAACGAGCCCGATAGTTCCCTCTGTGCTTACCACGCGACTCCTTGATTAGTGCCGTAGATGAAGTTCCATATTTATAGTCTAACTCTTCCACTTCTCCTTCGTGTCGTTTCTATGTGGGACAATTCAACTTTGCTCTTATTTGTGTCCATATTGTACACCCTATATTGTGTGTGTGTGTGTGTATATATACGTGTTTTGGATCTTTATATGCTGCAGTTAAAGTGCTGAATTTTGGGCCTACTTTTGTATTATCGTATGCTAAGTTCTAATGCAAAGTGTCAAAATAATATTTACTGTGGACAGTTTCAGTGTTACTTGCGCTAGAGAGAGTAAAGAGTGCAATCCTCGTGTAGTCGTGTTCATATTTCATAATGACCATGCTAAACATATGGACGAGAACAAAAAAAAAAAAAAAAAAATATATATATATATATATATATATATACAAATATGTAACTCCAATAATAGAAAAAAATGAAGAATTTAAAAAAATAAATAGAAAGAAAGTATTTAGAGAGTTTTCTCATTAAAAATTTTTTCACTAATTGTCCCATTAACATAGTTTTTTTTTTTTTTCAAATATATCCCAAATTCAATATTTCTTCATGCCATACTTTAAAATGTCATTTTTTTTTCAAATGCATCCCAAATATATATATGTTTTTTTAATTTACCCTTTTACATCAAATGCTTTCGTTTGTTTCTCCTTTTTTTCTTTTTTTATTTCTCAAATAAAGTCAACTTGTAAATCTTTAAATACTCTTTACTGCACATAATATATATATATATAGAAGAAAAAAGGCATTTGTTTTGAACTTTGTTTTAAACCATCATCATATATAATATGAGAATGTAAAATAATTATAATTGTTTCATAAAAATAATTGTTTTATTAAAAAAACAAAAAACAAAAAAAAACAAAACAAAACAAAACAAAACAAAACAAAACATCCAAATTGTAAAGTAAAAAAAAAGGTTACAAATGAGACGTGCCTAAGGCACGTCTCTCATGCTATAAGTATTAGAAAAAAGGTAAAATTATAACAACCTGTAATAGACTTAAATTACAACATTCTATTTACTTTTAAAAAAAAAAAAAAAAAAAAACCCTGAACAATTTTGAAATTAATAGTGGAAGTATTGTAATGTGTAAATTTGACACCTTTACAATTAAATGATATGTATGTTTAGAAGAGAGGTGTGGAGGGATGTGTTCATAAAATCAACTTTTATAGTTTAAAAAGGATGGTGTTATTCAACAAAAATATACTATAAAACAAAGAACTATCCATCTAATATAACTGAAGCAAAAACCCACCATGGAAATCAAAGTTTTCACAAGTCAAACTAAAATTTATATATATACAAACCAAATATAGTAATAGAGCAATACATAAACTAAACATAACAAAGTACATAAACTAAAGCAATACATAAGCCAAGAAATTTGAAAAAATTAAAAGTGTTATTCTTGTTTATTCCATATGTATATTGAAGTGGAGAGTACCTAACACTCAATCTCTATCCCATATCAAATATTGTCCCCTAGGCTATATGTTCACCCTTTTCATGCTCAATGGGCGCCGGCCCCGCAAGATATACTGCCATCCTAGACAATAAAATAAATACATGGTTAGGCCAAGCATTTATGATAAATATGCATTTAAAATGCTGCTACAAACGCTCAGCAAGTATTGAGACCATATCCTACTGGACGTGTACAATTTACCACTACACATCAAACAAATAGAAAATGACAATACTCATCATACAAGAAATTATAAGTGGTTAGTTTAAAAAGAAAAAAGAAGGATCACACGTTGATATAAGAACAATTTGGATTTTTAGAGCCAATATTCTTGTTACGTTCCTTGGACTAATAACTAAAGGCAAAGAAACGACGTTAGAAAGCAAAGAAAAAAAAAAAAAAAAAAAAAAGCACAAAAGGAATGACCTACTTCTCGAACAGTAACTAAAAGGAAATCAGCTTTATAAACCATAACAATTATTTCCATCTTTATTGCAATATTCCTTTCAATATTGAGTTGTTAAATAGTAAGATTCCAGCCGGGAAAAAAAACCACATAATTTGAGAATTAATTGAGTAAGATCTCTTAATTGATAAATTATAAGAAAGTGCAAGACGACGACAAAAAAAAAAAAAAAAAAAAAAAAAAAAAAAAAAAAAACTCATCATGATTGAATGGACCCTCAGGTGTTGTAGAAGGAGCAAAGGCCTATTCATGACTCGGCCTAATTGGGGTGCCCAAAGCCAACAAAATGAACCCAACCTAATAGTAGAATCTATTAATTGATAAATCATGAACATGCCTTAGTAGAAAGAACTAAGGCATGTTCATGACTCGGCCTAATCAGTGCCCAAAGCCAACAAAAGGATTGTGAGATAAATAAGGCAGCGACTCACCAAAAAAAGAGTATGAAAGGCATTCAAGATTAGGGCAAAACTAAACCGTAGAGATATTTACCTCTTAGCGATTTCCACGGAGAATAAACAACTTAAGAATCTTCAATAAATCAACAGTAATACAATAAAGAGTGCAATCCTCGCGTTCATATTTCATAATGAACATGCTAAACATATGGAAGAGAACAACAAAAAAAAAAAAAAAAAAAAAAAAGAAATGCAACTCCAATAATAGAAAAAAATTAAGAATTTTAAAAAATAAATAAAAAGAAAGGAGGTACAATTGTACAAATCGAGTGGTGTCATGCATTATATATACCATTTAAGAAGCTCATCTAGTAGATATATAAAAAGAAAAAATAGCTTGTTTTCAGTTTCGCACTTCGTTGTTAGGCTGCCAAAAAAAAAAGTGTTTACAGAGTTTTCTCATTAAAAACTTTTTCACTAATTTTCCCATTAACATAATTTTTTTAGATGGTTATAAGTGACAATTCTCATCATACAAGAAATTATAAGTGGTTAGTTTTTTTTTTTTTTTTTAAAAAAAAAGGGATCACACGTAGATATAAGAGCATTTTGGATTTTTAGAGCCAATATTCTTGTTACGTACCTTGGACTAATAACTGAAGGCAACACTCATCAGTTTCATGAGTAGCGCAATAGTAAAATAAATTAATGATCTTGAAACTGACTTTTCTTGGGCTCAAAATTGTAACCGAAATTCAAAATGTAAAAGCTGGCCAACAACATAAATGATCTTCATCAATGGAATTTTCCTCTTATGAGCTCTTATTTGGCATTAACTTTCTCGTAATTAATCAGTTTCAATTCGTTAGAAGACACTGGCTGGTTGCGAACTCTCTCGAAAACCAGTCTGTCCCGGGCTTTTTCAAATTAAAAGTCGTCTCGTCGGAAAATTAACTAGTGTTTGGACCAATCCAAACCCGACAAGCCCGAACAAGATAATGCTGGCTAATTAATTAGTAAAGAGAAGAACAAGAAGAACAAGGAACAACCTTACTTTACTTTGCATGGCTTATCTAGCTGTCAAAGCTCTTCTTCACTGCCAAGTGCCCCTCGTACTCGTCGACAACTCTTTGTTCTCTTACCAGGAATATTATGCTCATCTTCTTGCTTTTTTCTTTTTCTAAACTTAGCTATGTAGGGAACTTCCAAACATAACGTCACTAAAAGCTAGTCCATAAAGCAAAAATCTTTCCCCTAAAAATGTCCATTTCTCAATACATCACTCTATAAAAACAACCAAAAACCTCCTTCCCTTTTTGTCTCTCTCATCGATCAATAATCTCTCTCGCCCATGGCTTCTTTCTTCCTTCACCATTGCCCTTTTCTTCTCTTCCTGACCTTCTTCTCTCTTTGTTTTTCTGTTTCTCCGTCGCAATCGGCCCAAACTGGCCCAATATTCAGGCCCAACAGCCTTGCCCTTCCGGTCCGCAAAGACCCCGCAACTGGTCTCCATGTTGCCAATGTCTCTAAGCGGACCCCACCGTTGCAGGTCCCACTCGCAATCGATCTCAACGGTCGATTCCTGTGGGCCAACTGCGAGAGCGGGTCGTACCTCTCCTCCACCTACAACGCGCCGCTCTGCCACTCCACCCAGTGCTCTCAAGCCGTCGGGCCCAACCACTACTGCCGCACGTGCTCCTCACGTGCCCGGCCCGGGTGCCACAACGACACGTGCGGGGTCACGGTCACTAACCCGGTGACGGGCCGGTCTGCAATCGGTGAGCTTGCCCAGGACTCTCTCTCCGTGCGATCGGCCCAAGGGTCCAGACAAGGCCAAGGCCCGATAGCTCGAGTCCGTCAATTCCTCTTCGTCTGTGCTCCCTCTGCGCTGTTACAACCCGGGCTCCCTCGAAAAGCCCAAGGTGTGGTTGGGCTCGGCCACTCACATGAGTCGCTACCCAGCCAGCTGGCGTCACACTTCGGCTTCCAACAGAAATTCGCCACGTGTCTACCGCGCGGCAACGGTAACGGCGCCGTCTTCTTCGGGGACGGGACGTACTTCTTCCCGCCGGGGATCGACGTCACTCGCAGGCTGACTTACACACCTTTAACAATAAGCCAAGACGGAGAGTACGCCATAAACCTAAGCGGAATCAAAATCAACAACCACCCCGTCGGAACACCAGTGTCGCGAGCCATAATAACAACCACGAACCCTTACACGTTTCTCGACCACTCGCTCTTCGTTGCTTTGACGAACGTTTTCGCCAACCAACTCAAAATCCCCCGAGTGCAGCCCGTGGCGCCATTCGGAGCTTGTTTCGACGCCAAAGGAATCGCGAGCACGAGAATCGGGCCCGCGGTGCCACCGGTCGACCTGTTCCTACATGACCAAAGCACGAGGTGGAGGATTTTGGGGGCAAACTCGATGATCGAGGCTCGACCGGGGGTGATGTGCTTGGCGTTCGTGGACGGAGGGGCGAGGCCTCACGGGAGTTCGATGGTGATAGGGGCGTACCAGCTGGAGGACAATCTGGTCCAGTTTGATCTGGCCAAGTCGATGTTGGGATTCAGCTCTTCGTTGCTGTTCCGCAGGACTAGTTGCTCCAACTTCAACTTCACCTCTAGTACTACTAGTCCGTGAATGTAATGTACAACATGTCGAAGCCTAATTATGTATTGTATTGTGTTGTGTCGTGATATATGTATGTGCGTATGTAGTGCTTTTAATGGCGTGAATAATGATAATAAAGAATAAGAAGCTTGTGTTTGTTATATAATTGTTGTTTTCTTTTTTCTTTTCTTTTTTTCTACTACACAGATATGAAATTTCGTTGAGAATCGATGGAATCTAACAGTTAATTGTTAATTTGGTTGGACTTATAGACATCCAAAAATCCAAAATAATATCCTTTCATGCCCAATATCCCTATCATGAACATTGAACAAGTTATGGCAGGTGGTCCAAGTTGTATGAAAATTTCTTGTAATTTGTTATCGCAGAGAAGAATAAAAGACTAGGAGAAAAAAACAGACAAAAAGAAATTGAAAAGAACTCGATGATTTTAACAACTATACGGTCTATTCATTTTGTTGATTCGAGTTTATAATTCGAGTTGATATGTGATTTTATATGAGAACTTTTTATTATATCAAAAAAGTTAAATATGTTGATAATTTTTTACTGTAATAAAACTCAAATTATAAACTCAAATCGGTAAAATGAGCGATAAATCCTTTAGCTACAGTACTAATAAGAATCCATAGCTGGCCTTAGATGTGTCGTTCTTGATGATTGTGGTCAAGTTATGTTTTGTGTACTGTTCTATCTTTGGACGTACTGTTCTATCTTTTGACGCGTCCATTCTTTTTTGGGTTCATAAGGCCAGTGGAATTGCTCATGCGGTGGCTCGCTGGGCTTTGTCGTCAAGTAGTGTTGGCTACATTGATGTAGGGGAAGTTGCCCCTCATGTGGCAACTATAATTGTGACTGATAAATAAATCTTCCTAGGTTTCTTTTGAGTTAAAAAGAAGGGAAAAAAAATCAATGGCTCTTTATAAGTTAAAAGAGTTATTTTCACTAATTGCCTCTGGAATATACAATAGACTCGCTTAGTTCGCTGCATAAAGTTTTTAATTCGAGTTGAGATGTGACTTTATGTGAGAGTTTTTTTACTGTAGTAAAAAAGTTAAATGTGACTGTTTTTTAGAGCTTTTTACTGTAACAAAATTCGAATCGGTAAAATAAACGATGTCAATATTAGTCTCGTTTTGCCCCGACATTGATGGGGAATATTTCTAGTGCATGTTTTATTATCTACTAGAATATGAATATAATTTGTATAACAGAAAACTAGATCAGCGAAAAAGTAAGAACATATATTGACTATAAGGGAAAGGGAATCCCGAAAAAATATTTAAGAAACCCCTGTTTCCTTATTGTTACTTAATTATTAATAGAATAATTAATTAATCCTTTTTTTTCTTCTAGTTGTCAAATTATAACCCTCCCTTCACTTGTGTTTGTTTCTTTTCTTCTTTTATAGTTTTTTCCTATTTCATTCTAATAGAAATAATCAATTTGATAATTTTTTTATTATGAAAAGTCGAATCTCTTTAAGAAAGAGTTGTTAAGACTTAATTCAGTGTCAGAAAATAAATTTTTTTTATCTATTTAATAAATTCTATGTGACATAATCAAGAAAATTGTCTGGGTGGTGTAGTTGGTTATCACGCTAGTCTCACACACTAGAGGTCCCCGGTTCGAACCCGGGCTCAGACATTTTATTTTTGCATTTTTTTAATATATTGATTGATAATTTTTTTTTTTGTTCAAGGGAGCTATTCACTAAAGTTTTTTTCTTTTTTTTAATAAAAAAAGGACCTATAAATAATAGTATTGAATAATGAATACTTTCTAATATGTCAACGTATCAGTAGACTAAGTTTTTTATTCGTCAGATTTACATAAAATCACATAAAAGTTAAAAAATTTGTAGATTTAATAGTTAAAAAAATCTAACATAACGGTACATCAGGCATACTAAAAAATCTCTATTAAATTAAACTAGGAGAACTTAGCTTTATTAATTCTCTTAAGTACAATTATATTGATTATTTCTTTGTCTAGGCGGTGTAATTACTTATGACGTTTGTCCCACACACTAGAGGTCATAATCAAGAAAATTGTCTGGGTGGTGTAGTTGGTTATCACGCTAGTCTCACACACTAGAGGTCCCCGGTTCGAACCCGGGCTCAGACATTTTATTTTTGTATTTTTTTAATATATTGATTGATAATTTCTTTTTGTTCAAGGGAACTAATTTACGGTTCACCAAAGTATTTTTATTTTTTTTTAATAAAAAAGGACCTATGAATAATGGTATTAAATAATGGATTTTTTCTGATATGTTAATATATCGGTAGATTAAATTTTTTCTTCGTCAAATTTACATAAAATCACATAAAAGTTAAAAAATATGCAGATTCAATGGTTAAAAATACTTAACTTATCAATACGTCAGGACATTTTATTTTTGTATTTTTTTTATATATTGATTGATAATTTCTTTTTGTTCAAGGGAACTAATTCACGGTCCACCAAAGTATTTTTATTTTTTTAATAAAAAAAGGACTTATGAATAATGGTATTAAATAATGGATCTTTTATGATATGTTAATATATCAGTAGATTAAGTTTTCTGTTTGTCAAATTTACATAAAATCACATAAAAGTTAAAAAGTATGCAAATTCAATGGTTAAAAACACCTAACCTATCAGACCTGAAAATCTCTATTAAATTAATCCAGGGGAACTTCGCTTTATTAATTCTCTTAAGTAAAATACAATTAGACTAATTATTTTTTGTCTAGGTGGTGTAGTGGTTATCACGCTAGTCTCACAAACTAGAGGTCCCCAGTTCTAACCCGGGTTTAGACATTTTATTATTGCATTTTTGTAATATATTGATTGATAATTTCTTTTTGTTCAAGGGAACTAATTCACGGTTCACTAAGTATTTTTATTTTGTTTTAATAAAAAAAGAACCTATGAATAATGGTATTAAATAAGAGATCTTCTCTGTACGCCAACATATCGATTGATCAAGTTTTCCGTTCGTCGGACTTGTATAAAATCATGTAAAAGTTAAAAAATACGCAAACTTAACAGTTAAAAAAACTTGATCAACTGATACGTCAAGCGTACCAGAGAATCTCTATTAAATTAACCCATGGGAACTTAGCTTTATTAATTTTTTAAGTACAATTATATTGATTATTTCTTTGTTGAAGGGAACTAAAACTTTACTCATTCACCAAAGCATCTTTTTTTTTTTAACAAAAAGCATAACAAACTAAACAATAGGCTGCAGTACAGTTCCCATTATGAAAATGGTAGCAAATAGAAACATTTTAACATGTCTAGACAAGACCTCTTCTAATATCATCAATGACATAACACACATTAGCCATAGCCATTAGAGAATGTTAGCAGAATTTACTTTTAAAACTATACTATTCATTATTGATTAATATCTTTTTATTAATATAATTATTTAATTAACAAAATTATTAATTAAGAATAAAAGATAAAAATTCTAATTCATGCACTTTTAAATAATATTTATCTCCTTTCTCATGACATTAGCATCCAAAGCTCACAACCATATTCCTCTAGTATCTTTGTTGAAGAGATTGTAATATATCTCTCAATTTTGATATCACAAAGTTGGCCTAAAACACATCCGGGAAGAATAAGTGAAAATGATCGATTCTTTAGCTGCAACCAAAAGATTCTATAGCATACTGTTGCAAGATTGACGTATTGTTGTTATTGCAATACTTGCTTACGCCGCATGACTGCAAAAAAAAACAGTCTTTTTCGTTTTTTTTTGCGAAGCCGTGCGTTGCAAATAAGACAAGAAGAAGTCTTATTCAATAAATTGATTGACGCGTTGCAAATAATACTCTTACCCCAATACACAAGACATAACAAACCGCTTGTAACGGTTTTGAAAATCCCGAGCATTGCATCTATTTGTGATATGTTTTCTCACATATCGAGTACTTATTAACAATAGAAACAACTATTGTTATAAATACATCAGCATATAAAAGACAACTTTCAAATTTTGAAAAGGTATCTTTTGTGAAAGGTTGTAACTTTTAAGAGGATGTATGCATCCCTGTCTTTAAAAGACTGCATTCAGAAAATACAGAAATAGATTGTTCTGGAACTCAATATTTTTGCTGGATATTGTGTTCAAGGGTTTGTTGTATCTTGGGGGTAATTTGCCATTAATACTCGTTAGCAAACTTTGAGAAGTGAGGGCAAATAAAACCTTAAAGGAAAGTATTCCTATACGCCTCAAACCCTTTTTTCTGCTTTCTCTATTCTTTTCATCCTCCCTATTCCGAATTTCTCTTACAATCTTTAAGGTTTTATCTCACGAATGGAGGTTGAAAAGAACATGACATCTTTCCTGAATCCCAATGTTCAACTTGATCGCTTTGATGGTACTAACTTCACCCGCTGGAAGGGAAAGTTGTTCTTCCTTCTCACCGTGCTTAAGATCGCCTACGTGCTTGATCCGAAATTGGAGCCACTTTCTGAACCGAAGGAGGATGATTCTGAAGACTTGAAGGCTGCAAGGAAGAAGCGTGAAGATGATGAAGTCATGTGTAGGGGTCATATTCTTAACACTCTCTCCGATAGGCTCTACGATCTTTACAACTCGATGGAGTCTCCGGTAGAGATTTGGAACGCACTCGAATACAAATACAAAACTGAGAAAGAAGGTACTGACAAATTTCTCATCTTGAAATTTCTGGAATTTGTCATGGTTGATACCAAGTCCGTTCTAGATCAAATACATGAATTGCAAGTCATTGTTACTAAACTTCGTGAATTAAAAGTTGAGATTTCTGAATCATTCCAAGTGGGGGCAATTATTGCTAAATTGCCTCAAAGTTGGAATGGTTATAGAAAGAAACTTCTTCATAGAAGAGATGACATAACTTTGGAGGAATTACAAAAACACTTGAGGATCGAAGAAGAGACTAAGTCTCGTGATTCCAAGGGCAAGATTATAGATTCCTCCAAGGTTAATGTTGCTGAAGCTAGTAAGTTTTCAAAGAATTTCAAAGTCAATAATGACAAGAAGTTCAAGAAGCCCGGTAATGGTCAAAAGAAATTTTCTGGAAATTGTTTCTTTTGTGGAAAGAAAGGCCATCGCCAAAATGACCGCAGATACAAGAAGAAAAAAAAGAAGAAGTTAACACCAACAAAGCCAATACCGTTGAAGAGAAATCCGATGACATTTGTGCTATGGTCTCGGAAATACAAATTGGCATGATTATCGAAACCAATATGGCTGCAACTAAATCCTCCGAATGGTGGCTTGATTCCGGAGCCACAATCCATGTTTGTAATGACAAGACTATGTTCTTATCTTACAAAGTGGAAAAGGAAGGACAAACTGTTCTTATGGGGAACAATGATGCAGCGATGGTTGTCGGGAGAGGAGTGGTGGAGATTAACTTTACTTCCGGAAAGAAGCTTACTTTGAACAATGTTCTTCATGTTCCTGACATTAGGAAAAATCTTGTATCCGCTAGTCTTATGTGTAAGAATGGGCTTAAGATTGTACTTGAGGGCAATAATTGTATTGTATCTAAGAATGGGATCTTTGTGGGAAAGGGATATTCTTGTGATGGCATGTACAAACTAAGTATTAATAATAAAGATGATGTGAATTCTCTTTATATTGTTGATTCTTTTGATGTTTGGCATGCACGTTTAGCACACTTAAATTTTAGATCTTTGAAATATATGTCTAAACATGGTTTGATTAATTGCAAAGATATTAAAAAGGATAAGTGTGAAATTTGTATACAAGCAAAGATGACTAAGAAACCTTTTCCTAGAGCCGAACGTAATACTCAAATATTGGATATGATTCATACCGATATTTGTGAGTATAATGGAACTTTGACCAGACGAGGAAAGAGATACTTTATCACATTTATTGATGATTGTTCTAGATACACTTATGTGTATTTACTTAGAACAAAAGATGAAGCCTTTGATAAATTCAAAATTTGTAAGGCTGAAATTGAGAACCAAAAAGACAAGAAGATCAAAATGGTTCAAGTGATAGAGGTGGTGAATATTTCTCAAATGAATTTGATGCTTTCTGTGAAGAGCATGGAATTATTCACCAAAAGTCAGCCCCTTTTACTCCTCAACAAAATGGATTGGCTGAAAGAAAGAATAGAATCTTTACTTGATATGATTAACTCTATGCTTCTTAATGCTAAATTGCCTAATAATTTATGGGGAGAAGCTTTACTTACAAACATGTCATGTTCACAATAGGATTACATCTATGAAAACACATGTCTCTCCATATGAAATATGGAAAGGAAGAAAACCAAATTTGATGTATTTAAGGGTGTGAGGTTGTCTAGCTTTTTATAGAATGATTGACCCTAAATCATCAAAGTTAGGAGCTAGAGGTATTAGAAGTGTTTTCGTAGGTTATGCTGAAAATTCCAAGGCTTATAGATTATTGAATCTAGATTCTAATGTTATTGTGGAATCAAGAGACGTTGAATTTATTGAGAACAAGTTTAGCTTTGATTCTTCCATTGAATTAGAATCTAATGTTAATCTACCATTTGTTGACATACCCGGTACCTCCACTAATAAAAGGAAAGAGTCTATGACATCTTTCGAACCGAGAAGAAGTCAACGTGAAAAGAAAGAAAAGAACTTAGCACCGGATTTTATTTCATCTCAAGCTTTAACCTTTTTGGTTGAAGGAGATAGAAATGGTGTACTTAATAAAATACCATTGTTGCTTAATATCGAAGAAGATCCAAAGACGTTTAATGAAGCTATGTCTTCAAGGGACGCCTCCTTTTGGAGAGAGGCCGTGAATGATGAGATGGATTCAATCATCTCAAATCAAACTTGGATCTTGGTTGATCTTCCTGCGGGATCAAAACCAATAAGCAACAAATGGGTGTTTAGAAGAAAATACAATACCGATGAGTCTATACAAACATTCAAGGCTAGATTGGTAGCCAAGGGTTTTAAACAAAAACGAGGTATAGACTATTTCGATACATATGCTCCGGTAGCTAGATTAACATCCATAAGAGTGCTATTTGCAATTGCATCAATATACAATTTGCATGTGCATCAAATGGATGTTAAGACGGCTTTTCTAAATGGTGATCTTGATGAGGAAATCTATATGGAACAACCCGAAGGGTTTGTACTACTTGGAAATGAAAAGAAGGTCTGCAAGTTAGTCAAGTCACTTTATGGTTTAAAGCAAGCACCAAAACAATGGCATGAGAAATTTGATAATGTCATTTTATCTCATGGTTTTAAGCATAATAATGCGGATAAATGTATATACTCGAAATTTACAAATAGTTTTGGTGTGATTATATGCTTATATGTTGATGACTTGCTTATCTTTGGAACAAACATGCAAGGGGTAAATGATACCAAGAAATATCTAACTTCACAATTTAAGATGAAAGATCTTGGTGAGGTAGATACTATCTTAGGCGTAAAAGTGAGGAAGCATAGTGGGGGTTACTCGTTGTGTCAATCTCATTATATTGAGAAGGTGCTTCTTAAATTCAATCACTTGAAGTTTAAAGAAGCAAATACCCCTTATGATTCTAGTATTAAATTACTAGAGAATGCAGGTCGAGCGGTAGCACAGCTTGAATATGCTAGTGCAATTGGTAGCTTGATGTATGCTATGCATTGTACAAGACCCGACATAGCATTTGCGGTTTGCAAAATGTCTAGGTTCACGAGTAACCCGGGTATTGAACATTGGAATGCAATTGGGAGAGTACTTGGTTATCTTAAAAGAACCATTAACTTGGGTTTGTCATATAATGACTATCCGACTGTACTTGAAGGGTACTCAGATGCAAGTTGGATAACTAGTGCAATCAACAATTGCACCGTGCCTTGACAGCCAATCCATTCCGAGCACCACATCAAACAGGCTCATCGGAAGGATAATCAAATCTGCTCTCAATCGCTCACTACCAATCGTGATTTCACACGACTTACACACACTCATCACCTCCACACATCCCAGTGGGGAGTTCAAAGTCATCGGGACTTCTAAATTCTCAGATTTCAGTTTAGTCCTAACAAACGAACTTGATATAAACGAGTGTGTGGCACCCGTATCAAATAACACGTGAGCAAAAGAATGAGAGATTAGAATCATACCCTCAACCACCGCGTTGTTGGTCTGACCTCCAGCTGCCTCCCGCCGGGTATATGCTTATCCTGTATTTTCCTTCCCTCTGTCACCAACATTAGGCCGAGCCGGAGGCCTATACTTTTGTGGCGGAGGTGGTTGTACCGGTCTCGGCGCTTGAGGCCGGGCCCGGTATACCGAGGCGGCCGATAGGTCGGCGCAGAGGGTATGGCATCCGTTGCGGGCCGATATGGCGGCATGTACCGTGATGGCCCTTCTTGGCTATAGGAAGCGTCACTTTGGGCTTGTTGAGCCGGCGGCCGATTAGGACAATTCCTCCTAATATGGCCCACCTGCCCACAATGGTGACACTTGGGCCCGTGCGGACATTTACTGTCACTCCCGGAAGAACTCGCCACCACTTGTCATTTCTTGATTGCGGTTTCTTCTACCACTCATTGTGGTCCACCAAAGCAGAAGGCCTGCCCGAAGCGGAGGGTCTACCCGAGGCAGAGACCCGACCTGCTTCTTCTTCTTTACTTTGGCGATAGGCGGGTTATCTGTTCCACCCTCATAGCGGCCTACTAAATCCGGAAGTTCCGAAGTCTTAGAGCCACCAAGGATCTCCTCACGAGAGTTCTTGAGGCCCCCCTCAAACTTGAGACATTTCATGTCTTGAGACTCCACTAGAGATGGCGCAAACCGGGATAGGTCATTAAACCTAGCCTCATATTCCCTTACGGACATGTCACCTTGCCGCGGCGACATGAATTCCAAAGTGCCTTTTCTTCCCCAGAACTCGGAGGGAAGTACTCGATCATTGAAAATCACCTCGAATTGTTCCCAGTGTCATCCCCGTGACATTCATCTTCCTCTTGACTGTTTCCACCAAGTGTTTGCCAATCCTTCCATCTTGTACACCGCAAATTCCACCCAAGATTCATTTGGAACTCCCATAGTACTCAAATGCTTAACTATGGAGTCAATCCAAAACTCGCTTCTGGGGTCCTCCTCACTATTAAACGAGGGATAGGCGCCACCAATTCCCGGAAATATTCCCTGCTTCCGATCCCCACCGGTCGCTCATTCCGAGCTCTAGTGGCCATGCCTTGAAAGGCGAAACATGGCATCAAAGAATCCTTGATTCGGTTGTTCCGGCCGGTTACCTAGTCTCAAGGCGATCGCCATTTCCTTCAACCGAAATCAAACTAGACTATTCAAAGGATAACGGATGTCACACATGTATGTACAATCCCGGGGTTCTTAACCTAATGCTCGATACCACTCATCACGCCCCCAAACGGGGTGGGTGATGTGGAGCTCAATTAGGGATTAATAAAACGGAATTCCCCAACCGGCCCCCACCGATCGCATTAAAATAAATAAATAAACAATATAATCCAGAGCCTCGACACACGGGGCTCCACCCCACAGACATATAATGATCGTATATACATGCTTACGTAAATAATCATTACAATGTACATCATCCACAGTCTAGTAAATCCAAATATTAATTTAGTTTACATAACTTTTCTCAAATTTCCTTACATTTATAATAGAGGATGAACGCGATCCTCACGTGATCAATCCGTAGCACCACTCGCCTCGATGCACCGCTCCTCGAATCTCCGGGAGGGGTTTAAACATTTGAAACATGAGCGAAAGGCCCAAGAGGATATAATTTGAAATAATGTAAATAAACAAATAAATAAACAAGTGCGTAAATAAAATAAATAAGACATTCAAATTTCGACAGCACAGTAGGAACCTCACATCCTCTTTCTCAAAGGAAATATAAAACTAAACTAATCAGACATAGCTTCAAATGAGTAATTAGTACAAATTACTCACCTCACCAAGTGCCTCGCCTACCGGACCGGTTTCGGTTCTGCCCGAGGATGCACTCTCCGCATCCTATCTAGGCTTACAAACAATAGACTCTATTACCAGTTCATAAGATCTCTTATCTTAAGAAATCATCCGCTTAACATTATGAAATCGTTCATAAGACCCCACGAACTACTCAAGCCATGGGCCCCATGACCGAACAAGCCATGAGGTTCCATGACTAGACAAGCTATGGATTCCATGGACAAGACAAGCCAAGGATTTCCATAAACTAACAAGCCATGGTTTTTAAAACATTTTTCTTTTCGCAAACCAATCCCTTTCTTTAAAACATTTTCAAGGCCAAAATCTTCTTTGAAAACAGGCTCACAAGGAAAAGGGATAGAAATCCTACCTCGCACAATCAAACACAGGACTAGCGTTGCCCTATCCGCCTCCGCTTCCTCAAGCCCCTTCGATCCGAATCCACAATGAGCATCGATACAAAACACCACTTTAGGATCAATCCTCGGTCCTAAAGTAATCCAATTTCAATCATATACCAAGATTTTCCAATTAGTGTGCCCTAATCCATTTTCATGTTCAAATTCCATTCCAAGGGTTTTAAATATCAAATCGTGGGATTTAGGATACTAATCCTTTCATCCCAAGTCCCCAAATGAAGCTAATTTGGGTTCTCCCCGAAAACAGGGGGTCAAAACGACAATTCGGTGCCAAACAGGGTCAAACCCGTGTACACCGGTCGACCGGAGACAGAGGAGTGCATCACCACCGGTCGGCCGGTGGTGTGCACTCCGGTCGACCGGTCCGGTCGGCCGGTGGCCTCAACGAAGTCCGGTCGACCGATGCGGTCGACCGGTGGACATTCCCAGTTCGCGAAAACTCGCGAAAATCAGTCCAAAAACTTGCAAATCCAGTCCCAATTCACAAAATCTCAAGGGACAACCACTAGATCTGGGTTCTAGGTCCTAAAACAAGTCCAAAGAACCCAAGATCTCCAATTTCTACCCTAGTTTCACTCGGAATCCATCAAAATCCGTTTTGAACCAAAAATGAGTTTTAAATCCGAAAAACTTGAAATCCAAGAGAGGTTCTTTCAGTAATCTTACCTTGAATCCTTCTCTTGATGTTGAAAACTCTTTGAAATCACTCTTGGTTCAAATCCGGCCTTGATTTGAGCAAAAAATTGGAGAGAGAGAGAGAGAGGGCACGGGAGAGTGAAAAGAGAGAAAGAGAGAGAGAGAGAGTGCACCGCACGGGAAGGAAAGGAAAGAGAGAAAGAAAAGAAAAGAAAAAGAAAAAGGAAAGAAAAGGAAAAATAAAAGAAAATGACGTGTATAAAAATAGGACAGTCCAGAAATGCGCCCATACTCACTGGATTAAAATAAATTATCAGAAATAATTCAAATACCTTGGAATCATTTAAACTTAATTAATTAAATCAGATTAGGCACACTAATCATCTTAATTACCTTAATTAATCTCAATTAATTCTTCTGTTAATTTCGTCCCGAAATTAAAACTCACCTCAAAGTGCAAACAGATGCGGATAACGTTCCTTCGTTGTTTCAAGCTCCCATGTTGCTTCCTCAACACCATGGTGTCTGCCACAACACTTTTACTAACGGAATCTCACGATGACGCAGACCCTTCATCTTTCTGGAATCAATTGCCTCCTCGTAAGACGCGTCATACTCAATCGGAAAAACCATCGCACTACCGCCGGCTCAAAGTTGACATTTCCGAAGCATGGAGACATGAAACACGCCATGCACGTGAGATAGCTCAGCGGTAAAGCCAACCGATGCACGCCACCACTCCGACTGTTGCACGATCGTGAATGGTCCCACATACCTTGGTGCGAGTTTTCCTTTCACACCAAACCGAGTAACTCCCTTACGGGGGAAACCTTTAGCAACACAAAGTCGCCTTCTTGGAATTCCAGAGGCCTCGCCTCCTGTCGGCATAGCTCTTACGGCGACTTTGAGTCACATCAGCAGGGCGTTCTCGAATCACTTTATCTTCTCATTGTTCTCTTGAATGACATCCGGTCCGGTTGTAAGTCTATCCTCTGGTTCCAACCAACAAACGGGTGATCTACAAGGGCGACCATACAACGCCTCAAACGGTGCCATACCGAAATCTTGGCCTTGATAAACATTGTTGTATGCAAACTCAGCTAGATGCGGTATTTCTTCCGTTCCCCGCCAAAATCCGAATACAAGCACGAAGCATATCCTCCGAATCTGAATAACTCTTTCCAGTTGTCCATCCGTCTGAGGATGAAATCTTTGTCTTGGAAGTTCAATTCTGTTCCCATGGCTTCACGAAACTTCTCCAATACCTTGCATTGAAACGCGTGTCACGATCGGGCGTGATGAGCGGTGGCACCCGTGTAGCCTCACGATGTGCTCGGTACAATTACGGCGGAACCTTCCGAGAATACGTCGCACGGAATGGTATGAAGTGCGCGGACTTCGTCAACCTTGTCAACCACCACCCGGATGGCATCGTGCCTCAACTCGGTTCTCGGTAGTCCCATCGGAAAAATCCATCGTGATGTGCTCCCATTTCCATTCGGGGACGAGGAAGAGGTTGCAACTCTCCCCGCCACGGTGCTCAAAGTTGGAGGCAAGTCACGCATTCCGAGACGTACTCACAAACATCTCTCTTCATGCCTCTCCACCAAGACTGCCTCTTCAAGTCCCGGTACATCTTGGTACTACCCGGATGAATGGCGTACCTCGATTTGTGAGCTTCATGCGTAATCATCTTCTTTATCTCACCCGCCTTAGGAACAAATGAGGCGGTTTCGGAATACAAGGCTTCATCCTCCCGGATTCTCCAATCTTCAAATTGTTCTCCATTCCGGATTCGAATCCAAATTCCTGGAGGTGTGGATCCCGCCATTGATTACCTTGACTTGTTGCACAAGAGGCTCGGAAATCGATTATACACCACAACCTGGTTATAATCCTCATGGTCTTGAAGATCATACTCACTTACCACTTGGGTCCTCTTCCAATCCTCCAAAGAATGACGCCGCCTCCCCAAGACGTTTTTCGCTAAGGGCATCAGAGTTTCCACATTAGCTTTTCCGGATGATACTCTATCATGAGTCTTCCATGTACTCCACCCATCTCCTCATTGGATCTTTTAGGTAAACAAGTATCACAGACTCTTATGATCGAGAGAAGACCAAACCTTGCTCCATAAGATAACATCTCCATATTTTCGTATTACCGCTGCTAACTCCAAGTCAAGTTCTATCCATCTACTACGTGTCCGCCTTGCATCAAGACACAACCAAGCCCAACCCCGAGGCGTCGACACCTCGTATGGCTCCTCGGTTATAGGAATCGCCAATCGGTGCACTTGTCAACCTTACCTTCAATTCCCGAAAGGCACGTTCACATTCAAATCCCACCTCGAATCGACTTCTTTCTTGGTCAACCGAATCGGTGCAAACTATACCGAGAAGTCCTTTACAAAACGCCCGGTAATACCCCCCATGCCCGAGAAAGCTTGAATCTCTGCCACATTCTTGGCCTTTCCCAATCAGAATACGTCTCAATCTTAGAAGGATCTCTGTCCCCGTCCAATCACATGGCCAAGGAACTTCACCTCCGCCGACCGATCACACTTCTCCTTCTTCGCCGCATACAACCGGGTGTTCTCGAAGGTCCAAGAACAATCCTAAGGTCTTCGCATGTTCTTCCCAAGTCTTGAATACACCAAGATGTCATCAATGAACACGATGACAAACCGATCCAAGTCGGCGAAAACCCGATTCATCAAATCCATGAATGCAAAGGCGGGGCATTTGTCAATCAAACGGCATTACGGTGCCCATACCGAGTTTAAAGCGATCTTGTATCCTCCTCCCGATTTTCAATTGGTGGTACCCGGACCTCAAATCAATCTTAGAGTAGAACTGTGATCCACCCAACCCGATCGAACAATTCATCGATCCTCGGCAAAAGGGTACTTGTTCTTCACAGCCACTCTGCTCAATTGTCGGTAGTCAACGACAAGAATGAGAGATTAGAATCATACCCTCAACCACCGTGTTGTTGGTCCGACCTCCGGCTGCCTCCCCGCCGGGTATATGCTTGTCCTGTATTTTCCCTTCCTCTCGTCACCAACATTAGGCCACCGAGCCGGAGGCCTATACTGTTGTGGCGGAGGTGGTTGTACCGGTCTCGGCGCTTGAGGCCGGAACTGTGTATATGTAGGATCTTATTGTGATTTATATATGAAAAATCATTTGAACAACAACAATATTGTAGGCGGAATTTCAAAAATTTTATCATATCCATTTAATTCATAATTAAACGTAAACCACAACGAGAGATTCATGCATGATATATGTTTATGGACAAAGGATTAGAAAAATCTCACATACCTTTGTGACGATTGAATTAATTGACCGCAAGGATCTTGTCTCACTATCTCACGTTCCAAGATGGAGAATTGCCGTGAAACAAGATCGTTGTTTATTGTCACGATCACACCAAGAACCACTCGTTGATTCAAGGCTATGTCTCTACAATTTTTAGGATGAGAGAGTGGGCTCTTTTTCAAAAACCTAAGGAAACTTTTTCCTTCTATTTTGTCTCTACAAAATCCGCCACCCTAAGGAAAGTGTGATCTCTTTTTCTTTTCTCCAAAAGACTCTCTCCCTAGGGTTTTCAATAATATCCTTATATAGGAGAAAATTCAAAACTCAAACCCTAGATGGGATTTTCGAATTTCTCCTTAACCCTAGGGTTGAAATCCGAAAATCCCTACATGGCTTAGGGATTTCCGAATTTCCTTCCCTATTTTGAGCAAAATTCAAATCCCCTTAAGGCAAGGGATTTCGAATTTTCCCAAAATAAAATCTCACTTTCTCTTTCCTTTAGTTGCCAAATAAAATCATGTTTAAATTTCATTTTGAATTTTAAATTAATCTCCATTAATTTCAAAATTCAAAACTCATTCTTTTATTTTTCAATTATCAAATAAATGAAAAATAACACAATGAATTTAAACATAATTATCGGTTCTGTTTTTTCCCATTTATTAGAGCTAGCCTTGAGACCGAATGGACCCACATGAACAAAGCTATGGAATTACAATATTCGACTAACTCATCCCTATAAGTTATCGACATATTTAATTCCGACATCGCATAACTCCACTAAAAGTTCGATGCCGAATAATCTCTCGATTCATGTGCGCTAATTTTTCTTTTGGTGTTGATACAATTTATCACACGGTCCACAAATTGTAAATGCATTATTATCCTTCAGAAATATCGTTGATCGAATGGTGTATATAATATTACCGTTTTACCATTCTAATCATTATTTCCTCAACTCCTTTATATGACCGTGAATAAGAAAGACAAACGTTCGTAAGATGTCTCGCATATGACGATGTCTTAATCAATGAATATCATTATTGAATACCAGGCCTGGTTTATTTATTCACACACCACAATAAAGCATGAGGTGATATTATTTTTACGATTCCATATCGTGAATCACATAACTCCAACTTAATATTGTCATGATCCCAATGACCGAGATGTCGTTCAATAATCGTGAACTAATCTCATTGGCGAATCAAAGATCATGAGATACTAAGTTGAGCTACGATTCACTTGAGGATTAAGATAATTATACAAATATACTTAAGTTGTGATGATTAGGTTTAGAGTTGTGTAAACGGTTTTTACTCTAACCTAATCAGTCCACATGGTCTATTCAACATGTTGCGCGCATGTCTAGATCAACCACAGTCCAACTCCCATGCCCCGAGACCAAAGATCACATGGTTCGATCTAACAATCATAATCGGATTCGATTGCCCAATCAATCCTAAGATCAAGAATATCTATTTTAAAACTGTATCCGAAGAGTTTGTCCGGCAGGTTCCCCGACTCTTCTTTCGTTAGTAACAGTTTATGGACTAAGCAATATCATAAACACTCTTGAGTATGTGTCAAAACATAACTTTATCTTATTTTATAAAATCAACAAAATAATAATGTCTTACATTTGTCATTTCATAAATAACAAATTACATCCCACTTTATGGACACATTTCCAACAAACTCCCACTTGGACTTAAAGTAGGTGTGTACAATCTCGCATGCCCAAACCTTCCAGATGCGTATCGAAGACTTTACCGGATAAAGCCTTTGTAAACGGATCGTGCCAAGTTGTCATGTGTTGATATCTTTGTCACTTCAACATCGCCTCTTTGTACAATCTCACGGATGAGGTGGTATTTCCGCTCTATGTGCTTGGACCTTTTATGGCTTCTAGGCTCCTTAGAGTTTGCTACAGCCCCATTGTTATCGCAATACATTACCATGGGCCTATCGACTTCCGAACAACTTCCGATGAAACAAGGAACTTTTAAGCCATACATGACCTCTTTCAGCCTTCACAAGTCCCACATATTCGGCCCCATGGTGGAGTCTGCAAGTCCGCTTGATGCTCCTCCATACCACTCCATTCAGACAAACACCGATCCCAAGTGGATTTCTGGAATCCTTATCCGATTGGAAATCGAATCGGTGATATCCCTCATATTCAAACCGAATATACAAGCATATAGTTCCTCGTTCTCCCAAGATACTTGAGGATATGCTTTACAAAGAACCCAAAGGCACTCTACTCACCACGCCATCTGCGTAGCATATATCGTTCCGGTGCAAAGCATCGCATACATGAGGCTTCCCACGGAAGAACTCGGCTCATGTCTTCCTCTTCTTGAGGAGTCTTGGGAGATCGCTCCTAGAGAGGATACTCCATGTCGGAAGGGTAGATAACCCTTTTCATAGCGAATCGGTCCATTACCTTATCGATGTAGGATGCTTGAGATGGTGCCAATTGTTTGTTCTTCCGATCTCGAAAAGATCCGAATTCCCAAAACATAGGCAGCTTCTCCTAGATCCTTCATGTCAAACTCGCTTTTGAGCCGAGCTTAACCTCGCTTAGTCTTCCTACATCATTCCCAATGAGTAGTATGTCATCTACATATAAGACTAAGAAAACCACTTTGCCTTCTTGTATCGACTTATACACACAAGGCTCATCCATTGGTGAACAAAACCATAAGTTTTAACGGTCTCATCGAATCTGATATTCCATGATCTGGATGCACGCTTGGTCCATAAATGGACTTCGCACTCGCAAACCTTTTCTTCTAGACCCTTTTCAATGAATCCATCCGGTTGTGCCATGTAAATGCGCTCATCCGGATTGCCATTCGAAAAGTCATCTTTACATCCATCCGCGATTTCATAATCTAAAGCGGCGAAGAATGGATAGAAGAATTCGGATGGATTTAAGCATGGCTACCGGAGAGAAGGTATCCTCATAGTCGATGCCTTCTTTCCGGTGTAGCCCTTGGCTACCAAAATTGCTTTGAATGTCTCTACATTCCCATCCGGACCCCTCTTCTTCTTGTAGATCCATTTACACCCCTACGGGTTTTACCCCTTGTGAGGATCCACTAGAGTCCATACGCCATTTTTATACATCGATTGTATTTCGCGTCCATGGCTTCATGCCATAGGTTTGCTTCAACTTTCCATGGCCTCGCAAGTAGGAGACATGTTCGTCGACAGTCTAAATCGAGATCGCATATAATGCGCCTCCATAAGACATGTACCTATCGGGTTGTCTCACAACCCTCCCACTACGCCGAGGCTCCACCGGTGTTAGTTCTTGTTGTGGTTCATCTCGTTGTCGGTTCAGAATAGATTGCGGATATGTTGCATGAACATTTTCACCATCAATTCCTCAAGTACAAGCTTGCTTCTTGGCTTCATATTCTTTATAAAATCCTCTTCCGAGAAAATTGAGCATTCGTCTTGATTTAATGTTTTCGATCGATGGGACTATAAAAGATATAGCCTTTTTGTTCCTTTGGGATATCCTACAAATAGGCACATTACGAACGACTAGTCACCTTACCGGTCTTCTTTCTAAGCACATGTGCCGGACAACCCCATATTCTGGTGTGGCCAAGAGATGACTTCTTGCCACTCCATCTTTCATATGGAGTTCCGTGTTTGCCTTAGATGGAACTTGGTTGAGCATTATCTTCTTGTTTCCAAGGCATATCCCCAAAAGGAATCTGGAAGAGATGAGTAACTCATCATTGATCTAACCATGTCTAATTCGATTCCTTCTCTCGGACACGCCATTCTGGCGAGGAGTACCGGCGCGTGATCGGTTGAGAAAATATACCTTCTTCCTTAAGAAAGTCTTGAACTCTCCCAAGCAAGTATTCACCACCACGATCGGATCGTAGTGTTTTGATCTGTTTATCTAATTGCTTTTCAACCAAGGCCTTGAATTCTTTGAACTTTTCAAAGGTTTTTAGACTTTTGACGATTAGATAAATATGACCAAAACGAGAATAGTCATCGATGAAGGTTATGAAATATTCATATCCTCCTCTTGCTTGGATATTGAATGGCCCACATACATCACTATGTACGAGTTCTAGGCATTCATCGCCTCTATTACCCTTTGTTTGAAAAGGGTCTCTTGGTCATTTTTCCTTCTATGCGTGATTCACATGTAGGTAGTGAGCCTACACTTAAGGTTTGTAAGGGACCGTCTCTTACCAACCTTTTAATCTGTCAAGGCCAATATGTCCAAGACGTAGATGCCATTTGTAGGTTTGATCAATTGAGTCTAACCTCAATCTCTTACTTTCTCTCATTGAATCATCATTCAATTCAATTATCGCAAATCGTTGGAATATTTGGTTTAACGTAGAAATGTTGTTTATCATGACCGTAGAAGTAATCATGAAGCCATTCTTTAGAATCTAAATAACATCATTATTAAAATCCAAAGAATATCCTTGCTCAATCAAACGAGCCCACGAAATAAGGTTTTTCCCAAAACCGGGACATAATAAACATTGTTCAAAACAATAAAAGCTGTTCTCAAAAATTAATTTAATACTTCCAACAAATTCTGTTAGCGTCTTGATGCTCCATTCCCCAGTGAAGTTGAACTCGTCCTTGCTAAGCCTTTTGTTTTCCCCGGACCCCTGCAGAGAACAACAAACATGATTAGTGGCTCCAGAGTCTACAATCCAAGAGAAAGTAGAGTCCCGCCACAAAAGCAGGCTTGATAACAAGCAATGTACCTTTAGCTTTGACCTCCTTGAGGTATGTAGGACGATTCTGCGTTTCCGGTGGCGGACATTCCGCAATGGTGACATTTGTCGATACTCTTGTCTACCTTTGCGGCGTTCTTGCCTTTCGCGGCCGGCTTCTTCTTGTTACTGCGGGCTTTCTTACATTTCTTGACACCAGAGGTGGAAGGCTTCGCTTCACAAGGTTAGCCTCTCCGTTCCTCTTTTGCCTTTTAAAAGAAGTTTCCGCAGTTTGAAGCTCCTTCATGAGTTCCGGGAGTGAATAACTCAACTTATTCATAGAGTAGTTGAGTTTGAAGTTGTCAAACATCTCCGGGAGAGTCTCTAGGATCATATCCACTTGAGTCTCTCCATCTATTTCAGCTCCCATGAGCTCCATCTCATTCAGGTGACTTATGATCAATAGCATATGGTCCCGATGGATTTCATCCGGCCGGTTCATCCTGCGCCTTTGCAGCTTGCTTGCTTGATGACCGGCTTCCTAACATTTCGAAATGTTGTAGATCATATCTGCAGCCCGTCGATGTTCCGATGTTGTGTTGCAACACATTGCTAATTGATGCTAAAATATAGCACCTAGCAATCTCATCGAACGCATCCAAGCGAGTGTTCTTGAGTCGAATCATCATTCGCTCAAGAGGACAGGGGTAGTGAGCACATGCTTGTGCTTGTCTCCGTCAATACGATATCGAGGTTACGTTTCCAATCAACGTAATTTTCACCCACTAGTTTGTTTGTACTAAGAATTTGCGCGATTGGGGATAAAGACATAATTGTTTGAAAAATAAAATAAAGCGGTGTTGGTAATTTGCTTATATTTAAGAGAAGTATGATGCATGAATGCAAATACTTAAACATAAATAAAATCCTTAAAAAATGTTTCATCTATGGTGTTGCGATCATAAACGGCAACACGTCCCCACCTAGGGGTGGCGTCCGTGAAGCCTCCTATCGCATCGAGACTCCTCTCGTTTGGTCCACTTTACAAGATGTCTCTACATCTAGTGCAACCAATCACCATCTTTTTGGTCACCTTAGATCCATTGCCTAGCTCCTATGGGAGATTACAATGATCTTTAGTCTAAGTGTTTAACCGACTAATCGACTCTAGAGGTTGTTATGAACTAACGATCCATCTAGGGATGGTCTCGCCTCACTACTTCCTTTTCGAGTCTTATCTTCTATAAGCAACCCGATGACTCCTTAGCGACATGTTTCATGGGTTTCTCCCATTGAAGTGAGGACCACTAAGGTGGTTCTTAACCTATCCACGTGTCACGATCAGGCTAAAGTCGGAGACCTTGGGAACGCGTTTCAACGCAAAACGACCCTCCCACTTAGCTTTTTCAAAAATGGATTTTGTTTTGAAATTAAGTCCAATTAATAATTCAACAAAATTATAACCCTTATAAATTTGTTGTATTTTATAACTCTTTATAAAATTTACCCATTGCATTTATTATTATAACAATTTATAATATTAAACTACAATGATGCATGAACATGCTTGCATGGCAATTTGATATTGGCATCTCTATATCCTATATGGCATGTTATAATGATGCGAGATTAAACAATAAATCATACATTTACAATTTAACCTCTCTATGGCTCATTTCTAATTACAACCCATAAAAACAAATGAAAATAATTACAATAATTTTCTTCATCTTGTCTTCTTGGCATCTTCTCAATTTTCTCTTTCTTGATCCTGAAAAGTGAAAATAAAAAATATTTTTTTTTTTTTTTTTTTTTTGTGTTTGGGCTGGGCCGGGACAATCCTGGGCCCACCTTCTCCTCGGCCGGCCAGGCCCCCTGACAAGGCAGCCTTGCTCCCATTGGGCCCAGCCTGGGCAAGGCCGCTGGCCGGGCCTGTAACTTGCAGGCAAGGCCGGTGGCCGGGCCTGTGGCTCTTGCTCGGGCAAGGCCTCCCAGGCCCTTGCCTCGGCAAGGCTCGTGGCCTAAATCCCGGGCAGGCCTGTGGCCCTTGCCTGGGCAAGGCCTGCGGCCCGTGCCCTTTGGCGGGGAACTGCGGCCCGCCCTTGGCCTCCGCCTGGGGGCCGTGGGCTCCTTGCCCAGGCAAGGCACGTGAGCTCGGGCCCGCTAGGGTTTCAGAAACCCTAGCGCATACCTGGTTTCCGAAACCCTAGTCTGCCCAGCCAAAACCTGTGGGAGGGTTTGGCGGTGGGCTTGTGGCGGAGGCCAAAAATTTAAATTACAAAATTTCCTATGCCCTTTAATGGCTTACATTATTTTCTAGAGAAAAACGAAACCACCAACATGGTGTAATTAAAAACCTAGAGCCAATCGATCGATCCAATCACATATTCAATCAAAACAATTTTGAATTCATCATATATTCATGCAAGATGCCAATATCAACACATATCATACATTCAATCGCATAAACATAAATCATGCATGATCAATAGCCCTAGGCTCTGATACCAATTGTAGGATCTTATTGTGATTTATATATGAAAAATCATTTGAACAACAACAATATTGTAGGCGGAATTTCAAAAATTTTATCATATCCATTTAATTCATAATTAAACGTAAACCACAACGAGAGATTCATGCATGATATATGTTTATGGACAAAGGATTAGAAAAATCTCACATACCTTTGTGACGATTGAATTAATTGACCGCAAGGATCTTGTCTCACTATCTCACGTTCCAAGATGGAGAATTGCCGTGAAACAAGATCGTTGTTTATTGTCACGATCACACCAAGAACCACTCGTTGATTCAAGGCTATGTCTCTACAATTTTTAGGATGAGAGAGTGGGCTCTTTTTCAAAAACCTAAGGAAACTTTTTCCTTCTATTTTGTCTCTACAAAATCCGCCACCCTAAGGAAAGTGTGATCTCTTTTTTCTTTTCTCCAAAAGACTCTCTCCCTAGGGTTTTCAATAATATCCTTATATAGGAGAAAATTCAAAAACTCAAACCCTAGATGGGATTTTCGAATTTCTCCTTAACCCTAGGGTTGAAATCCGAAAATCCCTACATGGCTTAGGGATTTTCGAATTTCCTTCCCTATTTTGGAGCAAAATTCAAAATCCCCTTAAGGCAAGGGATTTCCGAATTTTCCCAAAATAAAATCTCTTTTTTTTCTTTCCTTTAGTTGCCAAATAAAATCATGTTTAAATTTCATTTTGAATTTTAAATTAATCTCCATTAATTTCAAAATTCAAAACTCATTCTTTTTTTTTCAATTATCAAATAAATGAAAAATAACACAATGAATTTAAACATAATTATCGATTCTGTTTTCCCATTTATTAGAGCTAGCCTTGAGACCGAATGGACCCACATGAACAAAGCTATGGAATTACAATATTCGACTAACTCATCCCTATAAGTTATCGACATATTTAATTCCGACATCGCATAACTCCACTAAAAGTTCGATGCCGAATAATCTCTCGATTCATGTGCGCTAATTTTTCTTTTGGTGTTGATACAATTTATCACACGGTCCACAAAGTGTAAATGCATTATTATCCTTCAGAAATATCGGTGATCGAATGGTGTATATAATATTACCGTTTTACCATTCTAATCATTATTTCCTCAACTCCTTTATATGACCGTGAATAAGAAAGACAAACGTTCGTAAGATGTCTCGCACATGTTACGATGTCTTAATCAATGAATATCATTATTGAATACCAGGCCTGGTTTATTTATTCACACACCCGTCAATAAAGCATGAGGTGATATTATTTTTACAATTCCATATCTGTGAATCACATAACTCCAACTTAATATTGTCATGATCCCAATGACCGAGATGTCGCTCAATAACTGTGAACTAATCTCATTGGCGAATCAAAGATCATGAGATACTAAGTTGAGCTACGCATTCACTTCGTGATTAAGATAATTATACAAATATACTTAAGTTGTGATGATTAGGTTTAGAGTTGTGTAAACGGTTTTTACTCTAACCTAATCACCACATGGTCTATTCAACATGTTGCGCCGCATGTCTAGATCAACCACAGAGTCCAACTCCCATGCCCCGAGACCAAAGATCACATGGTTCGATCTAACATCATAATCGGATTCGATTGCCCAATCAATCCTAAGACTGCGAATATCTATTTTAAACTGTATCCGAAGAGTTTGTCCGGCGAGGTTCCCCTCGACTCTTCTTTCGTTGGTAACGGTTTATGGACTAAGCAATATCATAAACACTCTTGAGTATGTGTCAAAACATAACTTTATCTTATTTTATAAAATCAGCAAAATAATAATGTCTTACATTTGTCATTTCATAAATAACAAATTACATCCCACTTTATGGACACATTTCCAACAGTATACTGAGGCGGCTGATAGGTCGGCGCAGGAGGGTATGGCATCTGTTGCGGCTGATATGGCGGCATGTACTGTGACGGCCCTTCTTGGCTATAGGAAGCGTCACTTTGGGCTTGTTGAGCCGGCGGCCGATTAGGACAATTCCTCCTAATATGGCCCACCTGCCCACAATGGTGACACTTGGGCCCGTCTGAACATTTACATCCTCCCGGAAGAACTATCGCCACCACTTGTCATTTCTTGATTGCGGTTTCTTCTACCACTCCCATTTGTGGTCCACCCGAAACAGAGGCCTGCGAAACAGAGGGTCTACCAGAGACAGAGACCCGACCTTCTTCTTCTTCTTTACTTTGGCGATAGGCCAGGTTATCTGTTCCACCCTCATAGCGGCATTTCCGAAGTCTTAGAGCCACCAAGGATCTCCTCACGAGTTCTTGAGGCCCCCCTCAAACTTGAGACATTTCATGTCTTCGAGACTCCACTAGAGATGGCGCAAACCGGGATAGGTCATTAAACCTAGCCTCATATTCCCTTACAGACATGTCACCTTGCCGCAAATGACATGAATTCCAAAGGTTTTTCTTCCCCCAGAACTCGGAGGAAAGTACTGATCATTGAAAATCACCTCGAATTGTTCCCAGTGTCATCCCCCGTGACATTCATCTTCCTCTTGACTGTTTCCACCAAGTGTTTGCCAATCCTTCCATCTTGTACACCGCAAATTCCACCCAAGATTCATTTGGAACTCCCATAGTACTCAAATGCTTAACTATGGAGTCAATCCAAAACTCACTTCCCAGGGTCCTCCTCACTATTAAACGAGGGATAGGCGCTCCTGAATTCCCGGAAATATTCCTGTTTCCGATCCCCACCGGTCGCTCATTCCGAGCTCTAGTGGCCATGCCTTGAAAGGCGATAAACATGGCATCAAAGAATCCTTGATTCGGTTGTTCCGGCTGGTTACCTAGTCTCAAGGGCGATGCGCCATTTCCTTCAACTCGAATCAAACTAGACTATTCGGTGGATAACGGATGTCACACATGTATGTACAATCCCGGGTTCTTAACCTAATGCTCGATACCACTCATCACGCCCCCAACGGGGTGGGTGATGTGGAGCTCAATTAGGGATTAATAAAACGGAATTCCCCAACCGGGCCCCACCCTAATCGCATTAAAATAAATAAATAAACAATATAATCCAGAGCCTCGACACAGGCTCCACCCACCCCTGAGACATACTGATGCTCGTATATACATGCTTACGTAAATAATCATTACAACAGACATCATCCACAGTCTAGTAAATCCAAATATTAATTTAGTTTACATAACTTTTCTCAAATTTCCTTACATTTATAATAGAGGATGAACGCGATCCTCACGTGATCAATCCGTAGCACCACTCAGCTACGATGCACCGCTCCTCGAATCTCCTGGGAGGGGTTTAAACATTTGAAACATGAGCGAAAGGCCCAGTAGGATATAATTTGAAATAATGTAAATAAACAAATAAATAAACAAGTGCGTAAATAAAATAAATAAGACATTCAGCCCCGACAGAACAGCCGGAACCTCACATCCTCTTTCTCAAAGGAAATATAACAGAAACTAATCAGACATAGGCTTCAAATGAGTAATTAGTACAAATTACTCACCTCACCAAGTGCCTCGCCTACCGGACCGGTTTCGGGTTACGCCCCGAGGATGCACTCTCCGCATCCTATCTAGGCTTCTGACAATAGACTCTATTACCAGTTCATAAGATCTCTTATCTTAAGAAATCATCCGTTTAACATTATGAAATCGTTCATAAGACCCCACGAACTACTCAAGCCGCGGGCCCCATGACTGAACAAGCCATGAGGTTCCATGACTAGACAAGCTATGGATTCCATGGACAAGACAAGCCAAGGATTTCCATAAACTAACAAGCCATGGTTTTTAAAACATTTTTCTTTCGCAAACCAATCCCTTTCTTTAAAACATTTTCAAGGCCAAAATCTTCTTTGAAAACAGGCTCACAAGGAAAAGGGATAGAAATCCTACCTCGCACAATCAAACCTGGGACTAGCGTTGCCCTATCCGGCTTCCGCTTCCTCAAGCCCCTTCAGTCTGAATCCACAGCGAGCACTGATACAAAACACCACTTTAGGATCAATCCTCAGTCCTAAAGTAATCCAATTTCAATCATATACCAAGATTTTCCAATTAGTGTGCCCTAATCCATTTTCATGTTCAAATTCCATTCCAAGGGTTTTAAATATCAAATCAGGGATTTAGGATACTAATCCTTTCATCCCAAGTCCCCAAATGAAGCTAATTTGGGTTCTCCCCGAAAACAGGGGTCAAAACGACAATTTCAGGCCAAACAGGGTCAAACCCCGTGTACACCGGTCGACCGGAGACAGAGGAGTGCATCACCACCGGTCGGCCGGTGGTGTGCACTCGTCGACCGTCCGGTCGACCGTCCGTCGGCCGGTGGCCTCAACGAAGTCCGGTCGACCGATGCGGTCGACCGTGGACATTCCCATTCGTGAAAAAAACTCATGGAAATCAGGTCAAAAACTTGCAAATCCAGTCCCAATTCACAAAATCTCAAGGGACAACCACTAGATCTGGGTTCTAGGTCCTAAAACAAGTCCAAAGAACCCAAGATCTCCAATTTCTACCCTAGTTTCACTCGAATCCATCAAAATCCGTTTTGAACCAAAAATGAGTTTTAAATCCGAAAAACTTGAAATCCAAGAGAGGTTCTTTCAGTAATCTTACCTTGAATCCTTCTCTTGATGTTGAAAACTCTTTGAAATCACTCTTGGTTCGAATCCGGCCTTGATTTGAGCAAAAAATTGGAGAGAGAGAGAGAGAGGGCACGGGAGAGTGAAAAGAGAGAGAGAGAGAGAGAGAGAGTGCACCGCACGGGAAGGAAAGGAAAGAGAGAAAGAAAAGAAAAGAAAAAGAAAAAGAAAAGAAAAGGAAAAATAAAAGAAAATGACGTGTATAAAAATAGGACAGTCCAGAAATGCGCCCATACTCACTTCTGGATTAAAATAAATTACTGTAAATAATTCAAATACCTTGGAATCATTTAAACTTAATTAATTAAATCAGATTAGGCACACTAATCATCTTAATTACCTTAATTAATCTCAATTAATTCTTCAGGGTGTTACAACTGCGATAGTGAAGCTACTTTGTCAAGAGCTTATAACAAAGTTTACAATGGAAAATCTAGACATATTAGCTTGAGACATGAATATGTGAAACAATTAATAACCGATGGTGTTATTAATATTGTTTATGTTAGAGCTAACAAGAACCTAGCGGATCCTTTGACGAAAGGTCTTTCAAGAGATTTAGTCAAAGAAACATCTAGTGGAATGGGATTGAAACCTTTCTTTGAAAGAGTCACCGATGATGGTAACCCAACTATGTAATAGTTGTACCGCTATTCCATAGTTAAATGGGTAAGAACAAGTCATTGTTATGTGACCGGGTTAGCACCGAATTTTAATTAGTCCCTTCCAAGATGTCGGTGCAAAATAGCTACGTGGTAGAGGTTGAGTTTATACTCTTAATGGAGTTCGAGTCTCATGGTAGCTAGGGATATAATTCGAACTTCACCTAAGTGAACATAAGGAATGGTGCCGTTCTTAACAAGACCATGGTTTAGTCTTGTAAATGTTCATAAATCCAAGATAGAGCACAAGGCCGGAATAGTGCTAAACAATTGGAACAATTTTTAACTCTAGGATAACACATATGTGATATACTTCCGGTATTTGCTTAAGAGACAAAGTTTAATGCAAAGCACACTATTGTCTTGTGAATACTTTGAAGTATAGTCACTAAGTGAAGGTTAAAATCGAAAGATACCTTCATGTATGTATGTGTTTATCATTGTTAATTCTGAAGAAATATTACAATCTAGTGGGGGATTGTTGAAGAGATTGTAATATATCTCTCAATTTTGATATCACAAAGTTGGCCTAAAACACATCCGGGAAGAATAAGTGAAAATGATCGATTGTTTGCGCAGCTGCCGCAAAGATTCTATAGCATACGCCGCAGCATTGATTGACGCTGCAGCAAATCTGCTTACGCTGCCTGCAAAAAAGAAATCCGGTTTTTCTTTTAAAGCCCGTCTGCATTGCGCAATAAGATTGACGCGCGCTGCAACAATACCTCTTAAGCCCAAATACATATAACAAACCGCTTTGTAACGGTTTTAAAAATCCCGAGCATTGCATCTATTTGTGATATGTTTTCTCACATATCTGAGTACTTATTAACAATAGAAACAACTATTGTTATAAGTACATCAGCATATAAAAGATAACTTTCAAATTTGAAAAGGCATCTTTTGTGAAAGGTTGTAACTTTTAAGAGGATGTATCCATCACTGTCTTTAAAAGAATGAATTCAGAAAAATACAGATATAGAATTGTTCTGAAACTCAATATTTTTTTGCTGAATATTGTATTCAAGGGTTTGTTGTATCTTGGGGGTAATTTGCCATTAATACTCGTTAGCAAACTTTGAGAAGTGAGGGCAAATAAAACCTTAAAGGAAAGTATTCCTATACGCCTCAAACCCTTTTTCTGCTTTCTCTATTCTTTTCATCCTCCCTATTCCGAATTTCTCTTACAATCTTGTCTCTGGTTCGAAACTGGACTCACAAATTTATCCTTTAAAATAAATTTTTTGAGCTATTAGATTTGATTTTATTTCCTCATCAATATCATATCCGAATTTAGAACATCAATCATAAACTTGTCTTTTACTGTTTCGGAAAAAAAAAAAAAAAAAAAAAAAAAAAAAAAAAAAAAACTTATCTTTGACGGTATTTCTCGAATAAAAATTACACTGGCATGTTTATAAGAATGGAAATGAAATGTAGGAATTTTTTTGGAATATCTTAGAAATAACAAAATCACGCCCCGTAATTATTATAATAAATAGAAAATATGTCTGAAGAAATAAATTTTTTAGCAATAGTGAATATGTTTGAACTATTGCACTTACATATTCGATTGTATAATAAGCATCACGCTTGATTATATAGAGGTTATTACGCATTGACGGTTTGACGTTACTTTCTGAAAATTATTATTAGTTTTCTACTTTATATATTCTAAAAAAGATCAAATTCTTATATTTAAGTTTTAGTGTCTAATCAATCAAATCATGTTATATTATTACATGATAAGTATAAAAGAGTTAGTTAAAAAGTAGTTTAAATTTTTTGGCCAATGCAATATGTTATGATTAGTTAGACACCAATTAAGACATCAAAATTAGACAGAAAATTTAGTTATTGTTTGATACACTTCTTGTAGCACGAAATAATGAATATCATCCTTTTTTTTTGGGTGCAAACAACTTTTTTTAGAGTGAGTAGAAAATATAATAGTTTCAATCTTGATGCACTAGCATATTGATATTGAATTGCACAAAATTCATAAAATTCTTTCCGTCGATCGATCTTATTAATTATTATACTCTAAAAATCAATTTTATAAGTTAGTATTTTTAAAAAGTGACAATTGAGACGTATACGAATATTTTTCTTTTTTTTTTTAAGTTGAAGGTGAATGAATTTGAACTTTATACTTGTAATGGAATTAGTTGTAAAATTATCGCTAAGTATGCATGCAACTACAAAAATCCTTCATTTGTACTATGAATTAGAAGCAATTATAGTTAAGTTTCATAAGTAGATAATAATAATAATAATAATAATAATAATAATAATAATAATAATAGCAATAGAAAAATTGGCACAATAGAAAGGAGCAGTCAGCCCGAGAAAAGAAACGAGAAAGAGAGAAAAGGAGTGTGTACGTTGAAATTCTGAGATCACCCTTAAGTTCATTGCTAGACCTTTAGCCCCAAAAATTGGTTACAGGAGTTGCGTTGTTGTGGGTTTTTCGATAATGCGACCTTTAGCCCCAAAAATTGGTTACAGGAGTCGCATTGTTGTGGGTTTTTCGATAATGGTGACTGTGTTTGGCAAGGTAGGTTGGTTGGGGTAGATTTGATTTTGTTTATATGATGAAATTCAGATAGCTTGAAGGCATTTCCTAACGCAATCTTTGTTTGGTGGTTGTACTTTTCTGGGTTTGTTCCAAATGGTAGTGGTTTCCTTCAAAGGTGGTAATATTAACTTCAGATGTTGATAGTGGTGGTGTGTGTTTTTTACGTTCTGCTATCTGAAGACATCTTATCAGCTTTGTCACTTGTCCCTTTAAGTGTTATGCCTACCATGATGGTCCTCTTTTTAACTATACTTTCATTGAAATTTAAAAGCTTGCAGCGATCATGCTTTAGGTTTTAATTATTTATATTTTAGCTTAATAAAGGCGACGATATTTTAGACAGATAGTTTTAGTATTTTCTTTGTATTAATGGAGGTGGCTCTCCCATTTTTTGAGGTTGTGTTTTGTCCGTAAAATTTAGATCTAGACAAGGTCAAAGTTTCACTAACTACGAGTCTAAGCGAAAATGTTAGTGACTTTAGAGCTACAAAGTGTATTACGCGGTAATTATCATTGTTGGTTCCCGAATCGAATCCGCATGTAGAAGCGCAGCGGAAAGGCGGATCGTGTATAACAAAAATTTTCATAAAACCTTTGAGATACTCTATAGATTATATTAATTTATGCACAAATAAATTAATCTCATTAATTCATTTATTAAGAACTCAATTCAGAAAAATACCTGGAGGCCGACTTGGTTGATAACTTGAGTTCTTTGACCTCGAACAATCCTTGCTCCAAAGCTTTGTGTTTAGAAAACCATTGTCTTCCACGTCAATTCCTAGAATCCACGAAGACATGTGTGTGGGCACACATGAGACAAAACGGGTTACAATAAACACTCGAATTTCCACAAACACCAACGCATGCACGATGTGAAATTTTTGGAGAAAAAAATTTTCCTTCCTTTCTACTTGAGAAATTCGGCCAACCTTAACATTTAGGGCTGAAAAAATTGTTTCAAAATTTCTAAAGAGAAATTTCGGCCACCTCTAAAATTAGGGCAAAACCCCATTCTGAAAATTGTCTCAAAAATAGTATTTATTGAGTAGAAGTCAAACTTCTAGAAGGAATCTAATCTCTATCTCTAAGATAAAGCTTGTTAATTATCTCCTATTTGAATTTTAAACAAAATCTCCTATTCTCTTTGTTGGAAAAATAATGGCATCGAGTGCGCAGCGGAATTTAAAAATTTTAATCAACGTCAAAGCCAAACAAGAACATGTTCATGATGCTATATAACATAAATACCAAAGATCTAAATCATACCTTTTGAGATTTCAGGAAACTGCACGTCTGACAGATCAAAGCGTTCCAAACAGCAACCAGAAGAGCCTCAACCAACTGGTCTTCTTTGCTATTCTCGTTTCCACGATCGGTGTGCGGCTGAGCACACTTCGTTTAATCTCCTCTTGGTATTCTTGATCTCCTTCCAATCACAAGAGAGCCAAAGAAAAATTATTCATGATAATTAAACAATTTTTCCTCTTGGAATCTCTTATCAATAGCCTCCAAAAAGTCTCTCAAGTGATCTAATGAGTAAAGTGACTTAATAGGCTATTTATACTGTTTAGGAAGTCATACTTCCGTAACAATTAGGTTTCCCAAAGATTTAATCGCATCCATAGTCGATTTTGCCACATCAACACGCGTTACGCGTTACAACCGGTCGACCGGTGACAGAGACGTTATAACTCACCAGTCGACCTGTCCTTCACAAACCGGTCTACCCACCGGTCAACCTGACCGGTCGACCTGTGACCGGTCTACCCACCGGTCAACCTGTCTGCACTGACGAAAGTTGTTTTCCTAGTTCTTCAACGTGGGAAACTTGCATAGAGCCTCAGTTTTGATTCAAGCAACCCAATAGAGAAATTGCCTGATCAAAACAGCCACATAATAGTCTTCCCATATTAAATAACTCTTAAAACAATAATTCAACCAATTTATCTAGAATCAATTTATCAATTAATTCACCCGATAAATCACTCATGAATTAATTTTGAACCTCTTTCACGGAAATAACACAAGTTACCAATATGTAGGAAATACACCGTATCGTTATAGGAAATTATGTGAGCTAGCAAAGGGACCCGATGGACATATATAAATCAAGCTCCTATAATCACAATGCTACTTGTAAACCAACAAGTCCGTCAAATGATTATAAAACTCTAGCGCTATTCCACTAAAAGCCTAGAGCTGCACTCTCGATTTATATAACATATTTACAAAGCTCTAATTAGCTCTAGTCCATGACTCAATATATTAGTATATCATCCCCATAGAATATCCATAATCGACTTAAGGTCAAGTTCTGTTTTACCTTCCCGATTACATTTATCTTATGTTCCATTATCAAACCATTGGAAAAACACTATTCATACTATTACAAACAGTAAACCATTAGATAACACAGAGTAGTCTAATGGCCGAGCGCTCGTATTTTCCAATCCACTGATAATGCAAAAGAGGATATCATTGACTCTTTATAGGAGCTATGGATTCCACTATCTATGAATAACGAATCTACGATACACGAGTCATACCCCCAATGCACCGGCAAGCGTACTTTTACATAATGTCGGGATGTCTCCCTTTAGTACATCAAAGGATACAAGTCAAGTATACGGGTTCATCATTCATCTCGGGATTAAGATGACAACATATAATTAAATCAAAAGTGAATTGTTTTATTCAAACAAAATTATTAATTAAAACAATTCATCTTTGGTCCGATCCAATATAGATTTCACCATTAGAAACTATATCAATGTCTCTACCCATGGAGTCCCACCTCCGACGACCAAGACAAGCCATCTCCGTTAGGAAGTAGACAACATAACAATCTTAACATGAATAAAGCGCCCAACTTTATTCCCTCGATTGTGGATCACAAGATTTAGACTATCATCTTTAGATTCTTGTCTTCCTCATGTTCTTCACATTACATGCATGATCTAAAGATTTAAAATGACAGTCTCAGACTTTCAGTTTGCTTATCATACATTCAACTATTATGAACATAAAGATGACAATACATAGATATATGAAATAAACAAATCTTTATTAATAGTCAAAATGTCTCAAAGAAAATTGTTACATTTATTCCTAAGGGCATAAATGCTAACACTCTTATCCCTTAGTGTGGCCGGCCAAGATGGGGATTCTCATCGCTGTGTGGCGCCAATACTAGATAGGGAAGGAAGAGAAAATCATCCTTTATCCTTTAGTCCAATTTTATTTCAAATTCAAATTCGAATTTAAGTCAAACTTAAATTAATTTGAATTTTAAATTGAACAACTTATCAAATAAGTTTAAATGGATAAATCTAGATGTGTTCAAATTCAAATTTAAATAATCATATTATTTAAATAATAATTAATTCTCAATTAATTATTTTTGAGTGTTTAATTTTAGAATTCCGTAATTCTAAAATTCTCATTTTGTCCTCTGTGTCTGGTAGAATTACTAGGACGACGCGGGGACTAATGGACCTATAATCTTAAGCTCCAATAAAATTAATAATCAATTAAACACTTTAATTAATTAATTAATTCTATTAATTTCAATAGTTACTCTACTATAAACTTGGAATTGCACTCTTGAAATTATAGATATAAATTACTTCTAAACTGTGAAGTGTCCATTTGATATAGTCATTGCATATAGATCAATCCTCCATAAATAATTCATAATTAGAGCCAGGTAGAATCCGTTAATCTCTCTAATTATATCTTTATCCTTGAATACCATTGATTCTCTAATGGACAGTGATTCATAAAACACATTCATGAATCGGAGCTCCTACTGGTCCAAGTACCGAATCAACCCTCAAGAGAATTATTTATCTACTTCTTTCTCAAGAAGGAATGGATTCCATCTCGTATAATAACATTCACAGCTACCTATTTCATCATGTCTCCAAAATACAAGGAATAGGATCCAGGGTCTCGGAAGCCGTACCGAGTAAATCAAAAGACACAAATCCATAAATAAGAGTCTGTTAAGAACTCATGATTAAGATCATTCTATATATGACCATCGATAGATTCAATTTGAATTTCTATACTTAACGGAAATTATTAGAAATTCATATTATGTCTGTGTCCTTGTTCCACATAATCTCATTATGCGAAATACACTCATTCAATATCTTACCATATTAACAGTGCGGATAACACCGTTCCATTCTAAATAGGAATGACATGTATTAATAATTGTTACACCACGGTCGAGCTATCGATCGTCCCTCTGGAGATAAGCGCCGAAGGACTCCTTATCGAGGACCGTTCGGTGACGTCGAGGGAGCCACGTGTCAGAAGGACCCTTTGCACGCCGAGAGGTAATGTATGCGGACATGCGTCGAGGAGGTGTCCATGGGCCTCTGAGTCGACGCCGAGGCATTACCAAAGTCAACTCTGCTGTCAGACGTTGGGAAGACGCACTATTCACCTACCACCACTGTCCGGGTCAGAGGCTCAGACATTGGGTAGACAGTGGTTGTCTGACCAAGGCGCTGACGCGCAGGGATATCCAACTGCCAAATTCCCCATTTTAAGGGAAAAAGCTTACTACCTCGGGATACACAGGGGCTCTCTCGTATGTACGCCTATAAATAGAGTCAAAGAAACTCATTATATTTTTTAGAGACATTATCACCGGAATTTCTACAGGATTTGTAATCTACCACATATTAATGCAAACACAAGTGGATGTAGGCATAAGATTTTTAGCCGAACCACTATAAACCCTTGTCTTCTTCACTGTTTTTCAACTCTTAATCTGCGATCATTTTGGAGAGATTAACGCGAGTGTCCTTGGAGAGAAGTAGTTATTTGTTGATCAAATTTCACCATCAACAATAATGTTTTAATTAAAGATTCTGAACTTTAATTAAATTCATTATGAACATTGCTTTTTGATTATTATCCTTAAACATTATCCTCTCGTATATAACACTTATATACAATGTTTAAGGTTACATAAATAATCATGGAATTTTCATTGATATTCATAAGTATTCATAAATATATGCACATAAAATAATGAATAAACTCTTTTATTAAATAAATAATAAATATCCTATTACATCTTCCCAACAATCAAAACATTATTTTATCTACTATAACAAAAAATAAACAATATATTATTGCTTGGGTTACTTAGAAATTGAATGTGTGTCAATAAAATGATTTTTTTTTTTTGTTTTAGTTTAGGGAATAAGTTTGGTACAATTTTTATATTTATTTTTTTAATCTATTTATTAAAAAATGAAGTAATTTTAGTATTTTTTTTTAAGTTTAGGGATTAAATTTAGTGTAGAAAAAATAATTTATGGATATTTTATGAGATTAAGTTAACGATTTTAATTTAAAATTTAACAGGGGATTGTTTATGAGAAATTTTTTGAGTTGAGAAATAATTTGAGATAAAATTGACTGTAAGAACTAATTGTAGGAAGAGAAAAATGTTCAGCAACTGTTCGTGGATTTAACTCAATTATTATCCAACCACAAATCCATACAGAACTAAGCACAAAAAAATAAAATAAAATAAAATAAATTCAACATCTTCAGACAATTTAGCAGCGGCAGCCAAGGCCTTCTCGAATTTACTGGCAAGGTCGCGAACTGAGTGAAAGCTGTTTCTGCTGCTGCAACATCTGTGCAGTCTCGCGCGCAACAACCTCCTTCATTGATAGCATTAAAAAAAACAAACAAACAAACAAAAATCCTTGTAAAAAATAAACAAGAATTTTCCATCCCCAGCCATCGTTTCCTCAGGCTTTCTGCCATGGCGAGCAACGTAGCCAGGTCTGCTTCTGAGCCGATTTCAAGCAACTTGTAAGCCAAAGCTCATCCATGGTTAGTTTTCTGTTTTTTAAGTTTTGTTTGAAATTGGGATTGATTTTTGTCGTGGAAGAACCGAGTCTCTGGGGAGATGTTAGTGTTTCTGTTATAATCGCTCATTTCCCTTTGCTTCAATTCTGATATGGGATTTCATAGATTTTACAAATCTCAAAATGGTTTGCTTTGGAATTGGGAAATCTTAGCTCACTTGACGTTTAATAGTGGTTTATTTGGGTTATTTTGTACAATTTGCTTGCAAAATGTGAAGATAAGATTGAGACATTGAGGAGTGAGTGGGAACAAGACAATGGAGGTGATAAACATGTCTATTTGGGGAATGTAGGAAACAGTAGAGTGAGGAGATGGGATCTTCGTTATAGTTACGCCCGAGATTTGTTTTGCAAGCTTAATTCTATGTTTGAACTTCATTAATTTTCAAGATTGTGATTTACACCAATGGAAAAAGAAAAAAGTGAAATTTGTCTAGTTACATGTTCTTCATTAAGACTAAAAGAAATATTGAATTTTAAACATGCTTTATGCCCTAGATTGGTCTTTTATTGCCTTGTTTTGGAGCAAATTTTTACACAATGTGATTGCTTACTTCCGGCGTGCTGCCTTGAAACCTAATGATTTATGGTCTTTCAGTTCCTTTATGTTTAACTTTGACAGATAGATCTAAGACATTTTTGTCATGCCAAGAACAAATGCAACACTTGGGCGCTTTATACAAGAGGAATGATACTATTACAATTGCTCTTCTTTATATATATATATATATATATATATATATATATATATATATATATATATAATACAGTCCGTTATGCTAAGAGCAGTATGCATGAAATTAAAACTGAAAATCTGTACAGATCTAGAGAATCTAGTATTATGATTTGACTAAAAGCAGTATCATTCTCTTTTCTTTTATTGTCACCAAACAGGTTTTCAGGACCGGTATCAATAACTGATTCCAGAATTTCATTCCAGATCTAATAGTCTCAAAACAAAGAAAACAAAACGCGAACCAAAATGGCTCTTTGCTTCCCTAGCTGCTTCTTTCAATAACTATTTTCTCCAAATTGCAAAACTTATCATCGTTTTTCATAAAATGCAAGTCCAAAGACTCTCACTTCCAAACACGCTCTCTCCATCCATTTGTTCACACTTTCTCTCACCTGCACGCAAACCAACCACCAAACTTTTAATGTGCAATCCAAATTTCACATCTGGGTTTTGCAATCCCCTCAAAAGGGTCTCCAAGTCACCAATTAGTTTGCAAAACCGTGGTGGCTTGGTTGGGATAAGGTGTGGGGTGGTTGAAGAAGGAAGTCGCAATGATGATGATGATGCGGTTTATATAAGGAGGTGTGTGGAGATTGCAAGGAAGGCTATTGGGTGTACCAGCCCCAATCCGATGGTGGGTTGTGTTATTGTCAAGGATGGGAAGATTGTTGGTGAAGGCTTTCATCCTAAAGCTGGCCAGCCTCATGCTGAGGTAAATCTCATTTGTGACTTGGATTTTTTTCTTCCCTTTCTATTTGAGGGGATGACTTGGAAAATTTAATATGTCGTTATCTTTAGTTTTTCTTTTCCCTTCATGGCATTTTTGGGTTGAACAAACTTAGTTGATTTGTTTCTATGGATTTTGTACTCTTTTCCCCCGAACTTTTACTGAATTGGAAATTATCGTTAGAACTTGTAACTATGGTCTGTGGTACATTTCCCTTGAATATATACATGGTATGGAGTGCCCCCAAATCAATAAATGAAGTTAAAATTTGGAAAGAGGCGCCCGTGACATGCTCTTGTTTTCATATGAAACGTTGGTCTCATCACTTAAATGAGCTCACATTGCATGTACAAGAGTGTTTCTGGTTTTCATATGTGAAGACACTACGCAATACTTTGTTAAATTCATAGGCTAATTCGCCAAAATTAAAAGTTCAAGATTAACATGTCAATTGTAAAAAGTTCAAGGGAATATGTGACAAATACCCTTGCTTTACAGGACTGGAATTCTGCTCCCTTGTGATGTTGAATAATTTGAGTGCTAAGGGAAATTATTTCTGCTTTAACAGAATATCTGAAACTGTTTGTTATGTTCACCTGTCAGTCTATGATCAAATATGTACGATTCCTTTACTGTCAAAATCTCTGAGTTAGAGTTTGTTTGTTTGTTTGTTCTTTTTTTTTTTTTTTTTTTTTTTTTAAGCTCAAAAAACTTTTTAATATTTTGAATAGCCAATTTGTTGTATAGGTATTTGCTCTTAGAGATGCAGGAGATTTGGCAGAGAATGCAACAGCATATGTAAGCTTGGAGCCATGTAATCACTATGGCAGAACTCCACCATGTACTGAAGCTCTAATCAAAGCCAACGTGAAAAGAGTGGTAGTCGGAATGGTCGATCCGAATCCGATTGTAGCATCAAAAGGGTTGGATAAACTGAGAAATGCAGGAATTGAAGTTACTGTAGGTATAGAAGAAGATCTATGCAAGAGCTTGAACGAGTCTTTCATCCATCTAATGTTGACGGGGAAGACTTTTCTCACACTTCGGTAAAGAATTCATTTCACTTGCTATTAGCTCTGATAATTTGTACATTGGATTTAAAAATCATTGGGCATAGGTATCATTATGAGAGAAGTTAGGTTATTAAAATTACAAGTACTACAACAGAAGTACAAGATATCAATTATTTTCCTAGATTTGTATTTTAAAAGAGACCTTATGGAATTATATGGACCCTTATTCCTATTTTTACTCTTGTATTGGGAATCACAATAGGTGTACTAGTAATTGTATGGTTAGGAGGAGAAATAACCGCAGGGTTACAACCACCTCTTGGCATGTCATATGAAATTGTTTTGTATGTGCATATTTGTGTGCCAGTATGTATACTTACTGATTTTCTTATGTGGATATAGATGTTGAACTATTTAAATTGATGGTCTCTTCCTGACTGGCAGATACTCCATCTCAGTCAATGCTAAAATTGTAGATCAGATTGGCGAAGGAGCTGCGGAGTCCGGTGGGTACTACTCGCAAATGTTACAGGAATATGATGCTGTTATAGTATCTTCCACCTCAATAACTGAAAAGTTTTCAATACCTACTTCCCAAGAACCTGGAGCCAATCAACCCCGTTGCATCGTAGCAGCTAGTAATCATAGTTCTTCAATCCAAATCTCTGATTTGCCCGCAGAAGCTGCTGCTAGGATGATAATCTTCAGTGACAGAGAGAGTAAACTCGAGCCAAATCTCTCTGAGAAAGGCATCGAAACTGTAGTCCTGGATCAGATAAGTTTAGATGCTATTCTCGAATATAGTAAGCGCCAAGGATTTTGCAGTGTCTTGCTGGATTTAAGGGGGAGTATAGATGATATTAAAGAGCTACTTCAAGAGGGTATTGAGAAAAATTTGTTGCAAAAAATTGTGATAGAAGTAGTGCCCATGTGGGTTGAAGGTGATAGTAAGAATTCTTTTGTTGCATTGAAGAGCTTGGATAAAGTAATAGACATAAAGAACTTGAAGCCTAAAGTCTCAGGTCAGAGTGTTTTGCTGGAGGGATATTTTTGAGTGATTGGAAAAAAGGCGTTTTGGCCAATTTATACAACATTTTCTTTAAGCCAGCTTTGCTTCTTTTTTTTTTTTTTTTCCTCTCTCTCTAGAATCAATTATCTCTTATAATTAGGTGGCGAGTTTCAACAAACAATCACCCAGTAATGACATTTGACTGTGGTTCTAGTCATAAACCTAGCAGTAAATTTACACTTGAATTCCCCACGAGGTGTGGAGTTGAAATTCATCATGGTAAGTCAAAAAAATAATAATAATAATTGGCATTTGAATGGCATGTTTTCTCGTGGCATTTATCTTCAGAATGTAAAGCAAATAATTTGGTCTCAATTGTTCATACTAGTACATGGCGTCTTGTTACCAGGGACTTCTACCACGTTAAAAAAAATAATTTAAATAAATAAATGAGTTAATAAATAATAAAGAGCTGGTTTGGTAGAATTACGAGTACTGGAATAATTTGTTTGCTCTACATGAGTCTCGCATTATTATGGGTAAAATGTGAGTGGATTTTCCAAAAAAAAGAAAAAACTGAATGGATTTAGAGTCAATAGTGCACAAGTCAATGTTATTGTTTATAATTTGTGCTCTGTATAGCTTGATATCACAACAGGCTCTAGATGCACAAATACAACTAGGAATTCTCTAGGGGGCGTTTGGTTACAGTAGTGGAATAGTAATAGGAATGGAAATGAAAATGGTAATAAAATAGAATGAAAAAGAAAGATGATTAATTTGTTTGGTTCTATTTTTACAAATGCAATAGAATAGAATATGAATATTTTCATGTTAACAAAATTACCTCTCATATTAATATAACTAATATATTAATATAATCATTTAATAACTAATATTATATTTATAAAATTATACGGATATAATATATAATTATAGTTATAATTATTTATTATTATAATACAATCGTAATATATAATATAATAAAATAATAATATTGTGATTATTTTATATTATAATGTTATATATTATATTATTAGAAATATAGTATAATGATAAAATATAATAATATAATATAATATAACATATTATAATTATAATATAGTATATAGTATATTATCATTTTTAATTATAGTATATTATCTATTATAATATAAATTTATATTAAATTTATATTGTAATTATATAAATACTTAATTATAATATTATAAAATATAATATCTAATTATAATTATAATATTATATATTTAAAATAATAAAATCCTAATTTTTATTACAACTATCATATTATTAATGAAAACATCACATCTATATCATATAATATAATATAATATTATTTATAAAATATTTAATTATTATATTTAATTTTATAAAAAATACTACTATCCCAATTATTATTATAATTATTAATTACAATATCACAACTATATTATATTATATTATATTATCTTTTAATGATAAGTATAATTATAATAATTATTATTAATTAGAACATCACAACTATATATTATATTATATTATATTATAATGATAAATATAATTATTATTAATTACAATATCACAATTATATTGCATATTATTTTATGTTTATAATGATAAATATAATTACAATGTATAATACGTAATATAAGATATTATTATAATATTAAATATGATATAGTATAATGATATAATTATAATATATTAATTTATATGTTATAAGATATAATTACATTATAATATAAATTATTATAATATAATATTAATTATATTATAAATATTAATATAATAATTATAATATTCAAAAGTAATGATAGAAAAGAAAATTAAACGAGTTTAGAATGAGCATTCCTCTCATATGAGGAAGGAATGATGATTCACTCATTTGATGGAAAAGTCATTCCATTTTGAATGGCCATTCCTTTTTCTAAAACTAACCAAACATGAGAATGAACCTTGATTCTTTTTCATTCCTTTCCATTCCCCCCAACCAAACACACTCACACATAACACCTACTAAAAAGGGTTTTTTGACATCACTTTTGCTTATTCTTTCAGTAATAGAAAAAAAAAAGTAAAAATTATGACGTCTCATTCAATTTGTGAATCCATATTTGTTAATAGCAGAAAAAAAAAGTTTAAAATTTTAATACAAGTAACAAATGTTATTGGACGAAAATTGTAAAAATTTTATTGAGGAACTCAAATAATCTGTCAAATTTTAGTGTGTTAATTAGTGTTTAATCAATTATAGCATGTCATATTAGATAAAAAAAAAAAATTAAACTACTTCTTTTTAGCTAACTCTTTATGCTTATCATAAGATGATATGATACGATTTGATTGGTTAGATATCAATTAAAAGATTAAAAATTAGATTATCTAAATCCTTTGTGCTTGAGAAATGAACTTAAGATGGCAATATTCCCTCCAGGGATAGGCCCCACCCAGAACGGGATGAAAATGAGAGATAATTATCGAGAATGAAGATGGGGATGGAAATAACATTTAGTCCCTAATTATGGTGAAGTGGGGACGGGAGAAGTGCTCCCCACCCCGCCTCCGCCTCATATTAATGTGCAACCATAAGAATAAAAATTGAAGCTATTAGAAAGAAATAAGGATTGATAATTTACGTTTATATTTTGATTTTTTAAACTCTTTTTGCTTGTATGTTAGTTATTACGTTTAGATTTAGTTTGTAATATGTTAATTTAGTTTTTATCATGAAATTTTTAATTTTAGTCTAAATTTATAATGAATTTTTACGCTATTTTTATTTTAAGTTACTATAATTTTAAAATAAATAATTCTACATAATAAAGAATGAAGCAGACAAAGAAAAGACTCTTTCAATAAAAAATCTCCGACATCGATCATGCTCTTTCTTAAGCGGGGATGAAGACAGTTTAAAGTAGCAGGAATAGAAATGGCCCAAATGGGAAATCGACCTCCGCCTACACTCCATCCTATTGCCATCCGTAAATGAACTTCGTAAAGTCTTCTACAACATTCGACTCCATAGTGCTTCCAAATCATTAATACGTGTGGACCCAACGCGGGATATTAATGAAACTTGCGAGTGTTTTTAACACATTACAATTATTATCAACCCCTACCCTCAAAGGAAAAGTTACTTATTGAAAAAGGAAAAGGATAACACTATTGTTATGAAGGTGCAATAATTGTTACCCAGAACAATATTGCCATAAAGGCGCAATAATTGTTGCTTATAAAAAAGGAGGAAAAAAAAAAGGGTTGCCATAATTGTTCCTTACTAGACTTTAGAATAAGATGGAGTTTACGCCACTCTCTCCTGAAACCAAAACCCAATCTTGAAAGTTGATCGAGTGCCATAAAAACAACCAAAAAAAAAAAGTCTAAAAATTCCCAAAGTTTTACTCACTAATTTTTCTTACACTATTAAACATAGTACTTGTCCATTGCATGTATTCGGGGGTTGCTTTCCTCCCCAGCTATTGCAAAGAAAAAGGATTCTAATTCTAAGAAACTTCAAAAAAAAAAAAAAAAAAAAAGTGGTACAATATCTGTCTAGTCTCTCTACTACCAACCAACATAAGCAATGGTACTTTCAAATATTGCACTTATAGAGCACCAAAAAGAGCAATAATAATACATGAGGTAACAAACAAAAGCATGACTTAGTAACCAAAATACTCCTAGCAATTTACATGATACTGCAGCTTTCGGTATTTTCGTCGCTAAATAAGTGCGTATATGAGTCCGTTGGGGGGTGGGACGGCACCGGCCCGGCGTAATTCACTGCAGGGTGCGGCCGGGAGTACATCATTGGCTGGAACATGTCACTCCCATTGCCCCTCTGTTGGTTCATCATCATAGCCATGTACTGTTGTTGGCTATATGGGTTGGCAGGCATATGACCCGGCCCAGGCCCCATCCCCATCCCCATCCCTTGGTAGTATCCATTATTCATCATTGCTTGTGCAGGCAAGCCTTGTACTGCAGGAACACCACCCATATGACCCATTGGGTAACCACCCATTGGGCCCATGCCCATCTGGCCCACATTACCACCATGTCCCATTGGGCCCATTCCCATCTGGCCCAAAGTCCCACCGCCCCGGCCCATATCACCCATCTGGCCCACTTTCCCACCACCGCCACCTCCTTTGCCGCCTTTGCCATGACCACTAGTGATGTCAATCTCAAAATCATTCTTCATTTTGTTGTTCTCATGCTTCTTGTGATTCCATTCACTTTTTTTCCCATTACTAATTTTTTTCTCATCACCACTAAAACTACCATTATTGTTGCTTCCCTTCTTGGAAACACTTGCCCCTTTACTACTACTTTTCTTGCCAAAACCAAATAGCCCACGCAACCCACCTTTCTTCTTTTTCTTCCCTCCATTTTTCTCTCCACCACTCATTTTTTTACCATTCGCTCCTCCCCCTTTTCCTTCCCCACCACCCTTTTTACCTCCATTCCCATTTTTACCCTCCTTATTCCCACCCCCTTTTCCCTTCATCTCTATGGGGAAATCAATAACCCCACCTTTTCCTTCCTTATTTCCTTTTCCTTTTCCCTTCACCTCTAGAGGGAAATCAATAACCCCACCTTTTTTACCACCACCACCACTGCCTTTTTTGTCGTTCATGGCATGCATATCAATACCCCCTTTGGGTCCATTTGGCCCATGGGCCATCATTGGCATCATCTTTCCGTAAGGCCCATTTGGCCCATTTCCATTCCCTTGCATAACATTCACCTTGTTAGGCATCATACCCTTGTTAGGCAAACCATGCCCATGACCAAACTCATCACCCTCATCACTATCATCATATTCATCATCATCATCATCATCAAACTCACCGTCAAAATCATCACCAAACTCATCAAAATCATGATCACTCATGTCAAACTCCTCTTCCGGAAGGTTGAACTTGACGGATTTCTGGCCCTTGGGTTGGACCTTCACCATGTCCTTATTAGCACCTTTCACATGTTGCACTTGCACACCTTTTGGCTGGTCTTTCCCTCCCTTTTGAGGCTTGTTTTTACCGTCAATACTCATGTTCTTGAACTGGTTATTCAAGCCTACTTGGTTGTGAATCAAACCGCCCTTTTGAACATGGCCCCACAACTCGGCATGTTTCCCGGACTTCTCAAGCTTCTTTATGAGTTTCGCCGGATCAACACAGCCAGAAACGGCCACTTTCCCTTGTTCTGCATCTATAGATACACTATACACACCTAGACCAAATATATGAACAATTATTATAAAATAAAAACGACAATTTTTATTTTATTTTATTTTATTTTTTCAATTATCAGAAAAAAAAAAAGAGTAATAATGTTGAGTTAATTTGTAAGAAAATTTACCATCAATTTTCTGCAAGAGTTTCCCTACTTTCTGTTTACAGCCATCACAGTGTATATTGACCCTCAGAACACAAGTCTGCATAGAAAAAACAAAACAACCCCAGAAAATTATCAGAAAGGGCAAAAAAAAAGATTTAAAGTAAATAGAGAGAAGAGAAGAAAGAGAAGGGTAGTTTTTGAGCTTGGTTTAATAATTACGCGATAAATGAAAGTAGTTATAAAGGGTGTACCTGAACCTTCATAAACTCTTGTTTACTCATCTTTAGAGAGACACAGAGAGACTGAAGCAGTGAGCAAAGAATAAAAGACAGAGAGAAAGAGAGAGGGAGAGAGGTTTAAGTGAGAAGTAGAGTTTTCAAAGTCGGTTGGTGAGCATTAAACACTTTTTTGGTTTAATAATGTTCTAAAGCTCCTCGCTTTCTTTCTCTCTATTAGGGGGGGTTTTAGTGTTTTTGAAAATAAAATGTTTTTTGAGAGAGAAAAGAGGGAGAGAGAAGAGGCGGTTACTCAGTGTGCAAGGCAGAGTGAACAGCTGGAGCTTAGCCTGTCTGGCGAGACGACGGCTTTCTATATGTTGTATGCCTTGAAATCTTTAAAGGACAAGCCTTGAAATCTTTAAAGGACAAGCCTTTTATCATTTTTTTTTAGGGTTAATAGTTACAAGCTCTCTCTCTCTCTCTCTCTCTCTCTCTCTCTCTCTCTCTCTCTCTCTCTCTCTCTCTCTCTCTCTCTCTCTCTCTCTCTCTCTCTAATTCTTTTTAGTACCCAAACAACTCTATTTTCAATTATAAAATTTATATCAAAAATTATTTTTTAATTTAATATAATTTTAATCAAATTTAATGATTAAAAACTGATCATATCAATAAAAAAAACATCACTAAAAAAAAAACTCTCTTTTTTATAATAAAATAAATAAAAATAAGATATAAAAAACTTACGAATAAATCGATCATAAAAGTCATATTATGATTTCTTAGTGGATCCCAGCAACTATAATATCCATAATTAAGAATTCGTTTATTTTATGCGTTTAAATTCATAATTTTAATTTTGCTACAATATTTTCTTCTCATAAAAATTTAAATTTTAAATGTCAAAATTAAAAACTATTAGTTTAAAAGTAAGAACTAAAAGGACCCTGAGATCTTTTTATAGTGTATAATTTTAAATGTTAAATATAATTAAAATCACATTAAAATAAAATATAGGTAAGATTAAATAATATTTAGAATGAAATTAATGGTTTAAATCAATGCCTATAAAATAAAATTTATTCTTTCATATCATATGCGAGAGAAATTTTTTAACAATTAAATACTAGTGTGTGATAAATATCTCCTTCCTACCAAAAATGCCAGTGGTGATTATCATATCAGGTATGAATCATGATCACTGCCTTGGACCCTACTTCCAGTTAATCATGGCTGTAATGGGCTGATCACCAGACCCATACCCCGACCTCTTTAAGTGGCCCAGCTTTGTTTGACCAAAATCTGGCTTGTATCTCTGCCCCAGAAATTATCATATTTTCCGTGAATTAAACAAGGCAAGAAAAATAAAAAAAACACATAAAGACGCGTTTTGAATTTATTTTAAAATAATTTTATTTTTTATATAAAAATAAAAATAAAAATATTTTTATTTGAAAATATATTTAATAATTTTATTAAGATATTATTTTTAAGGTAAAAAAATTTATTAATATCTCTTTTTTTCTTTCTGTTCGAGAGATGTAAAAATAAAAATAAAAAATAAAAAATAATTAAAAGTCATTTTTTATTTCTCTCTTATTTTATATTAAACTAAAAAAATTATTTTCATTTTTATTTTTTATCTTTATTATATCAAACGTCATTTTAAAAATATTTTTATTTTTTCTTTTTCAAAAAATATAAAAAATAAAAACGGGTTTAAATAAAACACAATCATATTTTCCTTATTCTCTATTTTCCTTGGTTAAAGGTTTCGGTAATGTTTTCTTTTATTTTACTTTCAGACATCATACAGCTTTCTTTAATGATTAAATCAAGTTTTTTTTTTTTAACCAAAAAGACAAAAGGCCATAATAACTGTTGAGCCTAAACATGTATAAAACATGTGTCACTGCCAGTGCCAGGTTATTGCCCTAATATTTTTCCGTATAAAGGGTCCGTTTGGTTCAGAGATTTAAATCATGTGATTTGAATCATTTTCGATTTACTTGTATTTTTTGTGAGAGAAATTACTGTAGTGAATTACGAATTATGATTCGAATCCGGGGACGAATCTCCCAATTAAACGGACCCGAAGACTTTTATTTATTTATTGCTGGGAAAATATCTTTTCACATGGTCACGTGGCCAGCTTATTAATTGGGTCACGTGAATATAATGGGGCGGTGATAAGAAAATCATATGAGGAAAAAAAAAAATGTAAGAGGAAGTAATGGAAGTATTGGGATCACCACCATCTCAATATTAATTATTTCAAAATTAAATGCGATTTGTACTATACTGAGACTGAGAGAAACCACTTTGCGGAAACAGACACATGTGCATATTATATACACATGTACTATATCTCGATAAGGACTATAGCAATAACATTATTCTAAATAAGGCATATCCACTATACTAATAACATTAATCTCACGTTTCATGGATAAATTTTGTTAACATAAAACAATATGCGTAGCATATAAATTTAGATACATATTTAACGGTTAAAAATAAAGATTTATTAATAATTTGTTTTGGAGTAATTTTGATAAATATCTCTTAAAAGTATATGTATCAAGATTTTTATATTTTATTCTTAATTCATAATCTATTTAATTAAATAATTATTCTAATAAAAACATATTTATCAAGAATAAATAATAAATGTTCAGACTCATACATTCTTACAAGTAAATTTTATATTTTTTTTCAAGCTCTATTGAAGAAACCACCCAAAAAGAATGAGAAGAAATATATATATATATATATATATAACAGGTAAGAAAAGGAGATTAAGGTTGTGTTTAGAATTGATTCCATTTTTATTTTTTATGTTTTTCGAGAACGTTTTCAAAACGGCGTTTTGTGTAATAAAGATAAAAAATAAAAATAAAAATAATTTTTTAGTTTAGTGTAAAATGAGAGAGAAATAAAAAATGACTTTTAGTCACTTTTTATTTTTTATTTTTATTTTCTCCTCTTTCGAGCTAAGAGTGAGAAAGAGATACATTACTAATTTTTTTATACTGAAAATAATCTCTTGATAAAACTATTAAACGCATTTTTAAAAATAATTTATGTCTTTCATTTTTATTTTTATATAAAAAATAAAATCATTTTGAAACGAGTTCTAAACGCTTCTTAAAATTCTTGTACTTTAAAGAATTTGAAATCTTCAAAATCCATTACCTCATATTTTCTCTCCTTTCAAACAAACAATATCAAGATCTTTTAATTTACTCTCTCGCTACTCACCGTCCAGCCTTTTCCCTCTATCAATCAAACTATGAAGATTTTTTTTTTTTTTTTTTTTTTGAAGAATACTTGAATGACATGAAAAATATCTTATTAGTAGGACGCTTGGAAGTTCATTTTCTTCATTAAATTATTTTACTTTTCTTAATTTAAGATGATTTTGAAAGATCCAACTAGTGATATTTTTTTAATATTCCACCACAGTTGTTTTCACTCTAGAGTAATAATTGGAAAGAAAAAAAAAAAAAAAAAAACTTGGAAACTAATAGGAAGTATGTCTTTATCATAGCTACGCAGGATACTCAAAATTAACAGAGTTTGAAGCACTTTTAATATTATGATTTCGTTTACTTCACCGATTTAAATTTAAAATTTAAATTTTGTTACAGTAAAAAATTCTCAAAAATAATTAGATTTAATTTTTTTATTACAATAAAAAATTCTTATATAAAATTATCTCTCAACTCAAATTACAAAATAAACCGGTTACTCTAAGTCTGAACCTTTCTTTTGCAACCAATAATTGATTTTATCTTCCTTAAAAGCCCAACCCGTGATTCTTGAAGGAAATGGCTGTCCTTGTTTGTTCTTTATTTAAATCCATCTCTAAACAATTGGTAAAAATTTATCCTTTTCTCTGCAAAAGATGTTTGAATGATGACAAAAAGGAACCCCACTACAAGGCACAAGATAAACATCCAACCTTACTAAAATCCTTTATGGGGTTTAGTGTTAGATCACAAAAAAAAAAAAAAAAGGCCTTTTGAACCCCAAGTTTTGACTGACCAAACTTCTTTGCTAACTGGAAATCAGATTGGTATGATTAAAACTTGTTCATTTTGTGTGATAGTGTGATCTAATGACACTTTATGGTCTTTTGCTTTTCTCCACTTGTTCAAATCTGGTAGGCTTAAAAGAAATAAAATCGGCGAGTATAATATTAAAACCTTATGGAACATTCGACCTCATAAGGGGAAATTAAGAGAGTGATTTGCTTTGAGATACTCCACTAGAGAAAGATTTTGGGATTATGAACTTTTTGGATTTAAAATTATTCACTTTAATCATAATATAGTTTCTCTATCATCATTCATTTCACGAATACCAAACGTGTAGAGTTATGCTTGGAAGAGAGGGCTTATTGGAACTTAAAGGAATACCACTTATTCGCTCTTAAAGACACATTTTAATAAAAATTAATGTTAAAGTATAAAATTATTAGTATTAAAATATAAAATTATTGCTGGCCCACCACCTTCTAACAGTTTAAACTTTTAGGATGAATTGGTAAACTAACATGGAATTAGAGCGGGAGGTCCTGAATTCGAGCCCGTGTAATTACACTATTTATCTCCATTTAAATTGTTATCATGTAGTGGGTCTTTAATATATCCCGGGCTTAAATATTCACATGTTGGGCTTTTTAATTAATTTATCCACACGATTGTTCATTATTCAGCCCACACGTGAGGGAGAGTGTTAAAGTATGAAACTATTGTTAGTTCACCTCCTAATAGTTTAAGATTTTAGGATAGATTGGTAAACTGACAATTAGAACTTAAAGGAATACCACTTATTCTTTCCTAAAGACGCATTCTAATAAAAATTGTGTTCTTGGTAGGACTAAAGTGGATAATATTAAAACATATTTGGACCTCCCGAGTCCCAGGATTATTGATTAGAGCGTGGACTAGCCATTCTTATGTTATAACTTTAAATTCAGTAGATTCTAAAAGTGACGTTGGATGAAAACGTAAGGACATTTTTTATATATTTTTTCGTAGCAAAACAATGCCAGTAGACAATATGAATCCTTAAAAAGACGGTGAGAAAATGACCTTTTCTTACTCGTGCCCAAATCAAGGAGAGTTGGAAGGCAAAAGGATTGCCGGATCAAGGGCAGTAGTCGTCTGACCTCTGAATGTTTCAGTTCTATTTTTCAGAAGAAAATTTGAATTTTTGGGGCATTCTTTTTCTGTGAGACCTCTGAAAAAAACTCCCTGCGTTAGTGTTGTTTTAACCTCTGCAAATTGTATGTTTTTTTGGGACAATCCATAAAACAGGATATATACTATACACAAGAATATTACTGATGAGCTGTGTAAAAGAAAATATATGAGTAGTGCCAGGCTTTATTCTGCTTTGGCCTTCGCTTAGAGAACTCTTTATGCACGTTCAAATTTGTAAGCTAACGGTCAAGAGAAGAAAATATTCTAAGCTACTGCTATTATTTTTTACATTACAGATTCATGCTCTACCTATGTGAAATTAGAAATGAACATTAAAATACAATCCTTCGTTAACAAGTTTTAGATTAGAACAAATAATGCAACAGAAGAAATTTGTGACATGACATGATAAAATTTTCGTGGAACGATATTTTTCAAAATTTTATATTGCTATCAAGATTTGTTGAATTGTCATATACTTTTTTTTCAATATAATATAATCATCGCATATTGAGTTTAGGGTCATATTATAACAATTTGTGAGTTTTTTCACTGTTATACTCTATAGTTCGAGATTATTAAAAAAACTCATATCAATTGTCAAATTTGAAAAATGAAGAAATAATAAGACAAAATTTTTTTTAAAAAATCTTCAACCAATAAAATATTAAATTTAATAATATTTTAAAAAAAATATAAATATATATTCAAATATAAGTTAAACCTCAAAATGTAGATCCTAGACTCCTGTGGGTATATAAATAGGGTTTTTTAATAAAAATAGAAAAAATAAATTATTAATAATTTTTTTTTTTTAATTATTAGATTATATTAAAAATTATTTATTTTATATATTTTTTAAATTTAATATAATTTTAATTAAATCAATAATTAAAAATTGACATAACTGATAGATAAATTATACAAGTGAAAATCCCCTAAAAAAAAAAAAAAAAAAAAATAAAAAAACTTCTTCAAACAAGATATTTTTGGTACCAACCTCTAATTTCTAATAAAACAACAAAAAACAATGCATCAACATTGTCAAACTGTTAATCATATCATTTCTGAGTTTTAACCAATGATGTACATGTACAGTTTGTATAGAGTCGCGTGACCTTGAATTTTAAATAGGCAAGTTTATGGTTAAAGAAGTACAGTGTGAATCATGAACAGACTCTCGTACAACCGCATAGATTCTGCAGGCTTATATTCCTTGCTGACTTTTTCTTTCTTTTGTTTATCGCCAAAGTAAAAGAAAAAAAAATACAAAAAAAAGAAAAGACCTTATGGGGATTCCTCACCGACTGTTTTGATCAGACTTGTGAAGCTGAGCTGATGTTCTTACACAGAAAGATAATTTTTTCATTTATTGTCACGTATGCATTGCCTGCTGTTTTCACTTCAAAAACTTTTGCTAATTTTTTTGTCGTTTTAAGCGTTTTTAAGCTGTGAGCTGCTGAGCTTCAATTTTACGGTACCAGTTCTGGAACTCATGTGACCGGTCTTGTTCAATTTATTAATTTAAAAAAGTTAATTTAAAACAAAAATTAAATTTTTATAAAAAAAAAATTATAAAATAAAAAATTAAATTTAATATTTATAAGAAAAAACACAATATTAAAAATTTAAGTTGTGATTTGAGTTTTTGATTCGAATGAAGATTAAATTTTTGACCTTTTCAATTAGGGAATGTTTTGATGTGATATTTTTCCTTAATTTTTTACTGTGTAAACATGGGATGAAACATCCGTTTCTCATTCCCTTTTCATGTGAAGTAAACTCATCTTTAATAAATGTATGAAATATTGTGCATGTCTTTTGGTCCATAAAACTAAAAAAAAACAACTCAAGTAGACTTTTTATTTTGTTACCACCTTTAGATATAAATTTAATTTTATTCAATTTTTACCATACTTTTATCCTTAATTTGGTAAGTAAACATGGGATGAAACATCCGTTTCTCATTCCCTTTCATGTGAAGTAAGCTCATCTTAATCTTATGTATGAAACTAAAGTTCTTCTCTCAAGCATGGTAGAACTTCCCACGTTTTTGATCTTATATATGTGTTAAACCGAAATTCACGACTAAGAAAAATTGCATAAAGTAAAAAACTTCTTGGGAAATTTTAAAATATATCAAAATAAAAATTGTGACATTTACAATTTATTCGACTCGGAAATAATCTTCTACAAGTCTGCATTATCGACTTGTAATATATGGCTTAGTTCGATTCGGAAATTTGAGTTTTCAATTTGAGCGGAGATGTGATATTTTTTTAAAGTTTTTATTATAACAGAAAAAATTAAATGTGATATTTTTAAAAATTTTTACTGTAAAAATTTAAAATTAAAAACTCAAATCGGTAAAATAAACGTGACCATATATTTCTTACCACAAGATACTCAAAAACAAAAATACAAATTTATATATTCATTTTCTTTTTATCTTTTTTGTCCTTTTCCAGGGAGCTATTAATTTGCTCCTTCAGAATATTTTGGGACTACGTTCGTACAAGCACGTAAGAGGAGTAAATGGATTGGAGTTTGAGGAGAAACAAACATAATGAAAATATTTAATGAGGTAAGAGAAGATTTATTTATTTATTTATTTATTTTGTTGGAGCATTGACAAGCCAAGACTATTATATTATTATGTGAGGGGGGGTCCCGAATAGAAACAAAAGGATGGGGTTGGGGGTGCCCTTATTTAAGGGACACTCACTAACTCTAGGAGAGATGGGCCAGAGAGAAGAGAGGCTTCTTAATCTTTCTGTATCGACTTGACAAGCTCAGTTGGGAGTTGGACCCCAACATAAAGGAAACGTACACAGTAGTTGTTGGACAATCAGCTTCATTGGCACAGGCCTCCATCATGTTGTTACACTGTACATAATGGGATTTGACGATCGACATTGTTTTCAATTTATTGTTGGTATATATTTAAGGGCTTGAAAGAGAAGAATAGTGCTCCAAACACCAGCGTTAACATATCCCTAGGCGTTTCCAAAAGAATCTAAGATGCTGAAAAAAAAAAAATGTTTACTGAAGACCGCGTGATTTCAGACACTTTAACAGCGCGTTTGATCGGGTGAAAAAATAAAAAAAAAAAAAAAAAAATAGAAGAAGAATTTTTTTTTAAAAAATTAAATTTTAAATTGTTTGGTAAAGAAAAAATAAAAAAGATGGAAGATTAAAATTCACGAGGTCTATTAATTTTTTAAGCTTTTAAAAAATTTTGAGTTGGCTTTAAATTTTTAGGATTTAGGGTCGGGTTGGGCTAATCATTTTTCTTTTAAACTCGCTTGGTCTGATCTTAAATTTCCCTCTAGGCCGGACCACACTGCCTAAATTTATACATTTACATGAAACAAACACACCCTTAGTTTTTGACAAATAATAGAAAATAGGTCAATATAAAAAGCTTAAAAAAATATATAGGTCAATTTTTAGTTATAAAAATTAATAAGCTATAATTTATCAAGTTATGGTTCATAACCAGATAAATTATGAATAAAATTATCAAGTTATGATTCATAGTCAGATAAGTTATAGATAATTACAGACAATAACTTGTCAAGTTATGGTTCATAACTAGACAAGTTATGGACGAAAATAGTAATTTGACCTATTTATTAACTTATGTAAACTATTGACATATTAATTTTAATTCATTTCAAATCTTGACTTATTTTCCTATTTCTTCCTTAATTTTTTATGTTCAATAGTCAATCAAAAATAGAGAATTTACTATTTAAAATGTATACATATGAATCTTTATCCATTACTCTTAATAAATACCTTTTTATTATGATAATTATTTGATTAAAAAAATTATAAATTAAGAATAAAAAGTACAAATCCTAAGTCATGCACTTACTTATCAAGGTTACCATATGTGCCCAATAACATGGTTTTGTTCAAAAGGGAAAACCCATCAGCACGTCCAAAGTTTTTGTGCCCATGCAATAGCCGTTGGATACTATAATATTCAGTAATCAGAGCACTGTCATGGCTTTTGTTTCAATCAAACTGAACTCTAGGGAATAAATTCCCTGACTACATAGCTTGGGATGAATGTTATACTGTTGTGATATTATTATAGGCTAAACTGTAATAATAATGTGATCAAGTTAAACATTATTTGAAACAAATATAATATTTAACGTTTGTTTGCCAGCAACAAAGTGCAGTCCAAAATGGGTCAAAAACTGAGTCAAGTCAGAGAGTTGGAATGTGTAGAAACCCAATGCATAAAGTGAAATTACAATGCCTATTGGCAAACAGACTTCATTTTCACAAAAGAAATTGTGATTAAACCTTAAAACACCATTTATTTTATTAAATTAAATTTTTAATTTTTATTAAATTAAATTTTTAATTTTAATTTTATTACAGTTAAAAATTTTAAAAAATAATCACATTTAATTTTTTTATTATAATTAAAATTTTTTATATAAAGTCACATTCGATGAACTAAACGAACCAATATGAAAAGAAAAAAGAAATGACACAGAGGTCCATAGCCTCTTTTACTTTTTCTTCTGTAAAGAACAAAACCAACAAAGATTCAAATCCCCAACAATAAGTATAGTCACTGATTCCATTTTTTCTTTTTTTCTTTTTTCTTTTTTTTTTTTATTTTTTTTTTTTAACTTTTAGACATCTATCAAGACTAATATGTCACTTTTGTCCCCCTTCTTTTTTTACTTCCTTGTAAAGCCCACAAATCATCAGACAACCCTACTCACTTTTCCCTCTTATGCTAACTTGTGTTGCCAATATTCCTCTGTCTAATTCTCTTTTTCCAAGTTTCACACCATACATGCCCACTACACAAACATGCGCATGCTTTTCATTTTTACTCGGGGGGAGAGAGAGAGAGAGAGAGAAAACAAGTGCCAACATAGACAATGACCTATGCTGTTCTTAACCATTTGAAATACTCAACGGCCCAAAAGAAAGAAAAAGACATGTTTAAAGTCTCTTCTGTAGCAATCCAACATATAATGATCAATATTCCAATCATTCTTGTAAAGCTGTACACAATGTTCTTTGGGATGGAAACAAATTGATTTTATTTTTTTCTCTCGTCATAAATCATGGCAAACTATATTCTGATTTTAATGTATGAAATGTGAATCTTTTTACGTTTGTGGTTAAATAAAATTCAATGCCTGAAAGCTGATAAAGTATAAACTACCTCACAACTAACTATTGTTGCTTCAAAACTTGAAAGTCTGCTTCAAAACCGTAAGAATGATATCCACTCATGAATCTTGAATGTTGAGGAAATCTGGGAAAAAACCCCGCTCAGGTTGATGCTGGAAAGAGAGACAAAAATTGTTTAAGATGGAGAAATTGCTATTAAACAAGATATAAAAGAAAGTAAATTATGCGAGATCGATAAAACAACTTGAGGGAAGAGAACCAAAAGAACGATGGGCAATTTAAACATATTCCATTTATGATCAATCAAAGGGGAAAAAAAATCAGTGTTAACAATAAAGTTCCAGAGTCTTCACCTTTATCAACGTTGATCACTATAAGTTCTTGTATGAGCTGACGACAAATCGGACACTTGTTTGATCGAGCCCTCAATGCTTTTGCACAATCACTACACATGCACTGAAACGGAGAATCGAAAATCAAGACAGTAAGGGAGAGAACGGAAGAGAGCTGAGTTGAGGCAAACCAAAAAATAACTAACTCTATTTGTTAAGGCAATGTAATTTTAGCTCAAATGCTTCAAAAACAAAAATTTACATCAGATTAATGAGAGATCACATGAAGAAAAGGCACATGCACAAAAATGATCGCGTAGATTTTCTATCCACGAAAAATTTTCGCGCTTAAAACAACAGCAGCTTAATTAGAATTAAGCCCAAGAAAGGGGAAAAAAGGTCCAAAGCACAGCAATAAGTTTTACGGAGTTTCCATTTTATTTCATAGTAATGTGTTGCTTTTGCTTGGTAGCCAGTTTGAAAGACAGACCATTATAAGTCCCATGACAAACCAGGATGCGCAATTATCCACAAGAACCATGCACTAGATACGTCAAAAATCAAGTTAAAGACCTTAAAGTTGTCGAGCTATGCGCTCTATCACTCAGGAATTCAGTAGCACTAATTAATACAAATCAATATAACCCAAATGATCAACAGAGTTTCTGGATACAACTCGCACCATCAGCAAACAAGGGCCACCAACAGGGTCATCTTATGTGTTTCTTCTGTACCTAGACCAGCCACCTATCGGTAGCTGCATATTAGTAGTTTTTACTATCAAGGACTTTCCTGAACTGGGAACAAAGTTCCAATATCTAAATATGCTAAATTAGAAGGCTTAAAATGTTAGTAGTGGCCAAACACTGACCTCTAGATTAATGACTAATGTTTAATCAAAGAAGACCAGAGAGTTAGTTGTTCTATTTAGCAAGTTATACAAAAGTGGATGAAAGCCCAAAGTAGTGTATCAATTTCTTTTTAACTAATATACCACAACTTGGAAAGCAAAATCAGTCAACCAAGCATATCATAATAGTTGTAATCTGAGATTTAAAGGCAAATAGGCATAATCAGAACATGCACAAACAAGAGCAATTGTAGACAGATCACAGAACTAAAACAGCAGCGAATACTAGGTCATACAATGGGGGTCAATGACTTAATCCGTTACCAATCCAGGAGATATTATATTGCAGAAACAATCTTAAGACTCTTTTACCTCCCTTTCCAATAAGATTAACAAAGAGAATGAAAGTTGGAGCCCTTACCATATGCCGACAAGGCAATACAGCCGTATTTTTTGGCTCCATCATGCATATCACACATTCTTTCCCTGGCTCACTGTCATCAAAGCCTGATTTGTCGGAATTTCCAATTCCATAGAGTTCACATAGCTCATAACGAACCTCATCAATCCACAAGATCTGCTTGATTACTCTCACTTGATACTGGCTGTCTTTAGTCTCATCCAGTACAGCTTGAGTAATCTGTGTGTGAGGAGACGTTTTGGAATGAGTTTGACCAGACTCTACATCTGTCGAGGGATGTGGGAATGCCTCCACATAGATGACGAGCGGGAAGATATCTTCTGCTGTTGTCGAGTTAGATAGCTCATTCATTTCAAAGAAACCTAGGTCAATGCCAGTTCCAGATGGCTGAAAAAATTTCTGGTCTAGACCTTTCTGAAATGGGATTTTTGTTGGCGTATAAAATTCTGGGTATACTGGAGTAAATGTGCAATTCAGCCCCTCCTTGGCAAAGTAGAATATGGTGATACTGTCATCAAAAAAGGGAAGAAAACAAAAGATCAAGAGTTCAGCAGCTACCGCACAGTGGATCGAAGTATAAACATCAATTCAAATTGATCGTCCCATCAGCCCAATCCCCATTAGTTAGCAGTGAATAGTTATATCAATACATTGACAGATAGTCTAAATTTTATTCGAAGATCAAAAATACCATCATCTTATAGATATGGTAAAAGGTGACAATAAGCCACACAATGCAACAATCATACGATCCAGCACATAACAAAATTGGAACAATTTCTCATCTCGTGGGACATCAATTTCATATTTCTAGTTCTTAATCCCAGAAAAATAAAAGCTGAAAAGCCTTTCCTCCACCATCAAGAGCTCAAACAATTGCAACGAATTCGACGTTCACGTGGAAACGAGTTTTAACACATTCAGCCAGTTCTTTTCCTTTCAAAATTCAACTTAAACGTCTCTTAAATTTAGAAACATAATTAAATTGTTACAATATAACCTACAAATTTGCATTTTTTTTTTTCCCTAACACCTCGGAATAAAAGGTACAATCTTTAGGCATACCCTAATTGCTCTAAGATAATGGTTCACAATTTGATCGAAATCCCATCAAATTCAAAACAAAAGAGCCAAGAGAACACCAATTCAAGTGCTCATGAGTTCAAAACTCCAATATTTATTCCTAATAAAAAAGATTATCAAACCGAAATTCGGGTAATTATCATAGAACCAATTAACAACATCCATTAAAAGAACTGTCAAGGCCAAACGAACTATCCAAAAAACAATAAACCAAATATGCCAATAAACATCCTTAAGCAACAAGATCATGAAAAAAATAATAAAGCAGAAAAAACTTTTTAAAAAAAAAAAAAAAAAGATAGGAAGAAAATGAGAAACCCAATGGGTTACTTTACCTGCCATCAACGAGAGCATCGAACGTGAAAGAGACCAACAAGGAGTCTGACTCGTCGTCGTCACGAGTAATCCTAATGGAGTCCTTATGCACATTGACGTCGTTGTTGATCTTCTTGGCTGGAGCGAAAGAACCGGAGGGAAGTGGGCCCCGCGCAGGATTTGCCGAAGAAGAAGAAGAAGAAGAAGCAGAAGCAGAGGAAGAAGGGGGGTTGGTTGTGGCGGTGTTGTTGTTGTTGTTGTTGTCGTCGTCGTTGTCTTGTTCGTCTTCCAGTTTGGTTTCTTCTGGTTCTGCTGAAGGAGAGACCCATTTCTGAACTGAACTGAACTGAATCAAATGGAATGTTTATGTTTTCAAGGAGGAGTGAAGTGAATTGTAAGCAAACGAACGGCAACTTTTGCCTTTTTGTCTTTGATAGTGATGGTGACTCACTTCTTTCACTTCTCCGCTTTCGATTTTTGAGCTACCAAATGGCAACGGGGGGCTTCTTACTCGGACACGCACGTGCCATTGGCGGTGACGTGGCGTTGATGTGTCTGACTCAACGCCATGTGCAGAGCCACACAGTGATCGAACTCGACTTCTCTGCGCCTGCTGCTCGAACCACCGTCTCTTCTCGGGTTAGACTAGCATCGTCCCACACCGAAAAGTGAAAGGAAGCCTCGAGGGCGAGGAGATTTGAAATTATTGTGTTGATTGGGAGCAATAAATAGAGTGATGAAAGTTCGGTAGAGAATTTTTTCTTACCTCAAAATGACTGTGGGATATTTATAAATTATTGTTGGGTTTGAACAGAATTCATGACCCGTCATTATTGGATTGGAACTTTGGGACATATGTCAACATTCATGATTTTAGGGACAATTCAATTTAAAATTTAAATTTTACTGATTCATGATTTTTATAACTCAAATTAAAAACTAAATCATATTATATTTATTTAAGTGTGGAGATAATCCTGATGAGATTTGAAATTCGTAATGTAGAAGTGAGATGTAAAGAGGTGAGAGATCGTTCTTGATTTATAAGTTAGAAATTTTGATTATCAAAATTGAGAAATTTTAGAGGAATTTTTCAATGTTTTCTTTTTAGGGTGTAATTCCCGTAACTAGGTATATGTACATGTTATTATATATATAAACATAAGTTATTTTTGTGCATGTCTATTTCTCATTTTCTTTTCTTTTCTAATCGTGTACTTTTTTCAGCCTATTTGTCCAACTTATTTATATTTTTAAAGTTACTTTAAAAATTATTTAGTTTTGAGATTTATATCTTAATTTAAATTATAATTCGTATTTTTTTTAATAAAAAATATATGTAAATACATGTAAAATGGTCCACTACAGTTTACTTATCATGTATACTGCGGTGCACTTGTATGAGGTGAACTCTAGCGAACGGGAGATTTTCTCTAAGAGTTGGCTTCGGCAGACGTCTAACCCTAAGGCAATAGTGTGTTTTGTCATGGCATGGTGACACATGCACGTTGTTTATTTGTCAAGTAAATTGAAGGTCGACCATTGTGCTATACAACGGGTGCGTTTGAAATTAGTTTCAAAATTTTTTTATTTTTTATATAAAATGAAAACAAAAATATTTTTATTTTTATTTTGGAATCATTTTTAAAAATGTGTTTGGTAGTTTTATTTTGAGATTATTTTCAATTTAAAAAAAAATAAAATTGTGTTTAGTTGTTTAATTTTTAAAAACATGAAATAATATTTAAATTAATAATATATTAAATAAATATATTTAATAAACATTAATATAAATGAAAACGTGTGTCAACAACAAGAAGAAGTTCAACAACGGCAAATACACACAAAAATGACAGACTAAAATGGCACAAACACAAATTACCAGCACATTCAAGGGGAGAACCACAGACATCGATCCCAACATGAATGAACTCCTTTTTAATCCCTTTGTCAGAACCTTTCAAATCCCTCAATATGACTTTCTACAAACACATTAAATCCATGATTTAATAAACCAAAATCAAATGTTACTTCGTAAAGCAAAAACTAAATTGGAATCTTTGCGTATATTATTATGTGAGCCCAAACAACGGCTTGGTTGAAGAACCGCAAGTACTCGGTGGGTTGAGAGAAGACGAGACGAGCGAGCGGAGGATCGTCTTCCAGAAGCTCCGCAAAACTGAAAATAGAGAGAGAATTGATAGACATAAATCAGAAGAAAACTTGAAATTGAGAAAAAGATGGAAGGAATTTATTGCAATCGGGGCTTACTCGACGAAGAGAAGGTAATGGAGCTTGGGGTCCGGGGAGAGAGCGATGAAGCTGAGTTGATCGGAATGGCATCGTATAAGGAAGGCCGCCAGGGATTTCACCACATCGGAGGATCACCCATCGTCGGTGAAGTCGGGCTGCTTGCAGAGACAAAAAGGAAAGGCGATGAAGCTGACACCGAAGAAAATGAAAACGAGAAAATGAAAACGAACCTCAATCGTTTTCAGAATAAATGAGTTTTTAGGAAGAATTCAAAAACATTTTTTTTTTTTTTAATTTTGATACTGATTCTTCCCAAACACATTTTTATTTTTTATTTTTATTTTTTTTTTTCAAAAAATGAAAAAAATAAAAAGAAAAATAGAAACAAACGGGCTCAATATTTTTGTACAAATTTCTTTGAGAAAAGGTCGCAGTGCTCTTTATTAATTAGAAAATTGTGTAAATACAGGATAAAGTAGTTAAATTGTTACACTATAAAATTTTTGAAATGACTACTCAATAAATTTTATAATAATCATAAATGAAGAAAAAAAAATAACAACTAAAATAAAAAGGCAACAAAATTAAAGTATTGATACTAAAATTTCAATGTTAAAACTCATTAAAACCTTCTCCAACAAAAAGAAGTACACTTCTCCGCTTCAATAATTTTAAAAAGCTTATTTTTGAGATTGAATCAAACTTTTTATTTTCTTTTTGTCTTGAGTTTGTCATACCCCGTGAATTTAAATTTTATAGTGAACATGTTTATTCTTAAAACTTAATTTGGATATGCATGAAACTATCAGCACAACATAACACAACAATAACAAAAAAATAAAATGGCTAATTTAAAACCCAAAAAATAATAAAAGGACCTTTTTCGGTACGTTGACATATCGGTAAATCATACTTTCTTTCTGTTAAATTTATATAAAATCACATAAAAAAAAAAATATATATGCAGATTCAACTGTTAAAATACTTAGCCTACCAATAGCGTACTAGAAAATCTCCCATAGAGTAATCAACAAATAGATAAAGAAATAAGTAAGAGAGGTATAACATAGAAACTTTAAAAAAATATGTTGAGAAAAAGTAACATTACAATATTTAAAAATAAAAAAAGATATTAGAGAGAATAGTTTGTTGTTGTGAAAATAGATAAATATTAATAAAAATATAAGAAAAAAAGAAATATAATTTTCTAAATAAAAAAGAAAGAGGGCAAATAGATTGACATTATTTTATACAAAAGAAAAGGTTACAATTTAGTTTATTAATTTAAATTTTTAATTTGAGTTAAGATATAATTTTATATAAAAATTTTTTACTATAATAAAAAAATTAAATATAATTATTTATAAATTTTTTTTTTCTTATAGTGAAACTCGAATATTCGGTAAAATAAACTAAACGGTTATTAAACGTAAATCATCTATTTTTCCCTTCTTATTTGTTATTTTTAAAGTTGCCGTTTCTAATTTCAAAAATCTCAATCCCTATTAACTATCTTATATTTGAAGGTACCACTTTATGTGGTGAGTTTATATATATATATATATATATATATATATAATCATTCATCGGCTTCTCAAAAAATATTAAATAAAAAAAATCTAAATAGTATATAAAAAATATGAACTTGAGGGGGCGCTTTTTCCCTACGATATGGTGAAATAATAAAGACCGTTGGATTAAAATATTTTTGGTCTAAAATACTTTGTTCTATAGAAACAAGAATAAACACTACCCCACCTAATCAAATTTTTTATTCACACCATTCAAAAAAAAAAAAAAAAAATCCTTCCTTCCCCAACGCAAATTTTGCAGACGCAATCCCTAATTTGCAAACCCATCTTTGATACCCCAACTTAATTTGCAGACCAGCCACCACGTCCCGGCGTCGCAAACCAGTTTCACCCCACGGCATCCTGCACCCCGCACACCCAGCTTCTCCCCTCTCTCCGACAGAAGCCCTCTCTTCCAACGGCGCCTGTAAGACGGCTTCAACTCGCCTATCCTCCGATTGCAGTCCTCCCCCACGACGGCGCCGGCATAATGGACGACCCACTGATTAATGGAGGAAGAGCGTGTGATTTATATGGGTTGGTTTGATTTTCCGTTGATTGTGGCGCCGGGTTTCCACTTCTTCATCATCTTGTTGCTCGTTCATCAAAGAGACTAAATTCGCTGAAGATCTCGGATTACATGCGTTTATGAATACTCAGACTTCTTCATAAACAGGCTTCTCTCTAGTCTTTCGTTTTTTTTTTTCTGAAAAGGGATTTCTAGTTTATACTTTATGGTTATTATTAATATGATTATTGTTATTGTTAATATTTTCTGAATTTTGTGTAAGTTATTATTATGTCTACAATGGAGAGTTCATATTTGTCACGAGAATATAAAAGAGGTGTTTGGGGAAGAAGAAATTGAAGGAATTTTCGAGGAAACAATAGATTCGGAAACTGGAGCAAACAAAACCATAATCTCATTCACTTTTTTCTCTCTTGATTCAGTTTAGGAACTTGGATTTGCTTGTTTCGAAATCAACCAGTTTAGGAATTTTGATCATTTGAAGTTTGGTTTCTGGGTTGTCTGAGTTCTTTGGAATTGTTGATTGCAAGGAAAATTTGATAATTTGAAGGTTTCTGAGTTAGTCTTAATATAGGCTACAATCTGGTGTGAATTAGACTACGTAAACCTTCACTGAAATTTAATATGGATCGTCGGATTTCACCCTACCGGTAGGGGAAAAAGCTCCCCCTACCATAGACATGCCCAAAAAATATAATAGAAACAGGCCTAAATTGTAGGCTAAAACTTTGGGGCCTTAAGCAGCCGCTTAACCTGCCTTAGGGTTAAGCCGGTTCTGTTAACAGGCCTATGAGTATTTGATTTAAACAGAAAACGGTAGAGTGACAAGGAGAAAGAGATTTTCATTGCGGTTATGCCCAACCTTGCGGTTGTTGGCCATAAGAATGAGAAGAGCTTCAATTGTGTTTGTCATTTTTGTTTGAAGTTGAAGTTGAGTTTATAGATTATTGAAGTTTTTTGTTGTGGAATTTTGTTGATATTTGATTGATGTTTTTGGAATTTGTTTGATTGTTGAAAATTGCTATTGTGATTTTTGGTTGATAGTGGTGAAAATTTCAATTTTGACTGGTTCGTGTGTTTAGCTATTTGTGATTTATTATTATTATTATTATTTTTTTTTTTGAAGATTGATAAAAATTTGATTAGCTTGATATATGTTGTAAATTGGGTGGTGTGATTAGTTGGATATTGTTCAAAGTTTATATTTGTGAGATATGTGAAATTAGTTGGATATTTGTTGGAAATTGGTATATTTGATTATGCGTTGTAAAATGTTTGATTTTTATGATTTTTTAATACATCAGAGTTGCAAGCAATATGGCCAGCATTCGACTATGTAACTCTAGACTCTCTAATTTTATCTTCAAATTATGCCCAATTTTTTTCTGTAATTTTTGTCTTCATATTATGACTTATGGGACGTTTGATTCTTAAATGTTTGATTTCTTAATTGTGATTTACTCTTATAATGTCTTCCATTTTCTTTCATAGATAAAGAGCATCTAGTCAGCTTTCTGGAAAAGCTTAATTTGCTGTGAATGGGAGATATGGAGGATGTAAAGCCTAGAAAGATAGTGTTTGTCACTGTGGGAACAACTTGTTTTGATGCTCTTGTTAGAGCAATGGACAACCAAGTAGTCAAACAAGAGCTATTAAAAAGAGGATATACCCACCTTCTTATTCAAATGGGTCGCGGATCCTACATTCCGACCAAGGTATATCTTCACTTTTGAGATTCTCTATATGTGTACAGGAGTGTCCTTGGCAATGTGATTAGTTGATTTTGCTTCAACAGATGTTTTTGTATCCACATGGTTGAAGATTGGATTTTTAGACCTGTTGCTTTAAACTTGAATGGAATAGTTTTCTCACTTTGAGCAAAGCAACAGCAATTCTGGATATGTAGTTTATATGGAGTGAGAAAGGTTGAAGGAAGAAGGATAATCTTAAAAATTTGTAGAAATAATCTAGCAACATTTCTTATTATTTTTCGAGGTCTTTAAATGACCATTGATGTTGATATTCCTCTAATAAAGTTTGTTTTTTATGTACTAAAAAAAAAAAAAAGTTATATAGGATACGGCTTAAAAAAAAACTGTTGTAAGAAGATCTTGGGAATATTAGGAATTCTCAAGGATTTGAGTATTTGCAGACTCTATGGTGGCTATTTAGCTTCTTAGACGACATTTAGAACCAAAATTGCAGATAAAGGCTTTCAATTACAGATTACTTGTCATGATGATCACATAGATTACATTCAATAAATAGTTAAATACCAGTTACTCATGATATCGCAAAAAGTTAAATACTGATGGATACTGACCTGCAACGAACAATTTCTAGCATCCAACACACACCAAACTAGCCAATCACACAGAGAATAATGGAGAAGGAGAGCTGAGAACGTCTCAGGACTCTCAATTGATATTAGCTATAGAAAACGAAGGAAAATTATAGATCCCACAGCTTCGAGGCGTTGCTACCTCCACTCACTAATTCCCTCTTTAATGGCGCTCAGATTTTTCCCTCCCTCACTCCTAGCATCTAGCTCTTTTATTCATGATTCGGTTAGGCCACTAATAGAATTTCCATGTGACCAATCAACAAATGCCACCTGTAGCTTAGGTATTTGGGCCTTGGGCCTCCTGGAGTACACATTATCGAACCGAACGTTCCTAACACTAAACACGAGGGTGGATGGAAGACTTGATATCGTAGAGAAAAATCTGAGCGCTATTGAAGAGGGAATTAGTGAGTGGAGGTAGCAGCGCCTAGAAGCTGTGGGATCTGTAATTTTCCTTCGTTTTCTATAGCTAATATCAATTGAGAGTCCTGAGACGTTATCAACTCTCCTTCTCCATTATTCTCTGTGTGATTGGCTAGTTTGGTGTGTGTTAGCTGCTAGAAATTGTTCATTGCAGGTCGGTATCCATCAACTTGGTATCAGAGTGATCGATACCTGGGCATGGGAAACACGAGGGTGGATGGAAGACTTGATATCGTAAAGAAAAATCTGAGCGCCATTGAAGAGGGAATTAGTGAGTGGAGGTAACAGCGCCTCAAAGCTGTGGGATTTGTAATTTTCCTTCGTTTTCTATAGCTAATATCAATTGAGAGTCTTGAGACGTTCTCAACTCTCCTTCTCCATTAATCTGTGTGATTGGTTAGTTCGGTGTGTGTTAGCTGCTAGAAATTGTTTATTGCAGGTCGGTATCCATCAACTTGGTTGAATATTGGGGGGTGACGCGTCACTGAACAGAGGAATGCGGTGGTCCTGGTCCCTTGGAGGGGGCAGGTCCGTTGGAGCTAGAAATAGGGTGTCAAATTCATGGATGAGGCTCTGTAAACCTGCCGGCACTGAGGAAGGGGAACTAGGGTCCTCTGAGGAAGGGTTATAACAAATACTCTTCTCAAAAAAAAAAAAAAAACACACACAAAAGAACAAAAAAGTTATACGTCCTACTGTAGATGGAGTTAAGACAATTATGAGAAGTTGGATATGGCTCGTTGTTGTTTGACTGTACTTTCACTTCTTATATGAAAATTTTCATTTAAAGTATTTCCAAAGCAATTTTGCTGCATAATTGGATGCAAATTTTGACATATCTGCAGGTGCTTCAACATTTTTGTTTTAATTTAAGAGATATCTCTTCCATTGACTGATTGAATTAATGGTTTTATATCCTTTTCTGAATGGAGTCCGAAGGAGGCAACGGGTCCCTAGCTGTAGACTACTTCACTTTTTCATCAAGCATTGCAGACCATTTGAAATCAGCTTCTCTTGTAATCAGTCATGCAGGTATGGATTTCATTGTATTGGATTCCCTCTCTTTTAACAACTTATTGCTTTATGCCTTACAGACATTTGCATTGGTACTTTATAAACGATGAGGGTAACTTTGTAAAATTACTAGCTGAGATTTGTATCTATAGTTACAAAAATCAACAGTCATCTAGTCATATTATATTTTTGATATTTCATATTCCCTTTTTGGAATTCTTTAAACCTATTTTGTTGGTATGTTGTACAGGTTGTGGTAGTTAGAAGAGTTAAAATGTAGCTTTCCAGCTATGCACCATTTTTTTTTTTTTTTTTTTTCCTCTTTCTGTTACAACCAGTACATCACATTTAAATGAAAAAAAATATCAATTTCTGTGTGGAACAAAGAAAAAAAGCATTCTGTTTGCTCGGTTGTTACGTTTTTCTTGTCTCAGCTTATTGGCTAGTAAATACAAACAAACAGATGAGTGAATTTTTCTATACATTATTTCCAGAAATAAAAGTAAGAACTTAAGCCCATATCTTTTACGGCAACGAGAAGCGAGATACGATGTAGTTATTGCCATGTGCTCCTGTTCAAAAGCTTTGACTGATCAGTCACATTTGCATGATCTGTCCACATCATTTCATTTTCAGTTTGTCTATTATTACTAGCGGTTAAGATAGGAGTGATTGCTGAAATAAATCACCACAATGATTGCTCCCTTTCTTACCTTCATGTAAATCTATCTTTCTTGCCTTTTCTTTTGCCCCCAAAAGCTTGAATAATCTGATATTTTAATGTGTTACAGTTCATAGTTCAAAGTTTGGTTTCTGTTGACATTTAGGTTTAAATTCTTGAAGAGGTCCTTCGCATTCTTTTTTTTATCAAGTCTGTGTAGAAGCCTGTGCAATCCCACTATGACCACTGTACATATTATTTTTCAATTAGTTATTTTTCAGTTGTCAGTGCAGCCGAAATTTTCTTCGAGTTGCTGAAAAGTTATATCAAACTTCTTAAAAAAATAGTGTAGTAGCAACAATAACAACAAAGAAAAGGGAGGGATTTTGGTTGTTCAATGCCACTTCTACGTCTTCCGAGGAGCGATTAGTTATCTTAATTCTGGTGAGTCATGTAAATGTTCTTACCCTGGTGCAGGGTCAGGAAGCATATTTGAGACATTGCGGCACAGGAAACCGTTAATTGTGGTTGTGAACGAAGATTTAATGGACAATCATCAAAGTGAACTCGCGGAAGAGCTAGCGGAGAGGAAGCATTTATACTGCGCTCGCCCTCAAACGGTTAATCAGATAATTGCAGATATGAATTTGGATTCACTTGTTCCGTACCATCCAGGCGATGCCACACCAGTTGCAAAGCTTATTAACAGGTTTCTTGGCTTCCCAGATGATTGAAAGAACCCCATTATTTCATTGCTTAAGTTGACTCAGAATTAAACAAGTTTGAAACATCAATTAATATAGTCTTAAATTGAGTTGGCAAAGGGATTCTTATGGCCTCTCAGGTTGTGTACTAATACCATCTTCATATTGAACACTTCTTATTTTTTTAATACCCAGAAATCCCTCGAGCTCACTTTATGAGCCCTAGTTTGAAACTAGTCTTCGGCTAAATCTACAGTCTTTAGAAGGCAGGAAACTGACATTTGTCATGTACATGAGGTGATTTGAACCCCTGACCTTGTGAGAGCAGACCAAAGCCCTGATCATTCCAACTAACACTCCATGGGTTATTAAACACATCTTATAAGTTTTGCAAATTTCATTTTAAACCAACCCACTTGCTTTCTTTTGTGGTATGGGTTAAAATTATTGTTTTGGACCTTTGGTGATGTTTTTTCCTCGTACTATGCCAAGATTTGTCCATTTGAAAAAAGAGTTCGGCATTTACGAGGGACATTAATAAGGAAGATACTATTGACTCCTAACATTTATGAGATAGTTACCAACCTTGCTTTCAACTTTGAACTTGTTTTTTGGCCCCCCACATGAGTTTCTTTTTCACCCGGATCCCAGCTAAATTTGTACGATAATGAAGCATCCACATGATTTCTGTGATTTACAGATGAGCGTTTTTTGTTTAGCTGAGCTTGAAAGAGACTGGCATATACAAGGGACAGTTTCCAACCCATGCAGAAAGTGACTTTCCACTGCTTAGCCGGGTCAGGTCCAATTAGGGGTCCTTTTCAATCTTTATTGAAGAGGAAAGACGTAAAAAGAAAAGAATTATAGAAGAGACAGAAGAGAAGAAAAAAGAAGGAAAAAAAAAAACACAAATGAAATGGTACTTTACTACCCCCAAAAGTGAGGGCAAGAAGAGAGAAAAAGAGAGGAAACTCTTACCTTGGCTTTACTAAAATGTTGTCCCAAAAATGGGAGGGCAAGAGAGGGTATGATGCAGCCATAACATGGCTATATAGTTCCTCACCTTCATATTAATTAATTTGCCATAAACATATATACATATTGGTAACACTAAAATATATCCTCCTATTTTTTTTCTTTCTTTTTTCTCCTTTTTATTATTATTATTATTATTATTTTTTTTTTTTTTAACGTATGTGTATCTCAAATATTAACCATTAGATGATGATGATGATGATGAAAAGAAACAATTTGAGCCGTTGAAAAGAAAATGTCAACAACCACGCATAGAAGCAAAATGATTTAAGATCATTTTCTAATACATATATAAAGACACAAACATTGGAAGAAAATTTTTGGCAAAAGAAATAATACAAGAAAAAAAGACTACAGAGGACAAAGTGGTAAAGTTTTAGTGCAAACTTATTTCTTTCTAATTTTCGTTTTTTGTTGGCATTCTTTCTTTTTAATTAAGTTTGAAGATCCTGAGTCACTGTCAAAGAACCACAACCATATTGCCAAAATAAGCAAGTGGGAACATTATCAAGAATCTACTTCACTTATTTTGCCGGTTGAATGATGCCCCCAAGTTGTATAATGATTCATTATCTCATCAATCAACCTGAGAATCTCTTTCAGAAATTGAGGCGGATTTTGACACTCATACTCCTACGAATCCCAAGATAAATCTCCCTTCTGTTACATTATGTCTGCCAAAGAATCCTACAGAAATACTATGCTTCCAGTGCCTAGTGATTATCATCCAAGTAAAATTAATATCCAAGCTAAGATTAAAAGAAAAAAAAAAAAGAAGAAAACAATTAGTACTGCCCAAATGATCCGAGGAGTCCTCCCAATTTTTCTGTCTCATTACATGTCCTTCTACTATTTATTTGTCATTTCATTTAAATTTAACAATTTGACTACATAAATAGGAACCAAGTACTAAAATAACTATATGATTCATGAGGTTTCAAAATTTAATTTTGAGTACACCTAACCTAATGAGACAAAAAATAAAAAAAATAAAAAAAAAAAGAAAGTAGATTTTGATTCATGATCAGAGTCCTATTTCAGATAACTTGTTTTTAGTCATGTTGACTTTAATCAACATAGATGCTCTTACTATTGCGTATTTTATGAGTTTTTTTGGGTAAGGTATGAAAAGATGTTAAATACCCTATCAATATCACTATATTTTAAACCATCAAATTTGTTCAAGTTCTGTCAATTTGTATGTTTTTTCATTTTAATGTAATTTTAACTAAATCTAACGTTTTGAAATATGCATTACCCTAGCGTAAAAAGCTCCTCTTTTGTATGGCTATTTATTTTTGTCTCACTTCTAATGACTTTAGGGTTGAAACTTTCTAACCTAGGAGCCCATTTTTCAACAATAATATTATTAGGTATATAACCTTTTCGCAATATGCTACATTATTTGTGGTGACATTGCTGGCACAGTGGCCAACTCCAACTTAGAGGGTGATAAAAAGTCATTATCCACATGTCCACAAAACCCTATAAGGATTGATATATCACGGATCTTTTGCAGGATGTGGATTGTATATAATGAGTAGATGATTATGATCTCGGATGTGAAATGGACAAAAAACTTGCAAAAAGATTTCTGATACTGAGACAGACAATACCTTACAAACTACAATGCATGGGACGAGTGAAGTATACAAAACCTCTTTGCTTAATAAAGAGGAGAGAGAGAGAGAGAGAGAGAGAGAGAGAGAGAGAGAGAGAGATGAATCATGTGAAGAAACATTGACCAATTTTAAAGGGAAGGAAAGAGTGGAAAGCCAATCCAAACCCCATTTATACACACTTCATCTGTTTGCACCGAGACATCTCTCTCTCTCTCTCTCTCTCTCACACACACACACACACACACACACACACACACACACACACACACACACACACCTTTCCATTTCATTTCTGTTGCATCGCTCTTTGTGCTCATGGAAGTTAACACCACAGGGCCACTTGTTGGTCTTTTAGCAGGAAACCATACCAACAAACAACACAACTCTTCACATTTTCAAGGCCATGACCACCACCAGCACCATCACCACCACAAAATTTTCCCTTCAAAATCCTTTCTCTTAATCACCATATCCATCATTTCATTTGTGCTCCTTCTTGCCATATTTCTCATCTTATTAATGCTCAGACGATTCAAGTCCTCCAAAAACAATGGTGTTTACAAAGAGAGTACTAGCATCCATAATGCCAGTAGTAGATTCGTTGCTCAAACTGCTATAAATTTCAATTCTAGCCCAGGTAAGTTCCCCACTATTTTATGTCATTCCCATATTTCCCATGCATTTTCAGTCCTAGAATAAAGATCCCATTATTTGAGAAATTATATTGAAAGTATGTTTTCATTCACTAGTTCTTTAAAGGGTGTCAATTTAGTTACGATATTCTAAACAATTCTTATTCT